>CM037851.1:49391865-49720192 GCA_021234595.1 Delia radicum | reverse complement strand
AAACAAATTTGTTCATACAAAATTTCCATTTCAATGTTACATACATACTGGACGTATGAGTGTTGATAACTAAAGGTATCACTCATACGCCACATAACACAGAGAGTATTTTACAATTATGAGGCATATGAGCAAGGGTGCCAGATGATTTTGATAAAAAATCGGCATATTAAAAAAAAAAAATCGGCATTATCGGCACTTTCATTTAAATAAATCGGCAAAGAAAAATACCCATTTAAATACAATAAAACATATTTTTATTAACAAAAAATAACAAAACAGAACAATTCAGCATTAACTAATGTTTATACCATATAAAATAACATAAAAATCAATAAAATAAACGTTTTCCAAATAAACTGTAGTTAATTAAAAAAAATATATATTTTATAAATACATACATATTTGAGTTAGACTTTCTTATCATATCTTTTTTATATCAGTTTGAATTATTAAATTTTAAATAATTTTTAGAAAATAGAATTGCCTGTAGAGATTCATTTTCCAGAAAACATCGAAACTTTTGGTTAGCTTGACTGAAAATTCTTTCCACTTTTTAGCAATTGCTGTAAGAGTACGATCTGGTTTTTCTTTGTAAATTTCAATTATTTTTTAAATTTCGATAAAAGTGAAAATGTTTAAAGAATTTAAAAAAAAAAAAAAGATTATTGATATCCAAATTAAAAATATAGAGTAGTATAGATTATTTAAACATAACCGATTTTACCGGCTTTACTACAGAATGCTTGCTGTACACTCAAAAAAGTTTTACAGTAGAATCTACTGAAAATTACAGTTAAAATAACTAAAAATGTACATGTTTTTAACTGTTGAAAAAAAACTAACAAATGTAGTAAAACCAAAAGAATTTTTTACTACAAACATTTTGAAACAACTGTAAAAATTGGTAAAAACTACTCTATTAAACAGTTATTTTAAAAATAGTTTTTAATAAAAAAAAGGAAATTTTTGGTCTTCACAGTTTAAAAAAAAAAAAATAATAAAACTGTAAAAAATATTACTTGAGCCAGAGTAAAAATTAATTAATATTAAAATATATAAATAGAATTAATTTAATATAAATAGAACATTTTGGTCTTCACAGTTTAGTAACGTCATGATGCTTGTTAGGAAAATACCCTAGTAACGTGTTTGATTACTAAGAAGACAAGAATGGGACAAAATGTATGATTAATAGGTTTTTTGTTAAAGTTCTGCCTATTCTGGAGACTCTAGCTTTTATAAAACTTCGCGTTCTGATGAGATCTTCAGCCAGATCGTAATACTAGTATTAACCTAGCTAATATGTTTGATTTGTACGGAGGTTGAATGCTAGTTATAAATTAAAAAAAAATCTTTTTTTTCCTTCAATTACAATAAAAAATTATATTTACCACATCACACCTTAAATTCAAAATTTACTCCAGTTATGACGCTTCAATGCATTGGAGATACAATGAAAACTTTGCTCTCTGGCAATTCTTCCCTAACTACGTAAACGCCATCTATCGAATATACAAAGAATATATCAAAGATATGGCATCACTTACAACATATGGGAAAACAGTGGACATTAGAGTGAGGTAAGTTTCTAAAAATAGAACTGTTGTGTTGTTGGAGTTGTACTTCTGAGATTATGTATGCAAGAACAAAAAACAAACTAGTTTTAATCACAACAAAACTCGACCTGACGATAGCTCAGTGCGCTAAAGCGCTCTGTCTAACGTGTAGTGCGAGTGCATGTGGCATTAGAAATCAGTTTATCTATATCACGGTCAGTGATTGCACAGAAAATTTCATATAGACGCAATCGAACAAATAAAAAGACATAACAAATATTACATTATTCAAAATAAACAAGGTCACTGACGAAGGTTCAATACCAGAAACTGCTCAGTCTAATTCAGAAAAATTTACAATGTAGTTATGATTTTTAAAAAATACACTCATTTTTCTCTACCACGCCTTTCACAAATTTTCTAATTATTATTTACAAACTAGGACCATATTAATAAAAACAAACATAAACTAAATGAGAATTTTTAAAATTCTAATTTTTAAATAACTAACAAAAATTAACTGCTTACTTTCAAAATAACTGTTTTGGTTGTTGTTTACCAAAATACTAAAATAACTGCTATATACAACTCTTAAAAAAACAAAAGTTTTCTTTAATTGTTTTTTAAAATAACTGTCAAAATAGTTGAATTGCAATTTTCCATAGATAAACGACTGCAATTGCAGTTAAAAACAACTACTACTGATTACCACATAAAAAACTATCATGTAGTAACTGTAAAAATATTTTGGATATACCAATAGTTCTTTACCAAGCGTTTACATTTTGAGGACACATGTTAGCGGTTTAACTAGACATAACCTTTTGTTTGAACTCTTGCCACTAGAGATGTCACGAATAATGAATTAGTAGGCACTTTACTGAAGCTTTGCCGAATTCTTCTTTTACTCATTTAAATATGTTGCTTTGCAAGCCAAATGCCAAGCTACAGGAAAAAGTATATCGCAGCTATGCGAAACTAGTTAACAGTATCTAAGAAAACAAGTAACAACTTTTTAAATTTTTCAAAATAAAGGGCGAAGTAGGCTAACTATGTAAACTATTGACTAATTTTGCGATAATTTTTAGTATATTATTTTTTATTATTTGAATTATTTAAATGCTAGAATTTTACATACACTCATATAAAAAAGTTAGTAAAGTCAGCAAAAAATTTTGCTGAGTCAGCAAAATTTTAGTCAGGAGGGTGTTCGCAAAAAAATTGCTAATGCCAGCAAAATCTTTTGCTGAAAACCAGCGTGCTGATTTTTAGCAACAAAATTAGTAGATTCAGCAAAAAGTTTTGTTAACACTTAGTAGATTATAAATTAAAAAACCCTTGCTAAAAATTAATAAAATTTTTGCTGAATATTAGTAGACTAAAAAAAACTCAAAAAAATTGTAGAAAAATTATACGTTAGTTAATTTATTTGCTCCTAAATATATTTTTGTGATTCTTTCAAAAATAATTTACAATACGTTACAAAATATAAAAATGTTCATACTCCCAAATTGACGATATGAATTAATGTATTATCTAAAAACAATAGAAATAATTATATATAACATAAACGAAATTATCTTTGAACTACTTACATCAATTATTGTCTTAATGATGCTATCTTTTAAAGGAACGCAAATGCCGCAGAGAATTATAGAAACGAAACGAACAGCTAACAAAATATAACATATACAACCCTTTTTGCAATAAGAAAAAGGAAACAGAAAAATCAACCTAAGATGTATGTCTTTGTCTTTGTCTTTGTCTTTTTTTTTTTTTTTTTTTTAAAAGAGAGGCAACACTTCAGGAAATACTTCCTATATTTAGTGTGTTGCTTTCTTTGGAAAGGAATAGTATAGAGATGAAAGGTGGGGAAAGATGAAGGGCTTCAGACATGGCAACACTGTAATTGCGCGAGATGATAAGTCTTAGAACAGTTGTTGCTCGCCACTTGATGGAGAGTTGGCGAACTTATTGAAGCTTTTTGGTTCATAGCCCTGATTCATTATTTTACTTCGGTGGGGTTAATTGCTATGGGAACACCGAAGGTGGACATTGCGATACGTATGAGGGATAGAAAAAACTCATACATATTATTTTGATGTTGCCGGCACCGGGGATCGAAGCCGGGACTTTCTGTGTAAAAGTCCAACGCGCTAACCATTACACCACAACGCTTTAGTCTGTCTACTTATTGCATATTTGTTTGCAATTTGACCACACAAGATTATTAATATATATAAATATTTAGTTTACAAATACACATTTAATCTTCATTTAATTTAAATATTCTATTTTGTTTTTTATTTAATTAATAGATTTGTTGTTTTAATCCACAATTTTGTTTTATGTATGAAAAACAGATACAAAAATCTTCCATGGTTTTTTTTTTTTATATTATGTCTTACTAGAGCTGTACTTTTTAGTATCATTTTAATTGTCACTACAACATCTAGACAAGCCGCG
Source organism: Delia radicum (assembly GCA_021234595.1). Taxonomy (NCBI): domain Eukaryota; kingdom Metazoa; phylum Arthropoda; class Insecta; order Diptera; family Anthomyiidae; genus Delia; species Delia radicum. Next base: position 49,716,167 of record CM037851.1, on the reverse strand, counting down.
ACATCTAATTCATTCTGAGTATATCTTTCAGTCTGGTTGTCGTTCACACTATTGATGTGCTAAATAACACAATTTTTTTAGCAAAATAAATTAGTAAAACATTAGTAAAATATTAGTAAGACATTAGTTCAAAATAGTTAAGTGCTGAATATGTATAACTAAAATTTTTGTTTAAAACATAATTTTAGCAAAAAATTTGCTGAAAAATAGTATACCTGATTTACAAGAATGTTTTACCAACTTTTCTACAAACTTATTTTTTTGAGTGTATCAATAAATTGTTTAATGAAGAATTTGAAAAAATTAAAAATTTTTCAGATACCCTTAATAACTGTTAAAGGTTAATTTTAGTTTTAAAACATTCACTTAACTAACCATGTCTTATTACGATGTTACATACACATATACCCCTGGTTTCTACAACACTTTCGCCTCTACACGAACGGGTGACTACATGTATTTTGTTTTTGCATTGCATGTATTTTGTTATTGTTTTTAGACGAACATGTAGTAAAACGTGTTCTAGAAACAGCGACTCCTAAAGGGCTCTATGAAACAAGACCCCAATGAAATAAGTCCCCATCATTATGAAGCAATACCCAAAAAAAGAAATGAAATAAACCCCCAACCAAATGAAACGAAACCCCATAATAAAATGAAATAACACCGCAATTTTGAGGCTTTATTTCATAATGCAGTAAAGCCCCATTTCAAAAATGAAATAAGGCCCCAATTAAAAAAAAAAAACAAAATTATATATTACTTTAAAATATTTCTTTATTCCTAATTAATACATAGTAAAAAGGCTGAAAAAACGCGCGATTTTTGTTTCAGCCTGTTTAAAATAAAAAGATTAATAATATTTAGTATATCAATACAGTTTAGTAGTATATCACAAAATAAAACTAAATTTATAAATCGCATAATCGCACGCAGAAAAGACTTTATTTCACGAAGCCGCCTGCCGCGTTCTACGGAAAAAAACCCCTAAGAGCGGCCGAAGGCTGCCACACAAAAAACTTGTTTTGTACAAATTACCTGATGTCTTAAAAATATAAGATTTTAACGGATTCGACATCTGATTTGAAAAACAAGTTCTTCTGGGTGGAGGCCTTCGGCCGGTCTTAGGGGTTTTTTTCCTCCGTAGAACGAGGCAGGCGGCTTCGCGAAATAAAGTTTTTTCTGCGTGCGACATAAAAGAAACTACAAAATTACTACACGGTATAATCTCACTTACTAATAGCAAATAACTATTTACATTAATAACTTGATAATTCATGCAGTAATTATAACGGTTATTTGCTGTATTACTTAAAAATTTTGATTTTTAAGAAAATGAAGTAACACCCCAAAAATATTATTTGGGGACTTATTTCATTTCTCATATTGGGGCCTTATTTCATTATTAAATAAAGTCCCAAAAAGAAAAATGAAATAAAGCCCCAAAAAATGAAATAAGACCCCAATTTTTTTTATTAGAAATTTTTGGGGCCTTATTTCATTTTTGGTTTGGGGAGTTATTTCATTGGGGTCTTGTTCCATAGAGCCCTCCTAAAGATGTATTCTCTAAGATTTATGATTTGATTTTCATCTAAAAAAATCAACTTAAGCAATTCAAATTGTTTTTTAAATTTATAAACAAAAGCAACAGTAATTTTTGAAGTGTTACTATAAAATAACTGATATTTAATAAATCCCCTTTAAGAATATTACCACAAATTTACAATTTTGAAGCTTTAACATGTAGATTTTTCATACATGAATTTTTAAAAAATCAAAAAAGCTGTAATTCTAAAAAACAAAAAATAAAATTTATTAATCAGTGTTTTGTTTAAAACGCAAAAATAAATCTACTTTGTGATATTCTAAAATTAAATTCATAACTGTTTGGGTCTCAGAATTTAAAAAAAAAAATTCAGAACTAATTCCAAATTTATAGAGTAATGCAAAACTCAATTTATCTAAAAATCGAACAAACTTTTTTTTTTTATTTTTTTTATGTATAATGAATATAGACATTGTTTTATCGATCTGAAAGGATTCATCATGTAACTCACATTAGTTTTGGAAAAATATTCGTTGACTATTGTCCTTCATATATATTTCAATATTTCTTTGTAAACTTTTATTATACGTATTTGTTTATTTTTTTTTAAAGAGAAGCAACACTCAGGAAATTCTTCCTATTAATTAATGTGTTGCTTTCTTTGGAAAGGGGATAGTGGAGAGATGAAAGGTGGTGAAAGATTAAGGGCTTCAAACATGGCAACACTGTAATTGCGCGAGTAGATAAGTCTTAGAACAGTTGCTGCTCGCCACCTGATGTAGAGTTTGCGAATTTATTGAAGCTTTTTGTTTCATAGCCCTGATTCATTATTTTACTTCGGTGAGGTTAAGTGCTATGGGAGCACCGAAGGTGCGCGCAGCGATACATATAAGTGATAGAAAACTCATACATATTATTTTTCTAAATTTATGTTGTCATCACCGGGAATCGAACCCGGGACCATCTGTGTAACAGTCCAACGCGCTAACCATTACACCACAACGCCCACCGAATATTTTCTCCATAACTAATACGAGTTACACTATGAAGCCTTTCAGATGGATGAAAAAAAAATTTGGCCGAATTTTATTCAACGATGAATATGTCAACGCTGAAAATGCATCACCAGCTGGTAATTTAACATACTCGTTCAGAGTACAAATACCACAACTTCAAGGATATTCATCTAACAACATCGAATCCGTGAGTCATACTATTCGAGACTTTTTTCAATCTACAAAATATAGCTAGTGCAACTGAGAAATTCACTATTACCATCATCCACTTGGATGAACGTTTATAATAATAAAACTGCAAAACATATCTGAAACCTGCATTTTTGCCTATCACAAACGACTAGCTTAGAAAACTCTCTTGCCTGTCTGGAAGGGGAGTATATGTGGAGACACCTTGCTGTTAATTTTTGTTAAAAAATAGTTTTAAAAAGTTTTTATTGTTTTGTCTAAAAAAAAAAGATTATAATTAAAGAGTTTTTTTACAGAAATTCAAAATAAAAAAATTACGAAATTTATTTTTCTCAATATTTACTAGCAACATTACTTTGGTTCGTGATGTCCCAAAAGTAATAGGTACAAATTATTTTGTGTTTTTTTTTTTTTTGTAAGTAAGAGGGCAATGGGTAACCATTATTTTGTGCATTTTGTAATCGATAAGATACCTATTACTTTTGGTAAATCGCTAACAAAAGTAATGTTGGCTAATAAATAGTCTGGTAGTCTAGTCTAGTAAAAAATCTGTTAGTCTAGTATTTTTGCTGCACTTAGAATACTATGTAGTTTAAGATCACTGCAAATGTAGTTAAAAACAAATGAAATTTCACTTAATCCTAGAAAGTCATTCTTATTTTTGTTGTGTTAAGATCATACGTCTTGCGTAGTCGATTCAACGAAGAATGCCCTTCCAGGGTTAAAGAAAGGCCGACTTAAATTTCATTAAATTCAACTAACATTGTCATTTGTTTTTTAATGCTCAAAAAATGACTAACAATGAACAAAAATGAACCACATCCCACCGAAAATAATGCGAAGTAGTTCAAAAGAAACAACATTTTCATTACACACAAAGTAGCTACTACTACTGATTTTTCTGATCTAATGCTGGTCTTTTAGATCAGTTCCTAAACTTAGCATATAATGTCAACATATCCAATGCTAACTAGTAGAAATGTCACGAATGTTACAATTTGGTATTTGACATACTCGAATGGAACCGGGAGTTTGTGTCTTTTTTACAACTATTTTTTAATCTAGATGTCGCTTTGAATTAGTGTTTTCTGACCTTTAAATTTGAAAAACAATGATTACAAAATATCAGACTTAACAATAGTTTTCTTTCTTTTCAGTTGAACGAAAAACTATAATTTCGCTTTGTTTTTAAAGCTGGAAAGCTGTTTAAAAGTTTTTTTTTTAATCATATTATCACTCGGTAAATAAGATGTGACTTGACATCATACCTTAATCACTAATTAAAAATAACAAATTAAGTTCTATGAAAAAGAACATCCAAAAATACAATCTTTCATAACCTTACACATAGTACTTTTAATAAAGTGAAGTTTGAGGAATTTGCATTACCTCCGTCCTATGACAACCCCATGTTAAAATCATGCGTGTTTCACCTCAATTTGCACTACATCTGAATTCGTATATGTGATGATTTTACTACATCTTTTTCCACTCTTTTTTCGCTGGGAGGTTAGTAAAAAATAAACAAACCTTTTTTTTTTTAAATAACAAAAAACTACTGTAAAAAATGAATGTAAAATCATAAAACAGTCATTTGATGTGGTTTGTTTTTTTTTTTTTGAATGAACTACAAGGTTAGTAAAAAATTTAATTTGTTCTACAAATGACTGATATTTACATTAAAAATAAAGAAACTGTAATACAACATAAACAACTACATCTTTTTAAATCAGAAGTTCCCTGAGTGTGGGTATTGTTAATTTGAAATGTTTTTTTTTTATCTTTCGTCTATAGATGTGTCTTAATTTGTTTTTTTTTATAAAAATCTAAGAACTTTTAAATTATCACAAAAATATTATAGACATGGTAACTAATTTCGTGCAGGATAAGAATTGGATAATTATCAAATATTTGCAGAAAATTAACTAATATATTTTTTTATATTACAGTGCACTCGCGAAAATATGAACACCCCAAAATATGAAAATTTTTTTTCTTCCATTGACTACTCTAAAATATGAACTTAGTGCCAAAGCTTTAAATATGAACAGCTTATTTTTGTATTTTTAACGGATTTTATCAACCTACGCAGTGTTTAAATCTAAATCAACAGGGTAGTGGTTACATTTTTATTCAACTGTATTATAATTTGGGGATTTCCCTAGCTGTATGCTTTTAAATTGTCTTCGCCTGTCAAACAAAGTTTCTAACATACACGTGTTAGTAAGTCCTGGTTCACACACGGCAATTATAATTGCGCAATTCTTCTTCAATTCTCCTTTGAAATTGCTTTTGTGTTCACACAGGAAAAGTTTGTTTCAGCAATTTTCGTATGTCAACCTGCAGTGTTGAAAATTGCGGATGACAAAACAAAACGGAATTTGAGTACGGGCAAGTCTGTACCCCCTTCCATTCTCTTTTCCTCCCTCTTCTATTAACTCAAGAGTTGCGCAAGTATATTTGACGTGTGTGAACCTAGTCTTAGTGCTAAGATTCAGCTAGAATTCCTTATTCGTTTTGTGAATATAAATTTAACGTGAAAAGTTTTTTTCAATATGCATAAAAAAGCATAAGTTTTTAACTTTAAAAGAGAAAGCAGAAATTTCAGAACATTTGGGAAAAGGTGCAAGTGTAACTTTTAAACTCTAACTTTTTTAAACAAGTGACTTTAACTTTGTTTTTTTTTTCAAAAATTAATTGTTTTTTTTTTTTTAATCCAATAAACAATAAAAAAAACATTTAGCATAAGAAACTTTAATTTTTATTGGAATAACGTTTTTAAAGGTAAATTAGATGCCATTCGCAAATATGAACAATCTTGCAAAAGTGAATTGGCTTGGTTTTAATTAGTTCATATTATCGCGAGTGCACTGTATTTGTACTTTTTAAGTATAAGTTTAGCCCCTAAAAATAATGAATTACAATAAAGGTTTAACCTAACGTATAAAATTACCTTAATTTCCAAGTATTTAACTCCACATGTATACGTTCCGTTTCAAGTTTCCATCGAGGAGCATTAAACAAATCCAGCCATTGTGTTTCATTATCAAAATCACATTTAGCACAAGTACGACAAGTTTCCATAATGATAATGAAAAAGTATTGTATTAATACACATACACACGCACTCAATTTTTCAAAGGACTTTTTTTTTTGTTCACAAAATTGTTTTTTTAGTTTTTATCTAAGCCTCTTAACCAAATAGCAGTAGGTTCCTTTGGGGTTTTTTTTTTGTTTTTTTGGCATTCAATAAATGTTTAAATTTTCAGCATCGTTCTCCGCACTTAACAAGCTCCAATTGGCAACTGATGTAACACCTCCTTATAAAAAAGTCCTTGTTTTCACATAAATAATGTTTTTCCAACTTTTGTGCCCCTTTTTCATATTTTCATGCAGCCTAATAAAATAATTTAACTTAAATTTTAATATTTTTCTTGCTTTCCTAGAGCGCTCCCAGCACAACACACCGTAGTAACACAGATTTTTCAGCTTGAAAGCCTCGGTCAAACTAATTTGCTTTGGTGTACTACATATACATAAATGGTGTAGTACTAGTAGTAGTTAGTAGAGTGAAGTTTTTTATTTGCCAGTCTCCTTAAGAGTGAGTGCAAAAATTTCATGTTCATACACATCCTGCGGGAGCAAATGTTATTGGGTTGAGTAAAGAGGTTCTATGTATCCATCATACAACAAACATTTCTACACTTAAACAGACGACCTTCATAATTTAGTTGTTTTCAGATTAAGTCAAATAGAATACAAGTGTTTTGCAGTTGTTGTTCACAATTTTGTGTGTTGGTTGTTCTATGTAGTACACAACCAACAATTATAAGGGGTTAAAAACCTGGCACCTTGTTCATATTTTCGTAACACACTTTATTTGTATTGTGTGTCGTTTGGCAAAATCTCAGCTGGGTTTCTTACGCCTGTCAGAGATTTTTATTTTCTTTTTGTTTAGAGCAGGAAAAAGGAGCACCTTTTTCATATTTGTTTACATTAGACGATTTGATTTTTGGATTTTGCGCAGTTGAAGGAATTTAAACGAAATGCAATAAAAATATTAAAAAAGCGCCAATTATTTTATTTATTTGCATTAAGTCATTATCATAATGTCATTATAAGTTGTTGACTTTAAGGACTGTTTTCACTTCGGTTTTTTTTTTTTTTAAAGATAAGAACGAACATATTTTTCGGGCGTATTTATTTGGGCGTTTTATCAAATTCATTTTTCATATTTTTTTTGCAACTCTTAAAACGGATTTTGAATGCTTATACGCTAAAAAAACATTTTGGCAGTAGAATCTACTAAAAATTGCAGTTAAAACAACTGTAAATTCTGTTAAAATGGCGACAAAGGTAATTACCGTTAACTGTGAAAAAACAACTAACAAAAGTAGTAAAAACAATTAACAAATATGTAAAAATAACTGAACATTTTTTACTACATAAATGTTTTAAAATTTGTAAAAATTGGTAAAATGTACTGTTTTTTAATAGTAATTTTTTCGGTATTTTAAATATATTTTAAATAAATATTTTTTTTTTTTTAAAGAGAAGCAACACTCAGGAAATTCTTCCTATTCATTAATGTGTTGGATATGTTTGGATATTGGATAGTTTAGAGATGAATAGTGGGGAAAGATGAATGGCTTTAAACATGGCAACACTGTAATTGTGCGAGATGATAAGTCTTAGAACAGTTGTTGCTCGCCACCTGATTTAGAGTTGGCGAACTTATTGAAGCTTTTTGGTTCATAGACCTGATTCATTATTTTACTTCGATGGGGTTAAGTGCTATGGGAACACCGAAGGTGGGAGCTGCAATACTTATGAGGCATAGAAAACTCATACATATTATTTTTCTAAATTGATGTTGTCGTCACCGGGAATCGAACCCGGGACCATCTGTGTAACAATCCAACGCGCTAACCATTACACCACATTTTTTTTATTGAATAAAAAAAAAATGTTTTTGTTTTTCTTTTTTCAAATGCAAAAATTAAGATTTTCAAATGCAAAAATTAATTATTTTTTCGGTATTTTAAAAACATTATTGAATGAAAAAAAAAATTTGTTTTTTTTTTCAAATGCAAAAATTAAAAATTTTCAAATGCAAAAATTAAAATTTGATTTTTCTGCCTTCTACTTAAAATGCGAAGTCAAAATTCCTAACTGTATTCCGGTTATGACGTTTATATGCATTGGAAATACAATGGAATTTTTTAATAAATATTTGCAAACTATAAACATATCAATGATTACAAATATAAACATGGATGGTAACCATTTCGAATGCAGGTATCGGTAAGGGTAACGCCATTTTTGTTTTATTTCTATAACGGCATTTTAGAGGTAACGATATTTCAGTTATTTCGGTAAGGGTTTTTTTTAGCGTTAACGGTATTGTACTTATTTCGGTAACGTTATTTTAGGGATAACGGGTTTTCAGTTCTTTCGGTAACGGTATTTTAAGGTTGATGTTATTTTAGTAATGCGCTCCGATATAATGTTAATGCGCTCTGATATTTTTAGACCCTTTATGTCCGAGCTTTAATGATTGGCTAGTTTATTATCACACTTTGGGAAAATATATCTATTTACAGCATTTTTGTTTTCAGCTCTTGTCAGATTATTTCGGTAACGGTATTTTAGTGATAACGGTATTTAAGTTATTTCGGTAACGGTATTTCAGTGATAACGGTATTTAAGTTATTTCTGTAACGGTGTTTCAAGGATATTGTTATTTAAGTTATATCGGTAACGATATTTTACTGATAACTATATTTCAATTATTTCGGTAAAGCTATTTTAGGGAAAACGACAGTCAGTTGAAAGGGTTTTGAATCGATAACGGTATATTAGCGATGTTGCCTGCCATTTCTGAATAAAAACGATTTGAGAATTTTTAAAAACTCAACATAATCTTACATTTTTAAATAACTCACAAAAATTAACTGTAAAATTACTGTTTTGGTAGTTGTTTATTAAAATACAAAAATAACTGCTTCAAACAACTGTTAAAAAATACAATTGTTTTCTTCAGTTGTTCTTTAAATAACTGTTGCTTTGTTGTTTTGTACTACTGTAATTGCAGTTCAAAACAACTGCTAATGATTACTACACAAACAACTGTCATGTAGTAACTGTACATAAATTTTGAGTGCGTAAATTTAATAAATTTTGTTTTATACAGACTTTCATTAAATATTGTTTGTGGTTGTTATGACCACATATCTGGTAAATTAAAATTTTCCAAGGAAGCGTTTAAGCCAACAAGTGTGAGCGTAGGTCTGAAATTATTAATGATATAGAAAAATTTGATTATGAAATGTAATTGACGTCGCCCAAGTCTGTTTAATATTTTGTCAATGGTTTATTTTTTACAAAAACAAAAGATAGTGTTTAAATAAATAGGCATTCAGGACTAAATGGATGATGGATTTTTATAATTTTAGTAAGTTTTCCGTTAAAAAATGTAGATTGTGTTCATTAAACTGTGTACTTCCATTTAAGTCTTTGGATCAGATGTACCTCTAAACATTAAATATGAGATTGACCACAAAGAATGGGATAAGTTGTGTAATTATTCGACAAATGCAAATGTAGTGAACAGCTTTTCAACTGCAAATGTAGTTATTTTAACTTCCATTTCTCAAAGCTAATTAAAATATTATCGTACTCTTGCTTGATGCATATTATTGCAGTTGATTTAAATGCAAATGTAGTGTACAGCTTTTCAACTGCAAATGTAGTTATTTTAACTTCCGTTTGCAATTGATTCTACCTAAATAATTTTCTTAGTGTACATATTACTTCTTGTTGATGTAATGAAACAAGTGATTCATTTAGAAGTTGATCCACTTATTTTTTGTTGAGTAGAGCTAAACTATGAATTTACATTTTATAACCCCTTATCTGGTAATGAAAGTTTTTGCAGCGATCGCCTTTTTTTGCTTAATCTATTTAAAGAATTTTTTAAAAACATTCATTGATAGTCCAGAATATTGGTGAGTCCTCAAAGAAGTGTTTTTTCTTGCTTCATCAATAATATTGGTGATTCCAAATTAAAGTCGTTTATAACCTATTTTTGCGAAATAAATTTCTCTTAGTCCTGCTAAAGTTTAGATCCTAACGATAGTTATGAATGTCAAATTTATATGAAAACTTCTGTGGTTAAGGTTAAACTCTGATTATTTAAAGAAAAGTTACTCGCCCTTAATAATAATAATACCAGATGGTTTTATTGTGCTTTTTGAGTTAGGTTAATATTCGGCCATCACTTGGTAGTATATTTTCAAAGTGTTTCGTTGAAAATAGGTTCATCTCTAGTCGCTCTTGATCAGGAAGTCGTGTATTTAAAATGTGGTACTCATTTTTGCCGACAATACAAAAATTAATAAACCAAGAAGTTATGTTTAAAAAACTAATTTGTTTATTTACATTTAAATAAAACAATAATTATTGAATCGAATCCATTTAACTTACGAGATGAGAATAGATAATATTCTATATTATAAATATATTTATCATACAAATAACATACAAAAAGTCTTAAAGCGATTAAATAATAGTTTATATGTGTTTATAGTAATTCCAAATTTACTAAAAAAAAAAAAAAAAAACAACGAAAACTTATTAATGCTAACATCCTGGTAATATGCCTATTTGTTGTAGACAAAATTTGGCTGCTACCATTTTTGCTTCTTTCTTCGTATTACTAGCACGATCCGGCGTAAACGACTGACCATTCACCTGTACAGAGAATAAAAACATTTTACTGTGGGACGGTCCTTTTCATTGACCAGTGTATACAAAGGTGGTGTCCATTTACGTTTTGAAGTCAATTCATTTAGTAGACAAACAGGATGTTTTTCTTCAATATTTTGTTGAGCTTGTGCGATGGAACTACCACCAACACCACCAACACCACCAATACGTTTTTTGCTGGCCGATGGTTTACGACCACCACGATCTTCTTCGGCCACTAAACCACGTTTATCAAGTTTAACATCGAGTAGTAGTGGCTGTAAGGAACCATTTTTTTCACGACCCAAACCTTCACCGGGTTTCCAGCCCATTTTTTGTAATAGATGCATACCCATGCCTCCGGTTACCGGTTTCGATGATTTTAATTGATCTCTTCGTGCCCATACTTGTGGACCAGAATGTAATTCGTTTGGTTTAAGAACATTAACACCAGTACTACCGATAAATTGCCCAGGTAAATGTTTTGATGAAGCCCAAGATGACATTTCTCTTTGTGAATTATACATCATTTTGAGAGCTTCCGAGTCCATGGGATTGTCCTAAAATTGAAGTAAATTTAAATGTAGATTAATATAAAACATATTAAAATGAGGATTAATAAATTAAAAAATATGTTATGAATGATTTTAAGTTTTAGGAAAATTTGTGATGACATCTTTAAAAATTAATAACTTGCCTACGACAGGCAATTATGTTTGCCCAAGCGCTTGTAGCACTTATAGTTGTACAGGTAAAAGATAGAGTAAAGATGTTCAAAGATAATTTGTAAGGGAGGGATGGGGCAATAAAAATGTAGAAGTCGGAGAATCTCTCTCTGGTCTCACGTACCCGTTAGTAGTACTCGAAGTTGGTAAAACATAATTCTTTATTTATAAGACAAAATTAAAAATTGTTGACAAGCGAAATGAGCGGTAAGGACGGTGTCTATGGAGCCAATTTTTGGCAACTTAACTATTATTGATTTATAGATCACGAAATTGAAGAAAATATCGAAATCCATTCTGCCAAAATTGCACGATAGTCAAATAATAGGTATTTTGGTAGTGAGAAATGAGGGCTAAGTAGGAGGTCTAGGGAGCCAATTCTTTTTACATAACTATTTTTAGGCCAGACATCACGAAAAATAGTGAAAATTCCAAAATTGCGTCGGCGGAAAATATATGGTTCTCGAAGGATTAAGGTATCAGAATTAATTAGTTTAGAGGTAGAACTTAAAAAGTATAGTACCATTCTTGTAATGAATAAAAAAAAAGAGTATAAGAATAATTTTGCTACCATTTTCTTGTCCATAGAGTTAAATGGCAAAATATTTTTAATTTTTTTTTTAAGATTTTACTTGACAACCGTTTAATGAAGAAAAAAAAACTATATTTCTAGACTCTTTTAACATATTTAATTGTCTACAGTTACATATTTTTTACTTTACGAATGGACCAATGAAGCCTTTTATTAGTTAAACAAGTTTAATTACATGATGAAAAAAGTTTCTATATAATCATATACAACTTGATATAATTATATATGCTGGCAATATATTACGATATATGTTCATATCTTATACTCAGTTTATGAAATTATATCATTATATCGTACGTTATATATTAGCATATCTTGGATATCTGATCATATGAAATAGATATAGAAATATATATGACCATATATTCTACCATATATGATCATATAAATGGTACAATTAATTAAAAATAATTCTATCACTTTATATATAATTACCAAGGTAGAAATTGACAACCGTACCAAAAAATAGTACTGGAAAACCGTTGTTATTTTTGTAAAACCCACCGTGTTAAAAATTACCAAAGGTACAACTAATATGTGCTTTGCCAGTACCACCCGCAAAATACTTTGCCAATATTGTTTTTACCAATATTACAACCAATTAGAAGCAATACTGTCAAGATTGCTAATCCCACGTTCTGCCAAAGCATAACCGACCATCGCCGACGCTGTTGCCAACACTGTGCCGATTGTATTTTTCTGACTGGGTATATATCGCACTTGATCAACAAGAGGGTATTAACTCAAAATTTTTAAAATATCACTTTTTTTCAAGAAATCAACTAACAACATCAATATCTATCTATTGTATGTAGTGATTACCTTTATTTCAACAAAAAGTTATTATTTCGAGTTAATACAAAAGTTCAAATAGAAATTAATCGTATATTTTCATAAAAAAGGTATTATTTTGATTTGAGCCTTTATTTATGTTAAAAATAATCAAACTGTTTTATTTATATTTGGTTGTATTTTGAGTTGATACTGTTTTGTTGATAAAATTTGTTTTATTCTATAAATTTAAATCGATAAAATTTCAAAAAAATTGTATTAACTCAAACAATTGATTTTTTTTGCAATGAATGGTAAAATTTAAAACAAAAACCAATGTATATATATTTTCAAATGGAATTTGCTTATTATGATATGTTTGAATTTTTAAATTCTGTTAAAATGTGGCCATAAACAGTTTTTTGACTCTACTGAAAATTTTAAAATGTTAAGTTAATACCCTGTTGTTGATCAAGTGCGATATGTTTTATACAAATATATATAGAAATATTTAATGAAAAAAATTCTATCTTGTTTACATACTTTTTTTAGCACCGTTTATAATTAGAATATAAATGAGTTTCAAAATTTAAAAATTTGTAATGATTTTTAGCATTTTTCTGTTAAAGTATTAAAAAATATCGTTATAATTATTTGGTTTTAAACCAACGAACATATAGACTAAAGAAGAACAAAGGTAATCGACATCTGTTAAATCTGTTATATGCCAACTGGTTTTAAGAGAAACAGTTTTTAAGAGGTTTTTTTAATGCATCTTTTTTAGTATATATAAAAAAAATTTTGTATTATTCATACCAAACTTATGCAGAGAATACATTAAACATCACAATATAACTTTAAAATTTAATTAAAATGAAAATTAATTAATTAAAAGTACCACTTCTTACAGTTTTCATCTTTATTTCAAACTCCGGATATTTACAATAATAAAGCAAATTAAATTTATTACCTAGGATGATACATGTATTTCGATCTGGCAAAAGATCTCGTCTGAACCCGAAATTTTAGAAAAACTAGAGCCTCCAGAATAGGCAAAGCTTTAACAAACAGCGTATTAATCATCAATTATGCTCCATTCTTATCTTCTTAGAAGTCAATCGCTTGGCTAGGATCTTTTCCTAACAATAATCATGCAGTTACTAAATTTTAAAGTCCAAAAATGTTCTATTTATATAAAAAAAAAATTAATTTTTGGAGACAATATGAACAAAGACTTGTCTGTTGTTTCTAATATAAAATGGGCACATATACCTTCCTTTAAGACAAGTGTTTCTGTGATGCAAATTCGGGAGTATATTTCAAAATATGCCAATATTGGGAAACATCATTTAAAGTGCTTGAAATTGGTTTAAAAGGTTGCCGATTTAAATGAATTAAAACAAATATTGTGTAGCTAATAAATTAGTTATAAGCGATAGATATTCGCCATTTAACATTTAAGGAAATAGGCGAGTTCAATTTGGTTATAGATTTCAATATGTTTTATTCAAGTGAAAGTTACAGGTTTATATAGTAAAATTAAAGTAAAATTATTGTCTACTTAGCATAATATAATAATTAGGTCAATATAATAACGTAACATAAAATACCATACAATACAATAGAATGCTTCACTATTAGTTAAGTTCAATGTCTGTATATCAGTTAGAACAAGGAAACATGATCACCGCTTGATGGTTTGTACATTCATTCAAAACAATGTTATATGAGATTATGCCATTTATGAATATGACGGTATATGCGACTGTCATATCCGCTACACCTCCATTTTCTGGAAGAATGTTCATACGCTATTAAGCATATGAATATTCTTTACTCATTGTTACCTTGGTCTAAATTCAATGACAGATTACATATCATCTTGAAAATATTATTTTTTTTTTCAATATTTTTTTTTTTTTTTTTATTATTATTATTATTTTTTTTAATATATTGGTTATTTTTATTATTTTACTTTTTATATATTGGTTATTTTTATTATTTTACTTTTTATATATTGGTTATTTTTATTATTTTACTTTTTATATATTGGTTATTTTTATTATTTTACTTTTTATATATTGGTGCACCAAACTTATCGTTGTTTAATGATATATGTTTTTAACTCATCTTTTTTTTTTGTGTATTATGTTGAGAAATAATGATTTTGTGAAAAGATAAAAAAATTACTTGTTTCAATTAAAAAGTTTAATTCTATTCCTGTGAACCTTCTGCTTCTTATTTCCCTTAGTTTCTAATAATATGTTATCGTTATCACCTATTTTTATAATCTTATACGGGCCCTCATATCTATTGTCTAACTTATGTCCTACCTCATTTCTTAATAAAACCAAATCTCCTAAATTTAAATCTAACTGTTCTGAATTTATATCATAAAATTGTTTCTGCTTAACCATAGCCTTATCTAGTAGTAATCTTGCTCTCTTGTATGCAATTTCTAACCTATACTTCACTTCTTTACTATAATCATCTATATTATAAATAGGATCTATTCTATCTATACTATTAAAATAATGAAAATCATGAGGTATCCGTCCAAAAATTAGCTCGTATGGACAGTAACCGTGAACTGCCGATGGGGTGGTGTTAAAACAATATGTAAAGTATCTAAGCCATTCGTCCCAATCGTCTCGTTTAATCGATATATATGAACGTATATATTCGTTGAAAGTTCGGTGACTGCGTTCCACAGTACCTAGAGTCTGATGGTGATATGCAGTAGAGGTAATATTCTTGATTTTCATATATTTACACAAATCCGTTATTATTGAGTTCTTATACTCTGTTCCCATATCCGATATGAACGTCTTCATTGGACCGTAGCATAGTATAAAATACTCAAATATAGCCTTTGCAACTGTGCTTGCACTCTTGTTCGATATTGGTATGGCCACTAAATATTTAGTTAGGTCACATATTAATGTGACAATATACTCATTACCATTTTCCGTCTTTGGTAATGGACCAATGGTATCCACTAATACGATGTCGAATGCAGTTGCTGGGGTTTCTGTCAGTATCATTGGTGTCTTAGTATGTGTTGTTATCTTAGCTTTTTGACATTTTAGGCATGTTTTGATATATTTTTTCACGTGTGAAGGCATACCTCTCCACTTGTAATGTCTTCTAATTTTTGCTAATGTTCTTGATATCCCGCAGTGGCCGCCTTCCGCTGGATTATCATGATATGTAGTTAATATCTCTTTTATTTTATTATCATCTTTAGCATCAATTATGGTCACCTTTGGCAGTAGCGCTACTGTTAATTTTTTCAAATAATCATTGCCCTTTCTTTTGAATTCATTTATAGATACAAATTTAAAAATTTCTTCATCGGGTGCCATTTTTAATTTTTCAAGATTCAGCTTACCGGCTTCTTTTTCAAGCCTTAGGAAAAATCCTCCTAGGTCCAATTTCCCATTAGTACACAGATCTTCAACATTTATTCGCTTCAATATTAATTTTCCATGCTTCAATAAGCATCTTCCTGGAGTTAATATTAACTTTACTAGCTTTTTAACGTCATCATATTGTATGACTTCATATATATTGGGCTTTTCTTTTATATTTTCATGATGCTTTTGTTTAGTTACTTTTTCGTTCTTTCTGGTGTCGGACCTTGTGGTCACTTTATTTATTACTAATACATTTTTGTGTAATTCTTTAAATTCTTCAATGCTTATTCTTGATAAAGCATCAGCAACGTAATTTTCTTTACCCTTGAGATACTCAACTGTAAAATCATACTCTTCCAAGTCCAAACGCATTCTTGTTAATTTTGAACTTGGATTTTTCATCGAGAATAGGTATGACAAAGGTCTATGATCGGTCTTTACAAGAAAACGTGTTCCGTAGATATATGGTCTGAAATGTAGTATGGCCCAATGGATAGCTATGAGCTCTTGCTCGATTGTTGATTTGTTGCTCTCTCCTTGTGTGAATGTTTTCGAGGCATATGCTATAGGTAGATGTTTGCCATTGTACTCCTGACTTAATACCGCTCCGCAAGCGTGCTTACTGGCGTCAGTTGTTATACAAAATTCCTTATCAAAGTTTGGATATTGTAGAAGGGTTGGTAGCATTAATGCTTTCTTTAAGTAAAGAAATGCGTTATTACATTCTTCTGTCCACTCGAATGGTACGTTTTTCTTGCACAGACGCGTAATGTGGCGTGAATGAAGAGAGAAGTTCTTAATAAACCTTCGGTAGTAATTACAAAACGCAATAAATCGTCTTGCACTATTTGCGTCAGTTGGAACTGGATATTTCCTAATTGCTTCGTATTTTCCATCATCCGGCAGAATGCCCTTATCTGTACATTTATGCCCAAGAAAAGTTACTTCATGTCTAAAGAATGAACATTTTTCAGGATGCAACTTTAGATTATATTTTCTGCATAGATCAAAAACGCTTTTCAAGTTATTTATCATTTGTCTCTCCGATCGACCTATTACCACTAGATCATCCATATACAAAAATGCTTGTGAGGGTTTTAACCCTGAAAATGCTATAGTCATCATCCGCTGAAAAGAGTTTGGAGCTATTTTTAATCCGTAGGGGAGCCTTTTAAACCGATATGAGCCGTTGCTTGTAGAAAAGGATGTAATGTCTCTTGACTTCTCGTCGAGTTCAATTTGGTGGAAACCCGACATTAAATCTAGGCACGAAAAGTATTTTGCTCTTCCTAATTGATCTAAAATATCTTCTATTCTTGGTAGTGGAAATTTATCAGCGACTAGTTTTTTGTTTATTTGACGATAGTCTACTACCAAACGCCATCTCTTCTTATCTGAATTAGGTAGTGATTTCTTTGGTACTAGGAGTAGTGGACTATTGTACTCTGATGTGGAAGGTTCAACGATGCCGTCTTCTACTAAA
The DNA here is from genome assembly GCA_021234595.1 of Delia radicum. Lineage (NCBI taxonomy): Eukaryota > Metazoa > Arthropoda > Insecta > Diptera > Anthomyiidae > Delia > Delia radicum. The sequence continues at coordinate 49,698,683 of CM037851.1, read as the reverse complement.
TTTTTAACCTGTGCATCTACTTCGATCTTGTGTGTATGGGGTATCCTGTAGTTTTTAATATAAACGGGTTCCTTGTCTTTGAGTTTAAGTTTTTGTGTATAGAAATTGTTCGCAGTGATGGGTTCCGTATCTAATCCGAAAATATCAATGTAGTCTGTACATAATTTTTCCATTTGTTCCTTAAATGGTTCAGGAAAGCTTTTTGACAATTTGTGCATAATTTCAACTTTTCTGGATCCACTACACTTCTGTGTAGCTGATATTGTATAATTGTCGAGATTTTCCGATACGATATCAATACATTTAAGTGATACTGTTACTGTATTAGTGTTAATAACCCTGATGAAAGCTCTTTTACTGTTTACTATTGTATTACCTATTATTACTCCTGGTTGTGGTTCTTGATTAACAACAAGTACTTCTTCATAAGGTGTGTTTATCTTTATTTGTCTAATAACTTCAGAACGAGCTGGTAACAAGATAGTATCATCCGAACTGTAGTGTAAGATTGGGATGTGAATTCCGTCCCGAACATTTCCGGGTCTTAATATAAACCAATCTTGCGTTTCACCGAAATCCAAGATACAGTTGTAGTGTTTGATGAAGTCTATACCGAGTATTCCGTCGCATGGAATAGGAAAATTTTCGGGTACTATGTGGAACTCATGGGGAACAAAGTAATTTTTAATACGAAGTTTCAAATGTGTGGTACCCAGTGACTGTATTGTTCCTTCACCTATTCCACTAATTGTTGTTGTATTATATTCATTTACCCCCTCATATTTAATGCCATTCTGTTTTAGTAACGATATATCTGCTCCAGTATCAACCAGCAAAGTTAATTGGTTGTTCTCACCATCATAGACTTTTACAAAAATGCTTAAATTCAAATTTAAATGTAAAATACGGTTGAATCGTTTTTTGTCATACTTTGTATTCTCAAGGGTGTGAATTAGTTTTCCGTTTCCGTTTCATGTTCTTGTTGAGTTAGAGCTCGTACATTACTCGTACGGTAGTGATTATTATTATTATAACCACGGTTGTTATTATTAAAATTTCGGTGGCCTCTGCCCGATTAGCATTGTAGTTCCGATTACTAGTGTTATTGCCGTTACTATTTTGATTATTATTACGCCAACGGTTATTGTTATGACCACGTCCTCTAAAAGAACGTCCTCTCCGATTTCTGAAGTGCATTACCGAAGAATCTTTTGTTTCCGTGCAAGTATCTACATATTTCATAATAAGCTCGTCCATTGTCTGGAACTGTCCCGCACGCATGATAATTTTGACTTGCTCATTTTGAGTGTTTTTCGCCATAGATTTTACAGCAACTTGGGTTGCATATTTGCCAGCTGTTTCAAGTGTTAAACCGTCTGATATGTATGCACTTTCCAATGCTTTTGTAAGCTCTTCTATTTCCTTGACGTAAGCCGTTGTGTTTTTATTTTGTTGTTTTATATTCATCAGTTTTGCCGAGAGAACACCGACTGTTTCTCCCTTCACAGTGCTTCTTAACTTACTTATAATTTGTTGTATAGTTGTTTCTGAAGAAATTAAATTCCTGGCTGTACCTTTTAGTTTGGTTTTTATTACATTTACCGCCAATGTTTCATGGGTTTCCTTTATAGTTTCTAAAATGCTCAAGGCATCTATAAAACTTTGTAAGTTTTCGTGTTTCCCGTCGAAATCAGGTAAGATCCTGGTGACGGTTTGCAAAAACTCTATACTAGTTTGCGGCATATCTGCGCTGTTCTCGTTTTCAACAGATTCCAATTCCTTATTAATTTCAGTATCGTCTTCGGACAAATCTTCGCTCTCTGAACTGCATTCGTATTTTGCGCCCTCTGTGAGTGAGTGTGAAATTTTCACATGCAAGCTATGTTTTGCGGAAACTTTCAGAATTCTATCCCTACAATTATTGTAGATAGCAATTGCTTCTTTATTGTGATCTGATTTTAATTTATTCTCATACCCAATTAAAAATTTTCGTAATGATTCAAAATTATCTAATAAGACTTTCTTATGTTTCTCTATAGTTTCATTTCTAATTCCTCTATTCTTATTCAAACACTTATATGATCTTCTAATCTGCCCTTCATATGACTTTAATTTATTCAAAACTTCGGACCAAGTGTCCATTATATTCTCTCTACTTCGTTAATTTGACCAATATATCTCTTTTTTATTCTCTTATTATGCATTTTATATAATTTCAAAACTAATTCTATCCCTAATATAACAGTGATAATAAGCAAGTAAATTTTTATTTGTTCCCAACCATTATCTTTTTGTTCAACAATTACTTCATTTACAACATTAGCCTTAGGGTTTGTTAGCTTTGCCTCTTGATTACCCATTTCAATTTTAATTTATGAGTTTTAATGCAAAATGATTTTTAAGAGCGAAAATGTATAAAAAAAAACTGATTTGAATTTATGTTTTTAATTCAAGACAGGTGCACCAATTAAAGAAAATTTTGAGTATTTTTTTTTAACTCTTAAATAATTTTTATTAATTTTCATTTATTTAATATAAAATATTTTTTATTTTTTTTTGAAAATTTTTAAATTTTAAATAGTTTTTATTTTTAATTTTTATTTGTAGTAATTTTTATTAACTTAACATAATTGTTACTTGTATTTACTATTCATTTATTTAGTATAATTATCATCATGACCGTTGCCATTACACAAGAAGAAAAGAAAAAAAAATTGTGTCGGACACGGGCGAAATCGCCTCCGTCCCTACCGGTGCATAACCAGGTTAGCACTCTGTTAAAATTACTTTATATTTTACCTCTATTATAAGGTTTTCATTAAGTTTTTGGAAAATTTATATATTTTTATCTCCTTCTCCAGTTCTTCTATTTTGTTCCATAACCTGGTGGATACGTCCCATGAAGGTGGTGGGTTGCTTCTGATTAGTCTCTTCAGCTGGGCTATTTTTCTTCTTTTCCCCACAAGATATCCTCCTCTTCTCTTTGGCTTGTTGGTGGCTGGAATTTTTGGGGTGTCCTCTTTTGGTCTTCCTTGAGTCCGTCTCCGGTACTCCTCGATAGATAACGGTTTCGGACCCTGGTTATTATTACGTGACTGTTCTGATGTGAACACTGTCACGGTCGCCATGTAGCTAATAAATTAGTTATAAGCGATAGATATTCGCCATTTAACATTTAAGGAAATAGGCGAGTTCAATTTGGTTATAGATTTCAATATGTTTTATTCAAGTGAAAGTTACAGGTTTATATAGTAAAATTAAAGTAAAATTATTGTCTACTTAGCATAATATAATAATTAGGTCAATATAATAACGTAACATAAAATACCATACAATACAATAGAATGCTTCACTATTAGTTAAGATCAATGTCTGTATATCAGTTAGAACAAGGAAACATGATCACCGCTTGATGGTTTGTACATTCATTCAAAACAATGTTATATGAGATTATGCCATTTATGAATATGACGGTATATGCGACTGTCATATCCGCTACAATTGTTTAAAATTGCCATTACTGCTGAGTTATACAATGAGCTCTTTAAATCATGCTTCCAGTTTCCAGTTTTTAAAAAATCTACATCTTTAATATTAAGATTTTAATAATTACTTTCTATATCTCAATACAATATTGTATTTTTTTTCTTAGTCTGAAAAGAAATCATGTTCCATAGACTGAATAATAAATAAATAAAAAAAAATAGTTTTACTTTGGCTCAAGTAATATTTTTTACTGTTGACACATTTTTCTGAAACTCTTTTAAAACCTGTTCAGGCTTTTAGAAGAGATTGTTGGAAACGGCTGTTTATTTCTGCTCTTTTAAAGTCTGTAAGTCTTCGACTTTAAAATTTTGCGAACAAATTTTGATTTTTTTTACTTGGTAAATGTTTTTTTTTTTTTTGAGTTTTACCTAGAGTTTTAAATTTATTATACGTTCCAACTTCAGGTTCTTAAAAAGCATACATTTTAAGATTTAACATTATTTTTTAAATAGTGAATTTTTTAAAATTAATATTTATATGTTTTATAAATGAATTACAAGTATCACTTAATTGGATTAAATAAAAAGTACTGATGTGTAAAACATTTTCAATCTTTTTTTAGTTTTTTAATTAAAAAAAATATTATATTAAATTGTACCATTTTCGGATCAAACTATATGAGATTAGATCGCATGAGATAACATGAGATCAGCTTATGTATGCAATTTTTCGGATCAGATGAGATGTGATGTTTAGCTAAATGTTAAATGTGATCGAGTGACCATATCTGAGTACCGTTGGGATATATAGAGTCACATGCACTTCCATCCATATATGGACATATTTGAACATATATGAACTTTTTTAACCGGGTCTTAAAAAAAATATTATTTTTTTTTTTTTTGTTTTTTAAGGGATTACAGGCAATACTGTTATCGATTTAAAACCCTTTCAACTGACAACATTTATTCCTTAAATACCGTTACCGAAATAATTGAAATAGCGTTATCCGTAAAATAACGTAACCGATATAATTAAAATATCAATATGCTTAAAATAACGTTACCGAAATAACTAAATACCGTTACCGCTATAATAGCGTTACCGATATAATTGAAATGGCGTTATCCTTAAAATAACGTTACCGAAAAATTCTAACAAGATTTGAAAAAAAATTGCTGTAAATAGATATATTTTCAAACAGTTTGATCATAATCTAGCCAGTCATTAGCCCTTGATCATACTGATGAGATTGAACAACTTTGTGTTAAATTAACATTTATTAATAATTATACTATTTTTATTATTGTTTCTTATATTCCACCTGAAAGTGCTTTTAATATTTATCGAATGCATCTAGAAAATATTCAAAAAATCAATGATAATTTAGAATTAAATCATTATGTTTTTGTATTTGGTGATTTTAATTTACCTAATATTTCTTGGATATTAGAGGAAAATGTTTTGTTACCCTATAATATTATTGATGATATAGATGAATTTGTAACTGGATTTTTTATGTCTAATGATTTTAAACAATTTAATGGTAATGGGAACGATATTGGTAGATTTTTAGATTTAATTTTTGCCAACGATTATGTAAAAGCATCTTGCAATTTGGCTGGAAACCCAGTTTCTCGTAATACTGTCAACCATAAGGCGCTTGATTTTAATTTTGAATTTTTCACTTATGATAAAGATCCTTCGGTACCCATTTTTAAATACAATTTTAATAAAGCTAATTTCTGTCATCTAAATGAGTATTTTGAAACAGTGGATTGGTCTTTGATATCTCTCTTAGACAATCCGGACACTATTTACTCAATTATTTGTACCCATTTTGATGAGGCCATTAGATTAAATGTGCCTCTATTAACGCTAAGGTTAAATCATAAACCTCCTTGGTTCAATTCTAGGCTGTGCCACATGAAGAACATTAAGAACAAAGCATATAAAAATTTATAAATTCTGGGAATGATGTAGATCGAGGTAAATTTATTTTGGTACGCAACGAATTTAATTTCTTTAGAAATTTCCTTTTTAAACAATATATTTTTGATATGGAGACCAGAATAAAATCTGATTCTTCAGCTTTCTGGCATTTTATTAATAGCAAAAAGGATAATAATAGCATACCTAAGCGTTTGTTTTACGGTAACTCAGTGTCTGATGGAAATGCTGAATCATGCAATCTTTTTGCGGACTATTTTCAAAGCACTTTTGTAAAGCCTAATTCTATTAGTGATAACTTTCAGTCCGGTCAGGATTCTGGCTTATTATTAGATTTCAATATTAGTGTTGAGGATGTAATGGTTGCAATAAGTGCTTTAAACAATGAAACTAAGTGCTCCGTTGGTTCATATCCTTCTTTATTCTTTAAGAAATGTTCACAACATATTGTTGCAGCAATTTCTATTCTTTTTAATACATGTATCAAGCATGGTAAGTTTTTGGATAGTTGGAAATTCTGCTCCATCGTCCCCATTTTTAAATCGGGTGATCGTAGCCAAGTCACTAACTACAGACCGATAGTTAAACAATGCGTTTTCGCGAAAATATTTGATAGGATTATAAAGGACAAACTTTTTGATCATGTCAAAAGTTCAATTTCCGCTTGTCAGCATGGTTTTATTTCTGGCAGATCCACTACTACGAATTTAATGTTAATATCACGCGATATTATTAACTCAATGGAAGCAAGATCACAGTGCGATGTTATTTATACAGACTTTGCTAAGGCCTTTGATACCGTAAGTCATAATCTTCTATTGCGGAAACTTAGCAGGTTTGGATTATCACACAATCTTTTAACATTTCTTAAAATTTTTTTATTAAACAGATATCTTAATGTTTCAATTGGCAATTCTTTTTTCTTCGCGTTTAATTGACGCCTATTCTGGTATTCCCCAGGGAACCCACATTGGCCCTTTACTTTTTATTATATTCATTAACGATTTACCGTTAATTTTAAAATATTCAAAGTGTCTTTTGTTTGCTGATGACTTGAAAATATATTCAAGAATATCTAATATCGATGATTGCAGTAAACTGCAATCTGATATAACAAGTTTATCCGTTTGGTGCATCGAAAATGAGATAGGGATAAATGTATCTAAATGTTGTACAGTGTCCTACACTCGTTGTTTTAATCCTATAGTTTTCGATTATGATATAGGTGGTTCTTGACTTACACGTTCAATTGAGGTGAAGGACTTAGGAGTTATTTTCGAAAGCAAAATGTCTTTTTCTAGCCACATAGACTGTATAACTTCTAAGGCTTATAGAATGCTTGGCTTTGTAAGGAGAAATTCCAAAGATTTAAAGATCCTTATACGCTTAAAACGTTGTTTTGTTTCGTTGGTCCGTAGTAAATTGGAATATTGCTCTATTATTTGGTGTCCGAATCAAAAAGGTACATCAAATCGAATTGAACGTGTTCAAAAAATTTTTGTTAAGTCGGTCTTGAAATTAATTTGGCCTTATGATTTACCATCCTATGATGTTAGGAGGAAAATGCTAGGCTTACAATCTTTGGAAGATCGTAGGTTATATTCCGCAATAATGTTTGTTTATAATGTTATAACTGGTGAAATAAATTGTTCCGAAATTAGGGATCATTTTATATTATATCGCCCTCCAAGAGATTTAAGGGTAAACCGGATTTTCGAAGAATCTGTTCATAGAACAAACTACGCCGAAAATGAGCCGATTGCAAGATTGTTTACACTTATGTAATAGTTTTGATCCAATTTTAAACTTTAATGTAAATAAAGATAAGTTTAAGTTGTTTTTATTTAAACATTATAATTAGTTTTTAAGTTTTATTCTAGTTTAGTAATCTGTAAGAATTAAATTCTGTAGATGAAATGAAATAAATAAATAAATAACTGAAAAATCGTTATCTCTAAAATAACGTTACCGAAATAACTAAATACCGCTAAAAAACAGTTACCGAAATAACTGAAATATCGATATCACTAAAATACCGTTACCGAAATAAAAGAAAATAGCTTTACCCTTACCGATACCCGTATTCGAATCGGTTACCATCCATGGTTTTTTTTTTCTTTTCGAAAGAAAAATATTTTAAAACTAACGATAAAAATAAATAATATTTGACACTAGAACTTAACCATACTTTTCTAAAGGTAAAAGGTACTCTGAATCCAAAATCTGGTCTCAGAATCACACTCCGATATCAGGAGTTCGAGCAATATTAACAGGAAAAGTCTCGATTTTGATAAAAAAAAAATTCCGATTTTTCACCTTCCAGAAGATATATTTTTCATAATACTTGTAACAGCAGCTGAAGAATATACGCAACTCTAACCCTTTTTCCGATTATTGAGTTTTTAAGATAACTTTTAAGTTCGAGGCCATACTCTATATTTCTTTATTAGGATATTGTCCTAACAAATAATCTATAGAGTTTTTTGTTTTCAAATTTATTATTTGACTCTTTCAGGAATGTGTTGATAGATCTATTTCGGGAAAAAATCAAAATTATAAACAAGTTCAATTGACGATAATTCCAAGAAAAAACAAGTTATCTAAAAAAATCACAAATCGAAAAAAGGGCTAGAGTTGCGTGTATTCTTCAGCTGCCGTTACAAGTATTAGAAAAAATATATTTTCTGGAAGGTGACAAATCGGAATAATTTTATCAAAATCGAGGCTTCTCCTGGTAATATAGCTCGAACGCCAAATGTCAGAGTGAATATATGAGACCAGATTTGGATTGTAATCGACATGTTTAGTGCTCGATTAAACAATTAATCTTTTGCCGACACTCCTATATTCATCGGAAATTTTTACTGGTTGCAACTCTAAGGATATGAGAAAACTTACCACAACCTATAACAATATCATACGTTTCATTTATGGTTTAAGAAAATTCGATCATGTAACCCAGTATTCATGTCGTATATTTAACATGTCTTTTTTCGACTACCTTAAGTTTAAAAACATTATTTTTATTCATAAAATTATTATGACAAAGCAGCCAACATATCTTTATGATCGTTTGCAGTTTTCAAGATCTCTAAGAGGCAAAGCAATAACCCAATTTCGGCATCGTGATCATGCTTCCGAATGTCAATTCTTTATATTTACCATACGTCTCTGGAACCAACTTCCAAATAATTTACAGACCACTTCAAACGCAACAAGGTTTAGGAAATTACTTATAGAATATTTTTCATAAAATGTATCTTTCTTTTTTTATATTATTTATTTTTCATATATATTTTTTTTTTTTTTTTGTTTATTATTATTTTTTTATATTTTTTTTTTTTAAAAAAATTTTTTTTTTATTACTTTTCATTGTTATTATAACTTGTCTGATTCTAGTACTGTAATTTATAAGATATTGTGTCTTGTTGTATTAGAAAAGCAATTTGATAATAAATACAAATACAAATACAAATTTTTAGCAAATTGACTTTTCTGTGCAAATATAATATAAGTATTGTTAATGAAAACGTCAGTTAATTTGTTACTTTATTAATTTTATTCTTGAGCGGAAATTCCCGTGATCCCAGGAAATTATAAAATGAATCATATGAATCATTGCTTTAATGGACAGCGCTGGCAACTACCGTTATAATAAAAGGTAGTGTTGGCCAACTATGGTAATACCTTTCCCGGGATTTTTAAAATAAAAACTTATTAAGATTTTTTAAAATGAAAGTTTCTTTTTCTGAGGAAAAACAAAATGTATATTTAAATTTAAGAATCACTGTTAATTCAGGAACATTTTTAACAAATTATTTCACTAAAAACATTTTTGGAAAAAATTCTTTAGTATCGAAGGAATATAGGCGAAATTATAAGTATCTGAAATTTTAATTCCAGTAAAAATCGGTTATTAAATTGTAACAAAATTTGACATAAATAGGTAAAAAATTTAACTATTTTTGGATTTTCTATTATTTTTTTTGTTTAGCTATCAGGTGAAAATTCGTCAAAATTTGCCGTGAGGTTTGTCCTGGGAATTCCCAAGTTAAAAGCCCTAATAAAACATTTAGTTTACAATTTGAAAACTTACCTGTAGTCTTCTCATGGCGTTAAGTCTTTTAGAATAATCGATGAAACATCCAGTGAACTACCAGCTGATCGTAAGAATATAGAACTACTGGTAGAAGGTACAGGAACATCGGGTACAAAAGTACTAGCCGGTAAGCTATTATTTTCAACAGTAACTATAGCGGCAGCTACAGCTTCTGGCATAGTAGTAGTAGGAGGAGGAACAGCGGTAGGTATTTCAGCTGTAACAGCAGGAGTTGGCTGTGCAGCAGTTTCATCAGTTTTTTTCAGTAGCAGTTGCTGGTGTTTCATCTGTATTGGGTTGTGGTACCGGTTTAAAAGCTGGTTCTTGTTCCTCAGCTACCGGTAAAGGTTTACCTAAAGCATTTTTAGGTATATTAGTTTTAAATATCGAAGTGGACTGTGTTACTGCTGGTAAGGTGGGCAAAGGAGCTAATTTGTCTTTTGTCTCTACGGGTACCCAATGTTCAGTCATGCGATGTTGTTGACCCCGACGAAACGGGGAATTGCATAGTTATTGCTTTAGTTTGTTCATCAGTTTTAGGTAAAATGGGTAAATCGGTTTGGAATTGCGTATATGCATAACAATGGGTTCTCGTTCTGTCAATTGGAAAGGATGATGGAAGGCTTTAGTATTGCCAGCTTTATCGATATCTGAATCTTCATCGGATGATAGTTCCGATAGATCTTCACCCTTGGAAATCTTTTTACAAAATTCTGTTAAATCTTCTACGGTGCGACCACCATAGCGCATTTTAAGTAAAACTTTATCTTTAATTTCTTGCGACATATTATCACATCCTGGCAGATTACCACGTTTAAACATACTAATGGCATTTTTACGAGCAATTTCCAAAAGACGTTTCTTATCTATGCCCAAATCGTGTGATCTGGAACGAGAACGGGAACGTGATCTTGAATATCTAGAGTAATAACGTCTTGAAAAGCCACGATTGCGATAGGAGCTATCACGGTCTCTATCTCTATCACGATATTGATCTTTACTATGGCCATGATCCCGATTACGATCTCTGTCACGACTACGACTACGTTTTATGCCATCATAGAAACTATTGTGTATTTTACGTTTTGAGTAATCACTGGAACGAACATCCTTTTCTTTAAAAAGGTTTCTTCATCCGATAAAGATATTTCCGACATTTGCCCCTCTTCTGATATTCGGCGGGATCTTTTTGTTTCTCCAGGTTCTTTTTTAATTTTAACATCACGATCTCTACTGTCTTTACGTCTGTCTCGATGTTTGTTGTCTCTTTCCCTGGAACGGTCTCTTGTACGATCTGTTTCTTTATTAAAACCGTTATAAAAAGAAATTTGTGTATGCCTTGAATCTCGTTCATCAGTTTTCTTGCGTTTGCTGGAGTCCTCTAAAACAGGATCTTTATCGTGATGTCTTTTACGTTCCGTTGAAGATTTCGAGGATGATTTATCATATTTATCAAAAAGTTCCTTCTTGATATTATCCTTTTCTTTACTCTTTTTATCTCTTTCCTTACTTTTAGCTCTCTCCTTGCTCTTGGCTCTTTCCCTACTCTTAGCTCTCTCTTTACTTTTATCTCCATTCCTGCTCTTGTCACTCTCTTTAACTTTCTTGCTATCTTTGGATTTATCTTTATCTTTTGTTTTCTCTTTGTCTTTATCCCTACTCTTTGCCTCCTTCTCTTTATCTTTATCCTTTTCCTTATCTTTAGAACCATCTTTATGCTTGTGTTTATGCTTCTTTTCTTTTTGTGTTTACTTTTGTCTCCCATCAACGTTTCTCCCACCTCATTCTCACTGTCCTCTCCATCGACTCCCTTCTTTTTCTTATGTTTCTTTTTCTTATCCTTCTTTGTTTTTTAGCCTTTTTAATCAAATTCTTATCATCCAATAATTCCTCGGGCGGTGCAGCATTAAATACCTTAAATAGTTCGGCTAAAATTTCATTAGAACTTTTGACCGGCTCTATATTTTTCTTTTCATCTACATCGGGGTCTTCTTCACCATTATGATCCTGTGAACTTGTTTGAGAATCATCAGAATCTTCATCGTCATCTTCGGATTCCTGGGAATCTTTAGCTGCATTTTCCGAATGACCATTGGTGCCTAGGGTATCCTCATCCTTATCATTCGATTCCGAATTTATTTCTTTTTTTAGTGAGTTAATTTTCTTTTCAATTTCTGGATCTATTTTTTTCTTTTTTAATTTTAATCACTTGGTTTGCAGCAGCAACGGTATCACCTTCAAAATTACCAATATCCTCATCGATGTTTGCTGGTGGCCGCTGAGGTGTTGTATCATTTGCTGGTTCTTGTGCCATCTTTTTCCTCAATATATTCTGTAATTAATATATTTTATTTGTGAAATATTGTTTGTTATAATTATCACTATGTTTCTACGGCATAATTTTATTAAATTTACACAGAATAATTATTTTTTCAGAAATTCTAACATTTTTTCCTCAACTTGCACTATATTTTGGAACTGTCAAATTTAGGCTGTGTTGAGTTGTTATAACAATTATATATTTTAAGAGGTAGCCAGATTGTTTAATTCCTAAAGAAACAAGTTAGCCTATTTTTTTATTAGCCTACAGTGGGCTCAAACTAAAGCTCTAATTTTTAACGTAACGTTTTGAAAGTATATTAAATACTACATATATACTACATCCAAAAACTAATAGTTTTTAAAAATCACTAGTATTTACTTGTCAAATTCATTCCAAAGAATTTGTTAATAAAAAGCAATAATTATTCAAATACTACTAGTTTTTGTTGAAATATAAATAACGTAATGTATAATAGTTTCAAGGCTTCATTACTCAAACTGATATGTAACGGAAACGGATAGTAACACCACAGACTAAACAGACCTGACACAAGTGACAGATGTCAAAATTGCTTTTTAAAGCAGTATTTTTTCCAGATATTAGTTTCTGTTGAGCGTAGATAATATGTACTCTTCGCTTCTCCGTATAATCAGTGGGATCTATCTATGACTGTCTTGCTTAACCCTCTCAATTTATTAGGTCGCGTTTTTAAAAAATAGATTTTCTAATGCTTTTTTCTCTTAGCTCGAGTTCGCTAATTATCGAGAGAACTGTGAGCAACATATACGTAAAAAACGTGTATACTCTTTGGTATAAATTTAACGAAGCACAATTTTTAGTAACTTCCATTATAACTAAATTATACTATTTTAAATTATTGGTGATACAAAATTATCAAATTATTGTAAATTTTGGTTTTGAAAATTACAAAATACTGGGAAATAGTAGATATGGGTGGATAGCGTGTGAATCAAGCGAATAATCGATCACCCTAATTTAGATGGATAGCGTGTTAAGTGAACTTGTATAATATTTCCACGCTTAATATGCCGATGGTATTTTTTGGATGACAAATTGGTCCAAAATTAAAATTTTGTTTTGCCAAAAGTTGTGAACAGATCTTAACTATTTAAGCGCCATCGGAAAAGTATTTTAAATAGCTTTCCATCTCCATTCATTAAAACACTACTAGCAAGCTTAACATTTTTGTATTTTTTTTTTGCATGTATTTTTTTTTTTCAATACTATTTATTAAAGATTGCAAAACACGTGTTTTGCCAGAACTCGTATTGAAGCTCTTTATTCTACTCCAACAGTTCTTTATTATTTTCCACTCGTTTTGGCAAAACACATGTTTGGCAATCAAATGTGAATATAGAATAAAGGTTTTTGATTTCTGTGACCCGGTTTCTTTAAAAACTTGTTGGCAACACTGCACATGAAATATATTTTGACAGACGCGGCAGAACATCAGTTTGTACAAAAACACATACAAAATATAAAGAAAAAATATACACTACGATATGAAATAGTTAATTAAAAAACGACGCGTATTCAATTGTTTATAATAAAAGCATCAGTGTTTCAAAAGAAAAAACAACATTTTCGCTGTAATAAACAAAGAATATTACAAATAAAAAAACAATACAACAAAACGAAAAAAACAACATAGAAAATAGAAATTTTTTACTAGGGGTGTGGTTGAAAATACAGCTACACACAACACAGCAACAAAATATTTACGGATTTATAAAACGCTAAAAAATAAAATTTTAAGTTTTCTCAATAAAAATTTAATAAAATATATGAAAAGCAGCAACAACAATTACGGCAGAAATGAAAAAAAAATAATTTCAAACAAAAACGTGAATTGAATAATTAAAAAGTAAAAAAAATCTCGCACGAATTGGTATGAAAAGAAAAAAGTTTACTATTTTTTCTTTTTTTGGTATATGCAAATTAATAAGAAATGGACGTAGCAGATTATATATTTTATAACCAAATAAATTGATGTGATAAAAAAGTGGTTTTGGTCAAGTAACAAAATAATCTTTATACAAAGTTCAAACAAGTTTTAAAGAATATAAAACATTTAAAAGAAAATTGAGTGTTAAACGAACTAATAGATTGTGTTTTTTTTGTTTTTTTTTTTTTTTAAATTGAATTTTAAAACTCTTTTTTTTGTGTTTAATAACAAAATAACAAATTAGTAAAATACCGACTAAAAGGCAATGCAGTAAATTGCAATTGTCATTCACTTTGGAGACATGTCACGGCTTGCTGATTACTTTGTTGTTGTGGGCTATGATAATGAAAAAGATCGTAAGTTTTTCCAAGAAGTTTTTTATTTTTGTTAAATATTTAAATATTTTATACTTTGTTTTGTTTCATTTAAGGTACTACTATAGATAATCAATTATTAACATGTGGCAAGATTATACAACGTTTTCCCGAAAAAGATTGGCCGGATACTCCCTTCATCGATGGCATAGAATGGGTAAGATATAACAAAATATAAATTTCTTATCAATAATTTGTAATGCTAGGAAAATATGTATTTTTAGTTTGGCAACTTGATCCAATTGAATACGGTTGGATTAGGTTTGATATAGGGAACTTTTTCTAGTGCTGGAAGAGTTAGGGTGGGGGGATTATTTTTGAAATTCCTTTTAAAGAAATTTTTCTGATTTTTTGGAAGGGTACGGCAACTTTGATATGGATTTTTATAAAAAAAAATATTGGGATATTAGCTCCATGGATGCAACTGTTTTTGGAGTGTAACTTTTTTGAGTTGTTTATGATTGCCAAGATAAAAGGTGATTTTTTAGCAACTTTCTTTTTGGAAACACTGTTTTTGGCAGCTCAGCTGTTTTCGTGTAACATGTTCAGTTTGGTCTATAATTTAACAAAGAATTGACTTACAAACTAACAACGCAGATTATTGAATTTTATTATCAAAATTCATGCTCGGTTAAGAGAGTGCATAGTACACTTCTTCCAATTTATGTTCAGTTTGGGCGACCTTTTGAGGCGGCTATTCGGAATCTTGTGACTAAATTTCGCACCAAATTTACATTATAGGACATTAAATCACCAACACGCATACGTAGAGTGCGGATAGAGGAAAATATCGCAGCTATATCCGCCAGTGTTGTAGATGACATTGAATTATCGAATTAACTCCCTTATCGAATTAACTCCACTACGTGGAAAATTTTGCGGAATGATTTGGGTGTACAACCTTTTAAAATACAGCTGGTGCAAGAATTGAAGATACATGACCTACCACAACAGCTAACTTTTGGTGAATGGGCGCTGGCAAAGTTGAATGAAGATCCACTGTTTTATCGGAAAAATATTTTCAGCGACGATGCTCATTTCTGGTTGAATGGATATGTGAACAAGCAAAATTGCCATATTTGGGGTGAAGAGCAGAAAGAAGCATTACAAGAGCTGCCAATGCATAACGAAAAATGTACTGTTTGGTGTGGATTATGGGCCGGTGGCATCATTGGACTGTACTTTTTCAAAGCGGTGCAATGATTACAAATTTTTTTTGCCCAAAATGGAATGTGGTATCAACAAGACGGTGCCACATGTCACACAGTACGCGAAACAATGAACCAATTGAGAGGTTTTTCTCAAGCGCGTCCAACGGAAAAATTGTAAAAACTATTAATGTCATTATTTATTTTAACATGTCAACATTTAAGTACAATTAACAAAAATTTACGATATTGATTATTGTAAAATCCGAATAAACGCAATTAAACTAGGGATGATCTTTAAAATTACAAAAAAAAAAAATCCAATTTTCAAAACTAAGTCAACTTTCTAATGATTCAAAAGTGATCTTTTGTTTATCTTAGGATTGATAAAATATTCCAACCAAATATAAAAAAATATAAAAGAAAATTATTCAAGTTCGAGGCCATATTATTAAATTTGAAAACAAATTATTTGTTAGGACAATATCCTAATAAAGGAATATGTCGAGGGCTTATATTCAATACCGTCTATCTACAAAAACACAATTTTTCAGGAGAGCCAAAAAAACTGTTTTATTCGCAAATAAGCAACAATTTCGATGAACTCATCTTCTACAATATTAACAGAATGTGTCTAACAAACGTTCTAACTAAGAAGTTTCTTGAAATTCGCGTTATTATAGCTTCTATGATAGAAAGACGGTATTGCCTCAAAATGAAATCATTGTGTAGGAAAATAATATGTAGATAGACGGTATTGCCTTATTTTAAAATTAAGTTTGTTTTACGGTTTTGGATATGTTCACAAGAAATGTTGGGGATAGAAAAATAGTAGGACCTGTTCTAACATTTGAACCCTTCAAGGAGCTAGGGGTTGTTTTTGACTAGTTTTTGTTTGTGTCCATGGGTTTGTCTCAAAAAGGGTGTCAGGTTAACCAGTTTAAATTCAAAGGACAATGTTTTTTATAATTTTTTTATTATAATTTATTATAATTTTTACTGCGCGTGGCTAAGATTATCATAGAAGTAGTGATACTCCTCTGGAATTACCGCCTTTAACTCCTGTAAATGTTTCCATTTGTTTTGCTGAATTGGTAGTCGACCGGCATACAATTGTTTTGGTTCTATGTGACCTTCATATTGCTTTATTCTAATAGGTAGTTCAGTGTAATTATGATCAAAATTCACTTTAAACTTAATGGTACCACTTGGGGAATATAAGAGATCTTAGTTGGGATACTGTCGGATCATTTTTTTGCTCGACCAGGTCTAATACTGGAAAATCGAATAAGGTTCGTATCCTTATAATTCTTAAAAAATCATACTTTAAATGTAATGTATCAAATGGCATTTTAATAATTTTGTTCTTGATTTTGACTCTTTTGCGGGCATCTTTGGTTACCCTGACATATTCGTACGGCAAATATATGGTTTGATTTTTCAACTTAGCCTCTATCTTTGCATGGGCACTGTCACACTCCATCTGGGTGTGTCCTTTCTGCAAGTATTTTTGTTCTATGATTTTGTTGTTTTCTATTGAAAAATTGGACAAAGCATTCGACAAAATGTGATTACGGTTTTGGTAACCGCAACCATCGGAGTAAATTATTATTGGTAGAGTATCTGTTAGACAGTGTGTTGACAAATGGTGCATTATGCACGAAATAAACGTCGGAGCGGAGAGGTCTCCATCAGTCTCGTTCCACCAGTAATTTGTACATTGATGCGTGGCGAGATTGTACACGGTAAAGTTGTGCACTTGTGCTAAAAATAACATTAAGGGCACACCACCGCATACACAGCGTATTATGGTAGGTATTGATCGTTCGACAAGAGAAGTATGTATCCGAAAAACGAACAGTGAATAAATAGATATCAAACAGAGAAATATCCTGAAATTAAATAAAACGACAAAATTCTATGATGTAGATAGACGGTATTGCCGTCATAAAATTCATAAATAAGTATCTTTGTAGATAGACAAATGATCAAATACAGGATATATAGTACTAAAAAAAGTTTTTTCCACTGAAATTTTTACAGTACATGCAGATGGGGTCAGAGATGAGTTTGGCATAAAAAAAAATTTCGTGAAAATGTAGATAGACGGTATTGAATATAAGCCCTCGATGTATAGAGTATGGCCTCGAACTTGAATTATTTTCATTTTCATTGCACAATAAAATTTCGAAAAAACAAAATTTTTATTTTAAATAAAAATTATATCAAACTTGTAAAAATACAAATTTTTTTCTATTTCGCAATTTGTCGGGAATTTGCATATATTTCTGGGATATATCCCAGAAATTTTTGACTGTCTCTATTTCTGTTCACACTCGAATAAGAGATTTTATATTATTTTTTAATGCTTTTATTCTAAATTACAACAACTATAACGTAAAATGAAAAGTTGTTGTTTTATAGCAATCTAAAAATAATGCAGGTAGTTTTCCCCCAAGATTTATGTGTTAATTTTTACTTTAAATGTGTTGCATTCAAGTTTCAAGTGGTAAAATGTGGACCAAACTAAAATTTTTTTTTTTTTTTTACTTTTTTTAAACTTTGATGCCAAAATATTGTTTGTAATTTTGTTATTTTTTTTTGTAGTTTTTTAAACTGCTTTTAATTTTTGATTTTTAAAATTTGTCATACTTTTTTTTTATTTTTTAATTGTATTACTATAACTTCTTCTAGTTCCATACTATAATTAAAAGATGTATGTCTTGTTGTGTGGAAATACAGATAAATAAATAAAATAAATCAGCCACCGTTGTTATTGTAAGTGGGCTATATTAAAAGAAAATGTAAATTCTTTTTGATTTTAGCTTTTTATAAAATTATATTTGTTGACTGAATCAGTTTGTTTTTAATCATTGTGTGGCGATTTTAAATATTTCGAGTACGTATTTCAATAAATTATTTATTTCTAAAAATTGTCTTTTTTTAAGAAATACAAAATGTAAAACTACCAAATTTTTTTTTTCCTATCTCCCTGACGAATCTCAGCAAATCTACTGGATTGTATAGTGCAGATGAACTCAATGATGTTTTTACAAGAATACCTATTCCTGCTCTTGGACAGCACAACTATAATTTTGATAATAATCGCAGTGACATTTTTGAATTTTGC
Organism: Delia radicum; assembly: GCA_021234595.1. Taxonomy (NCBI): domain Eukaryota; kingdom Metazoa; phylum Arthropoda; class Insecta; order Diptera; family Anthomyiidae; genus Delia; species Delia radicum. The sequence continues at coordinate 49,680,207 of CM037851.1, read as the reverse complement.
TGTGTAAATGAATCTGAGGTTTACAAAATATTATTTCGATTAAGTCTAATGCTATTGGCTATGATAACATCAACCCAAAATTTCTTAAAATCCTACTTCCTCAGCTGTTACCATTCATCACTCATTTATTTAACACCATCCTCATGACTAGTGTCTTTCCAACTAACTGGAAACATGCAAAAATAATACCAGTTTCAAAGTCCAATTCTGAGTTCAGGCCGATAGCAATTTTACCATTTCTATCCAAAGTCTTTGAGAAAATAATACATAAACAGATAAGTGACCACATAGCACAATATAATCTGCTCACCAGCAAGCAATCCGGATTTCGACAGAAACACAGTTGCATCACAGCTTTAATTGACGTTACTGAAGATATACGTTGTTCTATTGATGGTGGGAATTTGACACTTTTGGTTCTTTTAGATCACTCAAAAGCTTTTGATTCTGTTGACCATTCATTACTTTGTTCAAAGCTCTATTATCAATTCTCATTCTGTGACACATCAGTATCATTAATTAAATCGTACCTTGATAATCGTTCTCAATCTGTGTTCTTAATTGATTCTTATTCTGGAGCTTTATCTGTTACCCGGGGAGTACCACAAGGTTCAATTCTGGGCCCACTTTTATTTTCTTTGTACGTTAATGACTTACCTGATAATGTATCCCATTGTAAAATTCATTTATATGCCGATGACGTGCAGCTATACATCAACACATCGCTTAAAACTATAAATGAAAATGTATGCAAGCTTAATTCTGATCTTGACAGTATTTATTGCTGGGCATCACGAAATGGTCTATGCCTGAATCCACAAAAATCTAAATGTTTAATAATCCGTTAAAAATCTTTAAAACAACATATTAACGTTGGCATTCGTATTAACAATGAAATAATTGAAATCGTAACTTCAGCAAAGAATTTGGGCATTACATTTAATAATACTCTCAGTTGGGATAATCACGTTAATATTGTAGTAGGTAAAACGTACTCAATGCTTCGTACTCTGTGGGCAACGCACTTTTGCACTCCAGTTAATATTAGAATGCAAATTGCTAAAACTTATTTAATGCCGGTACTTCTTTATGGATGCGAAGTTTATGCTAATTGTGATTCCACTAGTAAGCAAAAGTTGAATACTCTTTTCAATAACATTGCTAGATATGTATTTGGTCTTCACACTATTGATAGAATTGCAACCTTAAGTAAAAAACTTTACAACTTGACTTTTAATAATCTGGTCAACATCAGGACTCTTACGCTTCTGCACAAAATCGTGTATACAAAAGTACCGTCATATTTATATAATCGGATAACTTTTGCAAGGTCCGACAGGGGGAATAAGGTTATACCTATTGCACACAGAAGTAAGATAACGGAATGGCAATTTTACTATAACGCGATCTATCTATGGAACAGACTTTCGAATAGGGCACAAACAAGCAGCAACGTAAACACTTTTAAAACCGAAATAACAAAACATTTGAACAATAATACAACGTAACTACACACTTTAAACTAACATTAATAATTAATTTGCACTATTGTTAAACTTTGTAATTTTTTTTTTTGTAGTTTTTAAATTGTTTTTAATTTTTGATTTTTAAAATTTGTCATCCTTTTTTTAATTTTTTTTTAATTGTATTAAATTGTATTCCTATAACTTCTTCTAGTTCCATACTATAATTAAAAGATGTATGTCTTGTTGTATGGAAATACAGATAAATAAATAAAAAAAAAAAAAAAAAAAAATTCAGCGACACACCCAAGTTCGTCGTGAAATCTATCTCCTAGCCATTTCTGTCTGAGACTCTGCGACCTAGGACAGTGGCACATTATATGCTCAACTGTCTCCAGTTCCTCAACGTCCTCGCACAACCTGCAAAAATCCGGTATGTCCCTGTCCCATCTGCTTGTGAAAGCCCTGACAAAAACAATGACCGGTCAGGAACCCCGTAAGGGTCCTGAGACCTTCCCTGTCCAGTGCCAAAAGAACCTTGGTTGCCCCTGAGTCCAATGCGGGCCATAACGCCCTAGACACCCTGCAGTCCATTCTGTCCCTCCATGATTGGTTAACGGTTTCGCGGAATCCCTTCGGTATAGCCTCAAAGTAGTAACATAATGGGGGCTTTACCCCATCATCATTTCTATTAACCTTGTTGTAATAAAATTATCAAAAATATTAAAATTAACGTTACTGATGAAATGATTTAAAAGTTTTCCCTTATAAACATGATCGGTATAGTTGAAATGCCTTAAAAATGATGTTAGTGCATTATATAACAAAACCAAACGCCTTTGAAAAGACCGACTTACCCAAGGAGTATTAAATGGTATAATAAGCAAATTCGATCTAGTTCATTAAAATCGGTGTATGTACAATATATGTGGAAATATGAAAATTTATTTGGTGCTTTTCATTTTTTTTTTCGGAATTGTACACTCAGATTTTTTTTTTATTTTAGCCAAAATTGTCTTTGATCGAGTAGTCAAAAATTATATGACAATTTTCAAAGTCTTAAAAAATTTTTAGCTGCGTACTAAAAAAAAATCAACTTAAGTCAAGTTTTAACTAGAAACAAGACTCAAGAGTTTTTCTGCTAAAACAAGAGACATTTTTCACCGATTCTAGATAATTATTAGAATTCGTTTGAAAAATTTAACTTTGGGATATCATAATTTATTAAAAACTTTTTGCATCTAAAAATATTTAGATTTATTGCGACCGGTTGAAAAACTATAAAGTTATTGTAATATTTTTGCATTATATTAAAATTTGTTTATTTTTAATACACACAAATAAAAATAAAAAAAAAATAATAAAAAAAAAATCAAATCTACATGTTGCTTTAACTAGCTAGCCAACTTTATTAAAAATTGTCTTTAATATTTATTAAAATTTGTATCTTAAATTTTTATTCTATTTTTATCTATTATATTAATATACGCTACATATTGACTTTTCAAGTGTCTAAATGTTTTTAAATGTCGTTACTATTATTATAATTATGACTTTCTATTATGTTATACTAATTGAACTATAAAAGAATTTTATTCTTAATGTTCTAATAATGAAGCAAAATAAATCTAAATCTAAATCAAATGAAAATAAATCAGGGACCGTAAATAATGATTATTGCTCGTTTTTTTTAATCAAAAAATCAATCACTTAGAAGAGACATAAAAAAAAAATTATTGCACCATTATTATTATTTTTTGACAATCTTTGCATTTCCGTCATGATTTTTAAATTTTTGATTTTTAAAGTTTTCTTCAATGGTAATGATTATTTTTGAGTAATAATAAAAAAAATCAGCCATAATCATTATTTTTGAGCAAAAAAAAATAAAACTCAAAAATAATCTTTATTTATGATTTTTATTTTTTTCGCTCAAAATAAACTCACTTTCAATGTGTGGGATTGACATATCTCAGGAAGTAGGAAGAGCTTATCAAAGATTATGGTATCAATCTCTTCTTTGAAAGATTCTCTAGCAGATTAATGCATCAATCATATTTATGGGCGAGGTTTAAAGTGTTAATTTTTAATTTCAAAATAGGGCTTTTTTTGCCGTATTTTGTGAAAGTAACAATGTGTGGGATGGACATATCTCAGGAAGGAGGAGGAGCTTATCCAAGATTATGGTATCAATATCTTCTCTAGCACATTAATGCATCAATCATATTTGTGGGTGGGGTTTAAGGGGTTAATTATTAATTTCAAAATAGGGCTTTTTGCCGTAAAGTCAAAATTTGGAAGCTCGATATGTTTTAGTGGACTTTTTTGCTCAGTACAATCCCAAGAATCAGAAACGCGAAGCGCCCATTAAGATTTTTTTCCTTCCATACTAATTGCCCCACCCTAATATGTATATATATTTACACCTACATGAAAGTGAGTTTTATTTTGAGCGAAAAAAATAAAAATCATAAATAATGATTATTTTTGAGTTTTATTTTTTTTGCTCAAAAATAATGATTATTGCTGATTTTTTTATTATTACTCAAAAATAATCATTACCATTGAAGAAAATCATTAAAACTCATAACATAATCATTATTGTGTAATTTTTATTATAAAACTCATAATGATTACGGTCCCTGAAATAAATCCAATCAAAAGAAAACGACATAAAATTATCCGATATATCGTTAGGATAATTTTAATTTAATAATAATTTTTACAGCAAATATTTAACCAGATCACAATGTATCATGCTGGCCCGCCTAAGAGTGGGAAAATGTAATTTTAATTCAAAGCATTACTATGAAAAAACTGATCCCCCTAAATGCCTCAATTGCGATGTAATCCTTACTATTTCCCACATTCTAACAATCTGCCCGTCTTCTAAAATAGACGAATCACCGGAGGAAATTCTGGATTATACAAAGTGTAACAACATACAAAAAATCTGGAGATGTCTACAACAACACAGCATTCAAGATGTTTAGGAACATTTTGTTAAAATCTTTTCAACATTTTTATTTTTCATGCTTCAAAATTAAAATATTTATTTCATGTTCATGTCAATAAATTACATTTCAATACGAGCGCTTATTGTCTAGCTGGCGGCGCCTTTTGTATATATTTTATAAATTAATTGTAAAATATATTGTTAATAAATAAGTAAATGAATATCGTTAGGAAAACAAATTTACAATATTTTTGACCAAATTAATACCTTAAAATAATGCGAGTGTGTCGCGATATATCAGACATTTTTGACCATGTTTATTTGAATTCGGTTTATTTGAATTCGGTCCTAATAAGGTTATTCTAGGCCCGGTTAAAAAAGTTCATATATGATAATATATATTTTTTATATGATATATATCATATATACTCTGGAACAACAATTTTCAACGACTTTTCGCAGCATTTGCGGCCGTATTTCGCAGATAACTCTTCGAATTTTGACTTCCAGTTGTTTAATTGTTTGTGGTTTATCGACGTAGACAAGTGACTTAACATAACCCCAAAGAAAATAATCCAATTGGGTTAAATCACACGATCTTGGTTGCCAATTAATTGGGCCATTACGTGAAATTATTTTTTTATCAAAAGTTTCTTTGAGTAAATCAATTGTAGCGCCCCGCTGTGTGGCTCTGTAATATGCCACGTAATTGAGGTACGAAAAAATTTCGAATCATGTTCCTATACCGTTCACCATTGACAGTAACATTCTGACCATCATCGTTTTTGAAGACATATGGGCCAATGACTCCGCCAGACCATAAAGCGCACTGTTTTGGGCTGGCGGATGTAATGGTGTTTCGACAAAAGCTTGTGGATTCTCCTCACTCCAAAGGCGACTATTCTGCTTATTTACGTACCCATTCAACCATAAAATGGTTCAGACATAAAATGGAAGAAGTGCACGATGAGTTTGACGAATAGAACAATTATTTTGATTAAAAATTTCAACAATTTGCACGCGTTGCTCTGGTGTAAGTCGATTCATAATGAAATTTCAAAGCAAACTAAACAAAAGCAACTATCTGCTGTTAAATGGGTGGTCAAATAAAGCAGTGATGCCAGCTCAAAGTTGTGACACTCTAAAAAAAACACGCTTTACTAGAAAAATTAACCCACATTTTCATATATGGATTATACGTTCATACATTATATATTTTTTGTAATTTTTTTTTAGAAAATTTTGTATTTTAAAAAACTGTTCTAATAAAAATAATAAATAAAATGATTAAAATAAAGTTGTTTCAAATGGTGAAACATGTATACATATTATGTATTTATGTCTGCGCAAACATTATGTTTATTACCACATCAGAAATGCTTTAAAATAAAGTATAATACGACCAGATTGCATTAAAACATTGTAAACAATGGGTTTTAATATTATAAGTTTTTTACACAGTTCAACAAAATGAGAAATTTTTTTGCATCGGCGTAGCGACTTATCATTTCTAAAAGACTTTTGGACGCAGATCACGAATATGGCATTAAAATTCCCAAATTAGATACAGTTAAAAAAATATTTGCAAACAAATTTTTCTTAAAAGTTAAAATTTTTTGATAATCTATGATGTGAGCAAGATTATTCAAGTTAAAGATCATTTGTTTTTTGTTAAACAAAAATCCGTGCAATGTTTATTTATTAATTAAAAAATGTTTCATCATCCGCTAATTTAAAGCAGGATTTATCTACTGACAGGTCCGTACATGTTTCATTTCGCGTCACCGAAAATCTTCAGAGGACCAATGTAGAATGGGTATAAGATTTGCCCAAATTTTGAGGGAAAAAGATAAACGCTTTAACCGTATTGTTTTATTCACCCGATGAGAAATAAAAACCAAATTGGAAGAATTGAACTAATTCAAATCAAAAATAAAACATTTTTAATTAATAAATAAAATAAATAAAGTTTTGGCTTGATATTTTTTAGTCATTGTGGCTCATATTTAAGATAAATAATAAATTTATATTTAATTATTCTCTTTCCTTAAAATAATTCCGCTCTCTATTTTTAGTTTTGCCAACCACTGGGCTGGAATTTATCATATGAAAAGCATGAACCGAAATTTTTCACTTCCGTTCTAACCGATATTGATGCTAATAAACATTATTGCGCCTGTTTGAGTTTTCACGAAACACTCGCCATAACACTCAATAAAAAAGTTGTCGACGAAGAAGACGAAACTATAACCACCTCAACAAAATATCAACAAAATTTATCACCTCTTAATTCTACCGGCTTTTCAAATAATGGTTGTGCAAATGCATCAGCATCATCATCAACGCCATCATCAACTTCTCTAATATCTCATCATACTGTTATGTATGCACCAAAATGTTTGGTTTTAATATCTCGCCTGGATTATGGTGAGACCTTTAAGAATTGTCTTGGTACCATTTATACGGCGTATATAGAAAATTTACCATATGCCTTGGAAACATTAATTGGCAATATATTGGGTTGTATACAGGTGCCACCTGCTGGTGGACCACAAGTACGGTTTTCTATAGGAGCTGGTGATAAACAATCATTACAGCCTCCCCAATCATCCTCATTACCGGTAACGGGAACTTCGGTAAATTTTTTATTTAAACAATTGGGTAAGTAAGAGAAAATAGTATTAACAATATAAAATTAAGTTTTATAAGAAATATTTTTTCAAAAAGAAAGTAAAAAGAAAAATATTTTAAAATATTTTTTCCCTTATACAAAAACTTCTTGGAACTTAAATAATATTTTATAACAAAGATTTTATATGAAATGGTACTTATGATTAATTTTACAGGAAAACTGAGAAACTGACAATTTTTCTAAACAAAAAAAAACTCCGTGAGTCTAAAAAATTTTTATAATTTTTATATAGAATTTTTCCTATCCCAGCTAAAAAAAAAAAGTTCATATATGTAATAAGGAAAATACATATATGGTTGCGCATATGTGCAAATATGGAAATATATGTTTAATATATGGAAATATATGCTATTGCATATATTCAAAAAGGACTCATATATGGTCTTATATGGAGGTTTGTGTGATTTTATATTTGCAAAAGGTGCTTATTTATTTCATATTCGTAAAAGAGGGCCATATACGGGCAAATATGAAAGTATAAGGAATTTCATATGTGCAAAAAGGACTCATATATGAACATGTAAAAAAGTGTATTTGACTTCATGCAGAAAAAAACTGGGGCAATATTATAGACGTGCTTATTAATTATATTTTCAAGTTAGTTTTGCAAATTTCTTGTAAAATATATAAATTTTACAGAAATTTTTTACTATGTTTGTAAATATTTAAAAAAAAATTGTAAATATTTTACTAGAACTTTGTTAAACTAACTTTAAACTTATGTAGTTGTATAATTACTAAGCACTTCGATGATATTCCCCTAGTTTTTTTCTGTGTGTTTATTAGGGTGGGCCGATTTGTAAGGATAAAAATTTATCGATATTGTGTAATCGATTTCGGTAGCTTTCGGCATGTGGAAAAAAAGTTCCACTACGACATATCAAAAAAATCATTTTCGAGGCACCCAAATTTAAATTTTTCTACTTTGTCTCAGCTTTTATTTTAGTGTTTTTTTTTTAGTAGGTAATAAAAAAATCGACATACAAAAAGGTGACATACAATACATACAAATATACATTGCCACATACAATACAATATAACATATGAACGCATGAGAATAGAAATACTACTGAGAGAATCGTACATATAGGACCGCATCAAGGAAAGAGTACTCTTAGTCGTATTTCTATTCTCACGCGCTCATATGTTATATTGTGTGGTATGCGGCAAACCGTATGTGATAAAAACCGCGAAGGGATCATGGCGACTACGTTAGCTATCCGAATTAAAATGAGTAGAATGGAATCCAAGCAAGATTTGCAAGGAAACATCTGAATTTTAAAATAAATTCCCATATTTTTCACACATTTTTTTTCTATCGTCAAATAATAGCAAACTGTCATTTTCATTAATAAATAATTAAAATTTTCATTAATAACTAATTCAATTTCATCAAAATAATTGAAATAAAGATTCAAACAAAATCTTTAATTGAGTATTAATGGTGTTTCTATATACAATTTACACTGACAACTGTTAAATGATGGAAATAATTTTGATGATGGAAAAAATGATTCTTATTAACCAAATAAATGCTGAAATTGAGTTTCGCTTATGAAAAATCGAAAGAAATCAATTTTTTCGACCAAAACTCGTTGAAAATTATTTTTTTTTTCTAAAAACTGATATCACCATCGCCTTTTAACGTCGAATTTCTTTAGAAATGAGCTATTTGATACGGGAGAAAATATATATTAATTGTTTTGGAGCCTTAAAAATAACAAAAAAGAGTAAAAAATCGAAAAAAAAAGTTTTTTTTCGACAAAAACTAGTCTAAAAACACAAAAAACATTGTTTTTGAAAAAATTATATCACCATCGTTTTAAGCGTACAGTTTTACCTTGGATAGGATATATTTAAAAAATTTGAAATCGGCGAATTTTTTTAACATACCTACTAAAAAAACCTTAAAAATTAACGCGTAAAAAGATCGATTTTTCGACAAAAACTCGTCAGAAACCTCAAGAAAAACATTTTTTTTTGCAAAAACTGCTATCGCCATCGTTTTTAGCGTACGATTTCACCTTGGAAAGGTAATATTTAAAAAAAAAATTAAATCAGCCGATTTTTTTTTTTAATACCTTCTAATAAAACCTTAAATATAAAAGTTCAGAAAAAGTCCAAAAGTTTAAATTTGGTCGCCTCGAAAATGATTTTATTGATTTGTCATTGTGGAACTCTTTTTTCCTCATGCCAAAAGCTATTGAAAAATTGATGGCACAATATCGATTGCTAAATCGAACCACCCTAGTGTCCATATACCCATGTAGTAGTTTAAAAATAACTTTTTTGTACACGCAGAAAAAAACTGGGGGAATATTATTGAAGTGCTTAGCATTTATACAACTACATAAGTTTCAAGTTAGTTTTACAAAGAATACAGCATGTAGTCGTGGTGATGCTCAAGATCAATGTAAACAGAAAATTAAGTCCAAATTAAAAAAAAAAATACCTGGTTTGGCAAGCAATGTGTTCTTGTGGGAGAAAATCAAGTGCTCTCTTTACAACTGGTACAATAAATGGTGAAATTTATAGAGAAGAATGCTTAAAAAGCGGCTGTTATTTACCATTTGTAAGATCTCATACTACAAAACCGTTATTTTGGCCAGACCTGGCCAGTTGTCATTATGCAAAAGCAACGATTGAATGGTATAACACCAGAAAAATCGACTTTGTGCAAAAAAAAAAAAACAATCCACCAAATTGTCCAGAACTACGTCCAATAGAAGAATATTGATCAATTATAAAAGGAAAGAAGATAGGCATGACAGTGTCAACTGTAGAGGAGTTCAAGTCTAAATGGTATTTGGCAGCCAGAAAAGTGGATGAAAGAAAGTCTCGTGCAAAAAACTAATGCTACGAATTCGAAAAAAGTGCGATGTTTTGTTTACCAATCGACTTCTAACTGATTTTTTTTTACATTTTGGTAGTTTCTATAGATATATATAAGGTTTAAGGTTTATTTTATTGAGCCTTTTTTTTTTAAGTACATACATATTTTTATAAAACATTTGTAAAAAAATTAAAACTTAGGACTAAAATGTAATATCCTAATTAAAATAATTAAAAAACAGTATCCTACTTACACAAATTTGTTAAAATTTAATTAAATAAAAAATAATATTAGTAGAAAAATTGCGCCCTTGCTCCCGAGGCTTAGCATGTTTTGAGAGTGCTTAAAACTAACTTAATATTACCTTATAACTAAGAACAAAATTAAAAAACAAACAATAAAATTATAATGATACTAAAAAATAATAAAAATTTCGTATAAACCAAACTAACCTCTGTGTGTGCCTTGTACACTCTTTGAGAAAAAATTGTGTCTCAAAGAAGTGGACAGATCAAAAGATGGTGCAGTTTCATTCATGTATCCAATGGGGGATAAATAATTAATATTTGACCAGCTAATTGCTTCTGTTGTTCGTAAATATCTGAGATGTAATTATTTTCATGAAAGCAAGTCCTTGTTATGAATCTCCCAAGAATGTCACAAACATAAAGTCCGATGGGAGTTACTCTAGATTCACTATATATATATTTATTTGAATATCGTTTACAAAAGGATTTAAAGTGTTTCCCAATGCAGTTTCGCAATATTTTTCTTTCGAAAATTTCCATTTCCTTAATTGTAATCGGTGACACATTGAACCAAATTGGAAATCCAAATAGTATAACTGGTCTTAAGCATGCTTTATATAGCAAAAGTTTAGTATTTACTGGTAAATTTTTGTTATTGAGAATTCTTAAAAATGAACCCAATATTCTATTGGCTTTTTCCAGTACTATGCGGGCATGTTCGTTAAATTTTAGAAGTTTATTAAAGGTCGCTCCAAGGTATTTAATCCTATCCCTAAACGGGATTTCAATGTTGTTGATGCAGAGCCTTAGCTGTTTACTCTCTGGAACAACAAATCCTCTACATTTGCCCGAAGCATTACGTAAGCATTTAGCCTCACATTTTGATATGTTTATCTTTACCCCCCCACTCGTCATAAAAATTTCTTACTGTTTCCAAGTGTTCTGGGATATTTTTTTATTTAGAAAACAAAGTGGTTCGATTTTCAACCTTTACAGTCTAAAAAAATAAGATTTTGTAAAATTTTCTTTTTCAATAAAGTTTTCAGGATAAACAAATCTGTGACTGTTTAAATTTCATGGAATCCGAATTTTTCATTAATACCGGGTTCTCAAAATCGTAACAGTTTTATAAATTTTTTTTACAAATATCTGAATTTTTTTTTTATTTGATTGGAATTATCTTCAACTAACCGCAATTCCTTTCTTTTTCTTTTCAGGTATTAAAAATGTTTTAATTTTACTGTGTGCCGTTATGACTGAAAATAAAATACTCTTTCATTCAAAAAGTTATTCCCACCTTACGGAAAGTTGTAAAGCTATTGTCGCTCTTATGTATCCCTTCCGTTATACGCATGTGTACATTCCGATATTGCCGGCACCATTAACGGAAGTACTCTCAACACCCACCCCCTTTATAATGGGTATTCATAGTTCTTTACAAACTGAAATTACCGATTTATTAGATGTCATTGTTGTCGATTTAGATGGTGGTCTAGTAACGATACCACCTACTCTAACGCCACCAGTGCCGGTCTTACCCTCTCCACTATGGGAACAAACTCAGGAATTATTGACAATGATATTATTTCCAAATTTAGCACAAGCAGATTTAGCCTTTCCATCACAAGAAAAACCCACAAATTATCCAAAAACTGATGCTGTCATCGATAAAGAACTACGAGCAATATTTATGCGTTTATTTGCTCAATTATTGCAGGGCTACAGATCATGTTTGACATTAATAAGAATTCATCCAAAACCGGTTATAACTTTTCATAAGGCTGGTTTTTTGGGAGCAAGAGATTTAATAGAAAGTGATTTTTTGGTACGTGTTCTCGACAGCATGTTCTTTACAACATTTGTTAATGAGCGGGGGACCACCCTGGAGACCATCAGATGCTTGGGATGAATTATATAGTTCTATGAATGAATTGCTTAAAACTGAAGCTAATAATAAAAGCCTATTACACATACATATCTGTGAATTGGGTAAGGTATTATATGAAAATGAATCGCCCAATCAACAAATGTATGTACAAAAAGTATTGCGACCTCCGGAAGGATCATCACATCGTATACATCAACCTGCCTTTCCTCGCATAAGTTCGGAAAAGGTTGAATTGATTATAAATGATGGTATACGTAAAAATTGTATACAACCACGTTTAACATCACAACGTAATCAAAATCGTACTATACCTATGGGTCCACGATTACCCGAAGTATTAGATGTTAGACCTAATCTTTTAAATTCCGCTAGACGTTTAGAAGTTTTAAAAACTTGTGTCTCCTATATATTTGAAAATAAAATAGCCGATGCTCGAAAACTAGTACCCCGCTGTTACGCGAACTCTGAAACATCGTGATGCTCGTTTAATATTTTGTCGTGAACTATTCGGTTATGTTTATGGTAATAAAGCCATACTCGATCATCAACAATTTGATTTAGTTATTAAATTTATGAATAAAACATTACAAAATTCTACGGGCATAGATGAATATACGGTAGCTGCTGCTTTACTTCCTATGTCTACCATATTTTGTCGTAAACTTTCAACTGGCATTATACAATTTGCCTATACTTGTATACAAGATCATACCATTTGGAAAAATTTACAATTTTGGGAATCTACTTTCTATCAAGATGTCCAAACTCATATCAAAGCCTTGTATATGCAACATAGACGAGCAAATGAACATAATAAAGAATCAAATTGTGTTTTAGATAATGTTCCTCTCGAGGAGCCAACTGCATTGGAAATAACTGCTGAACAATTACGTAAATCTCCCACCATAGATGAGGAAAAGAAAATGGAATTGGCACAATCGGAAGAATCAACGTTATATAGTCAAGCTATACATTATTCTAATCGAATGGTTTCATTACTCATACCACCGGATGTCAATGCTGTTGGACATAGGAAACCGCAGCAAACATTTCGTTTTGACGACAATCAAAGTGTTTCAAATAGGTAAGTTTTATATTTTTAATTTTAAAGAGAGCTATATATTATCGTCAGCTTATTATTGGTTTGACAAATACGACAAACAGTAGTTCCCGGGAAAAAACAATAAAAAGGTGCAAGTTATTTAATTTTTTGTGTTCAAAATTGGCAGGCAGATCAAAGTTAATACTTGATATCGCAGATATAATACGAGATATCGCGAAACGGATTTGGGTAGTAATAATCGGATATTTACATGAAATATAATACATTCCTACTCAGATTTTTCAAAAATTGTTTTCAATATAGGACCAAATTTTGTACATCTAAAGCTTAAATTACTCAGAATTCGTGGAATTAACCCTTGACTACCCTTGTACACTACAGCGTATACATTTTTTAAAAAGTATAATGCATGTGATAATGAAAAAAGGCTTTATATTTTTGTTATATATTCATATGTTCACTAGAATATTGAAAAAAATCAACGAAGTCTAATATTTTAATTCAGCCTTCATCTCCGAAAAATGGGCGTTTGTTGTATCTCCTAAACCAGCAAAGCTAGAAACTTGAAATTTGGCACGTGGCTTCATCTAATGACCAGAAAATTATCAAACAAATCATTTTTGGATAATTGAATATTTTAGTGGCAAAAATCGGCTGAGAAGTTTCAACAATTATATTTTTGGACCTATATTTTCGTGGGTAGGAGGTGGAGGGGCATACATGTCAACCTTTATCTTTTTTTTTTTTTTTTTTTTTTTTTTTTTTTTTTTTTTTTTTTCTTTCTAATTTAAAGACCTCAAACAAGAATCTGAAGTCCAAATAGAAATATATAATAAACAAAATGTCGGTAGTGAATGAGTAAATACTGCGTTCATAATGTACCAAAAACAAGTACACCGAAAAAAATCCAAGCGACTTTTTACGAAAAAAACTTTCGTAGCTATTTTTTTTTTCGTAAAATACAAGAAAATTTTCTTTCATTTTAAGAAAATAAATTTAGTGCAGCATTTTAAAATTTCACGAAACTAACGAAATCATTCGTACCAACTTTTTTTTGTAATATATATGAAAGCTTTGCTTTTTACCAAACTAACGAAAAAATTTCGTATCATAATTTTTCGTAAAATATATGATTTAATTTTACGAATTAAATTTTTTAAAATAAATATGTACAACATTTGAAGATTTGGCTAAAGATATTGTACTGAATTACTACATTGAATAAACAAATTTTATACATTTTATAGTGGATTATAAGTTAACATCATGTGCTAAAATTTTGCAAATTCGATTAAGTGATTTTATAATATTCGCTAAAAAGAAAAACAATTGAAGTTTTCACTTTAATAGCTACTTCACCCAATCGCAATTAATTGATATGGTTTTAAATGCTCAAAGTCCATACTTTAAAACCACATTAAAAGTTATTCCTAGTTTATCCAGGTATATGAATTAATAAGAAATTTTAAAGAAAAAAAATAGATTTTTGGTAAAAGTTAAATTCGCGAATATGTTGAACAGTGGAGCTAATATTAAAATTAGGTGTTCACATTCGTGATCTACGTCCTATAATCTTTCACTCTTAATAAGTCGCATTTCCGATGCATTTTTAGTGTCAAACAGTGTAATTAGTTTATTTTTTTTTAACTTTCGTTTTTCGTTTATTAACATTTTATTTTTTCAACTTCCTTTATCGACTCTCATTTATCGTTGAATTATGTTAATCTCATCTTCTGAAGGAAATTTTTCGGTAGAAATTACAGACTTTAAAAATCTGCAATAGAAAACCCCCTTGAGGTAATAAAATTTTTAAGTAAAAAAAAACAATAGTTTGAGGTGGATATAAAATATTATTCACCTCTAGTCGTCGGCTAGATAATATCAAAATACTTTATAAATTATGTTTGATGTGTAAAATATTTTAAAGGTTATACAAATTTTGAGGACAAAAAAAAAATTTAAGAAAAATATGTTTTTGATGTTAATATAAAATATTTTTCAGCTCTATGCGTCTAGTAAAAATATGAAACTTTGTATGAAAATTTTAGAGTTCTCTTTATATTTTAATAACTTTTGACAAAACTTTTCGAAATGAGATTAAGACTTTAAAATCGTATTCTTAAAACTCCGCAGCCTTTGAAAAATATTCCCAATTAAAGTCCTTATAATCTCAAAAAAAAACTTCTATAAGAAAAAAATATTCCTCTGATTTTTCATCTCTCTATTGTCATTTCATCTCTCAATTTTTTTATTCCAGCATAATGGGTTCTCATAGCTTAAGTGAACACTCTGATGAAGGTTTCGAAGAGAATGATGCTTCCGAAGTTGGTGTGGCAGTTGGTAAAATTGTTTCTCGCTTTATAGATCGTGTTTGCACTGAAGGTGGTGTTACCTCTGAGCATATACGTAATCTTCATGATATGGTCCCAGGCGTTGTACACATGCATATCGAATCTCTTGAATCTGTATATTTGGAATCGAAACGTCATCCACATATACAAAACCTAAAATACAAACACCCTGTTTGCTGCCGGGCGAAGAAATTGTAACCGAACATTTACGTTGTTATTTAATGCCCGATGGTAGAGAAGATGATGCCCAGTGTTTAATACCCGCCGAGGGAGCATTGTTCTTAACAAATTATCGTATTGTATTTAAAGGAAATCCCTGTGATCCTTTGGCTTGTGAACAAACTATAATAAGAGCATTTCCTATATCGTCTTTGTTAAAAGAAAAGAAAATATCGGTATTATATTTAACTCATTTGGATCAAACAATGCCTGAAGGTTTACAATTACGGTCATCAACTTTTCAGTTAATAAAAATTGCGTTTGATTCCGAAGTGACACCTGAAATGATTGAATCATTTCGTAAGATTTTGTGTAAAGCTAGACATCCTATAGATGAATTTGAACATTTTGCATTTCAATCCTATGGCACGATTATACATGGTGCGGCACCTTTAAAAACTAAAGAAAAGTATTCTACTCTTAAAGGATTCGCCAAGAAAACCTTAATGAGAACGGCCATAAAAACGGGATTTAAACAAAAATTTACACCAAAACGTAAATTACTTAATCCTGGTATGGATTTTGATACTATGGTGGCTTCAGTGGATGCTTTAGAAACACATTCCCAAAATGATGAGCTAGAAGATGATGAATTCGAAAGTAACAATGAAACCTTACCACGCATAGCCACTGCTAAAGATGTTGAACGTATGCGTGACAGAAATTATGTTAAAGATTGGAAACGTTTAGGTTTTGAAGAGTCTCATAGTGGTTTTCGTGTAACATCCGTAAATTCAAATTATAGCATGTGTAGATCATATCCAGCTATATTTGTGGCACCACTACAGGTACATGATGCCGCATTAAGTCATTTGGGACGTTGCTATAAAAGTCAACGTATACCCGTACCCACTTGGCGTCATCGTAATGGATCTCTGCTGATAAGAGGTGCTTTGCCTCACAGTAAATCGGTTATAGGCATGTTGAAAAATTCAACTGGTTCAAATACTATGCCTAATGATGTGGCTAATTATCATGAACAAGATAAATATTTTATGGCTTTAATTGATACTATGCCAAAGCCAAATATATCATTAGCTCAGTATAGTTTATCGGGTATTAATTTATCAATGAATTCCTTACTTCTAAATACCTCAGCTGTAGATGATTTACATTATTTGAATACTTCCTTAACGCCAGAAGTAACAAGAAAGAATAAATCTGGTCATGATGGTGGCAAACAGAAAGGAGGTACTATTAAAAATACTTCGGGAGTATCAAATTCTACCGCCTCGGCATATCGTAAAATACGTTTATATGTATTGGGTGAAAAATCACAAACAAAATCTAGCGTTAATGCAGATTTAGGAGCCGAATTTATACCAGTCGATTATCCTGATATACGTCATTCGCGTATAGCATTTAAAAAATTAATGCGTGCCTGTTTACCCTCAAATAATACTAATGACACCGATCAAACATTTGCTAAAAATATTGAGCAATCCGATTGGCTGCAACAAATCTCCTCATTACTGCAATTGGCTGGAGCCGTTGTAGATTTAATTGATTTACAAGAAGCTTCTGTTATGCTATCCCTTGAAGATGGTTGGGATATAACCGCCCAAATATCAGCAATAGCTCAACTTTGTTTAGATCCATTTTATCGTACCATCGATGGTTTTCGCGTGTTGATCGAAAAAGAATGGATAGCATTTGGTCATAGATTTGCTCATCGTTCTCATTTAAAACCATCACATAATAGTTCAAATATAGCATTTGCTCCTACATTTTTACAATTTTTAGATGCTGTCTATCAAATACAAAAACAATTTCCTATGGCATTTGAATTTAATGAATTTTATATACGTTTTTTGGCCTATCACACGGTATCATGTCGTTTTCGTTCATTTTTATTTGATTGCGAAGTGGAAAGATTTGATATGGGTATAACATCGGTAGAGGATAAGAGAGGTTCGCTATCAACTAAACATTTAATTGGAAATAATAAATGTAAGTATGATTATTTGAAAATGCAGGCGAAGTTGAAACATTTTTAATTTTAGAAACTTCATTATTAATCGTAATAAAATTATTTTGATTGAAATTTTTATATTAATGATCATGTTGTTGTTATAACATGACCTGTAAATGTGTATATAATTTGTATTAGTCCTCTTCGTCCTGTTCTGCTGACTCATCTAGATCCATACCCAGAAATCGGGCTATCTTAGCCGTTTGAGTTCATTATGATGTGTGATCTAGATGAGTCAGGTTTGCTTCGCAGCGAAACGGGGTTTTAATGTCGTGAGGGCCTCTTTGGCACGCGACACATGTGTTTAGGATAGTGGGCTTGATTAGAGACCAATAAAAGTTGGGGCGTTGTGGTGTAATGGTTAGCGCGTTGGACTGTTACACAGATGGTCCCGGGTTCGATTCCCGGTGACGACAACATCAATTTAGAAAATAATATGTATGAGTTTTCTATCACTTATATGTATCGCTGCTCCCACCTTAGGTGTTCCCATAGCACTTAACCCCACCGAAGTAAAATAATGAATCAGGGCTATGAAACAATAAGCTTCAATAAATTCGCCAACTCTACATCAGGGGACGAGCAACAACTGTTCTAAGACTTATCTACTCGCGCAATTACAGTGTTGCCATGTTTGAATCCCTTCATCTTTCACCACCTATCATCTCTCCACTATCCCCTTTCCAAAGAAAGCAACACATTAATTAATAGGAAGAATTTCCTGAGTGTTGTCTTTCTTAAAAAAAAAAAAAAATAAAAAATAAATTAAAATTTTTCAGTGATGCGTTTTAGCCCGTAAGTGTGAGTGTGGGCCTGAAAGCATTATTCTAAAGAAAAATTACACAAATAAACAATTGCAAAATGTAATTGACGTCGACCAGGTCTGGTGCTGATAACCTGCCATATAGGATGCTGCGTCGAAAAAACGCGAAGGTTCTTCTTGACATGCCTTGGGAGGGGTCGGTTATAGTCCTTGGGACAGATTGGAATGTTTGGAATTCTATCCACTAACAGGGGGTTAAATAAGACACCATTTTACGTTTTTTCGGCTTATTTCGTATTATGTATTTCAAAAAAAATTTAAGACAAATGGAGTATCAAATGAAAGAGTTTTTGGTGGCGCATTAACTGGTATACGAAACATGGCCGATAAATGTTTAAGTATTTTTGTAAGGAATTGTAATTGGTTTAAGCTAAAAATTGTGTATATTAATGCATATTTAATTGAATCGATAGCGTGTCTGAGCTTTTTCTCCGTTCAAGTAACTCAGACTTCTGGGTACCAAACAGGAGCAGCATAGTTTAGCACTGATCGACCAATAGTTTTGCAATGCTGCTTTCAGTTGCCAACAAAGCTAATTTTTCGATACCCCTAGAGATGCCGGCTACCGACTTCAAGACTTTGTTCCTACTCTGCATTTTATTGAAAATTGCGGAAGACGAAGTGCGCAGAGGACATAAAAAGACAGAGGACATATCCCAGATACGATTAAGCATCGGAATTTGTACACCATCGACTACTTCGTTTTCCAACCTTATTTCCTTCGGCCAGGTGGTAAAGAGAGTCGCCAAGAATTTTGCAGTAACCAACTGCATATTCTTTCCAGTAAAGAAATTCTTGAGATCTGGGAGATAAGCGTTCAACCGACAGCATAAGCTATCAATGTCATAACATGTCGCCAGTATCGTATCAGTTCCACCACGTTCGATGGTGCGGGAGCTTCAAAACGTAGAAATTAAAAAAAATCGGGAAAAGATTTCCACCCTTAGGCATTCCTTGTTTAATACTACTTATCTTTGACTTCTTGTTTCAAAACTTCGCAAACAACTGACGACCAAAAACATAATTGATTGTCCACCTCTTCGTACCGTTACGGAGACTGTTGTCGGCAATGCTTTCGAAGATTGTCGTGTGGCTGACCGTTTGAAATGCATTTGATAGGTCAAAAACCACTAGGACCGTTATTTCTCAAGGGCGACTCTGATTCAGAACGTGGCTTATCTGTGTGACAATAGCGGTTAAAACTGTTGTTGTGCTGTGTCACTTTCTCAATCCATGTTGGTGTTGACTGCGTTAAGAGTGCTGTGTTCCTGTGTTTCTAATTTCTTCGCTACTGGTGACAAAAGACAGATTGGCCTTGCACACGTTCTGTCCCGGCTTGAGAAGCGTGATAAAGACAAACTTTGTAGGTTCTCGACTCTAAGCGCATCCAACTGCTTGAGCATCAGCAAAAAAATTCAATCGGGCCCTAGTTTCTAAGTGGCTTAACACTTTTGATAGCTTCTACAAACTCTGTTGACGTAATACCTAGTGGTTCATCATTGACTTAAAGCTCGTGAAGTTTCCTTAAGATAGTCCCTTTCTTTCGCCTTGCCTATCTCGAGGTGCTCTATAAACTGCCGGTCTGAAAAAGCTTCCGTGCTTTTTAGTGCCCGATATGGTTATGTCTTTAAATGCTATCGAGACCCTGTCGTCTCATTTCATAAGCATTGGAATGGTAATAAATTTGTTTGGCATAATTGACCAATTGCCAATTAAATTTCATTGCCAATGAAAAATTCCAAAGTATGCTCTCGGGGTACTCTATATATATATATGTCCTTTATTTATCTAAATATAAATAGAATTACATTTCTGAACACCATAAATACTTAAATAAAGTTCAGTGTGAACATAGGGCGTCAACAAATTCTCTCCATCTGATTCTATCTCTGGCAATTGTTTTTGTTTGATTCCAGGATACTCGAGCAAGTAAACATTCTTGTTTAAGGCAACGAACCCAGGTGTTACGGGGCCTACCTTGGCGGCGTTGTCCTTGGGGGTTCCAGTCGAGGGCTGTTCTTGCAATTTCTGTTTGTGGTCTTCGCAATATGTGGCCTATCCACGTCCACTTCCGTTTACGAATATCAATGTGTGCTGGCAAGGAGAGTGCTCTTTGGAGCAGAGCTTCATTTGAAATACGATCTGGCCAGTGGATGTTAAAGATCTGTCTTAGACATTTGTTGATGAAAGTTTGAATTTTTCTAGTGGTAGCTTGCGTTAAGCTCCATGTGGTACAGCCGTAAAGTAATACTGCAGTTAAAAATGCGGATTTTGGTTTTCCGAGAAATATTATTTCTTCGCCAAATTTTAGATAAGGAAAAGAAGGCTACTCGAGCTTTACTAATGCGATCGGTAACGTCAGCATTTGAACCACCATCCTTAGTTATCTTGCTACCAAGATAACAAAAAGCATCCACATCTTCAATACGTTGGTCATTTATTTTTAATGGGGTAACGATATCTGTACCTATGCGCATAAGTTTGTTTTACTTATGCTAATTTTTAAACCAACTTTTTTGGCGTTTTCAGACAGACTTGTAAGTTTAGCTTCTATATCCGAGAAGCGATGGGCCATTAGACATATGTCATCGGCATAGTCTATGTCATATAGAAAATCAGACAATGTCCAACGAATACCGAAAGGTGCATCTCTGTTAGTTTGTTCCAATACGCAATCGAGCAGTAGCAAAAACAACGTTGGAGACAGGACACAGCCTTGACGCACACCTGTGCCTGGAACAAATGACCGACTCTCATTCCCATTGAAACGTACCCTACATTGAGCGTCCCTATATAGCTCACGTATCATGTTTACTATTTTATCAGGAATTCCCTTGTAGGTTAATGCAGACCACATAGAGTTTCGGGATATAGTGTCGAATGCACGTCCAAAATCGACGAAAAGTACTCTATACCGGCTAAAAAAGCTCGCGTGTGTCTTAGGGTCCGATATGGTTCTGTAGTATTTCTTGGATGGATTCGAGAGAAATTTGATGGTGGATGAATGAAATACCCATTTCTTCCACTTGTATTCGTTGAACCTGTTAAGTTGGAACCTGTTAAGTGGAACGGCTGCTCGCTTCATTCCTAGATCAGGGGAATGAAGCGAGCAGCCGTTCCACTGCGTCGACGACTCCGTGGAACCTCCTCTCCGCGGAGCTCACGTTGTTTAGTTTGAGTAGGTCATCTCTCTCTAAAGGTCAACCAGTCATGATTTTATTAATCAGTTGTAAAAAACAATTTTAATTGTAATTGTGACATATGTATAGCAAACTAAATACCGATAAAAACTTAATAGGTAGTAACGTTTTTTGGTCCATTTTGTGTGATTATATAAAAAAAAATTATGAGAAAATAACGCCATATACAAGTGAGACTGATAGCGGAGACACAAACATTTTTTTTTTTTAACAATTGTGGCTTACATCAACTGGCAAATTTGTAAATTTGAGATGAAATTTGATCTTGTGGTGAAATAAGATAACTAATAACTTTAGCTTAATGGCTGATTTAAACGTATGCAACAGAACAAATTTTTTCAAATGTATTAGAACCAGTTTAACAGCCTTTTGAACAAAAATTTTTTTATGAGTGTACTATTGATAATACGGATAAATATTATTCAATTCGATAAATTTTTTAGACATCGATTAATTAACAAATCAATAAATAGCTCTTAAATCGATAAAAATGTAATGTCTTTCTTAATAATCAATAGGTTTCGACAATCCCGCTAAATATGGAATTAAATTGAAAATTAAATTCTTTTTTCTTTAGGTATTAATGGTTCAGATGATGAATCTAGTGTTTATCCCGTTGATATGCGTAGTAAAACATTGGTGAATTTCAATCGTATTGGACACTCCATATTCGATTATATTGAACGACAACATACAAAATCTCAAATATTTTATAATTTTATCTATTGCTTACAAGATGATGTCTTAAGACCACAAAGTTGTGTTGCTGCCTTGGATTTATGGCCTTATTATACAAATGAAGAACTATCACAGGGTCCTCCCTATGATTTAGAACTAACAAACGCAGATGATGAATTAGATTTATCCGAACTGAAAGGCAAACGTTTGGTAATATCGGCTGGTTATGATAATATTGAAAAATCCGATCCCAATACATTTGTTTGTCTACTAAGCGAAGTTAAACAAGCGGAAACAGAAAGAGGCCATTTGCCACAAAAATGGCAACAAGTATGGTCGAGTTTGGAAGTGCCACGTACTGAAAAAATCGAACGTAAACCATCCTTAAGTAGTATATTCTATCAAGGTAAATTACAACACAAACGTTCAACGTTGGAGATTATTATGAAAGGCCGTTTGTCGGGATATCAAGATAAATTTTTCCATCCTCATCGTTTTGAAAAAACATCCATATACGACACCCACCAATTGTAATCATTGTACAAAATTGTTATGGGGTCCAGTGGGTTATCGTTGTATGGATTGTGGTAATTCCTATCATGAACGTTGCACCGAATTATCATTGAAAAATTGCACAAAATATAAAGCTGTCGAGGGTGTTGTACCACCAAATGTGAATATATCACAGGGTGATACGTCAAGCATAGCCTCAAGTGCTGCCACTACCGCACGAACATCATCACATCATTTTTATAATCAATTTAGTAGTAATGTTGCTGAAAATCGTACTCATGAAGGGTGAGTTTAAAATAATCGAGTAAAATTTAATGCATTTTATTTACTATGAGGATTTTTTTAAATATTTTGTTTCAGACATCTTTATAAACGTGGTGCCTTGTTAAAGAATTGGAAACAACGTTGGTTTGTTTTGGATTCCATAAAACATCAATTACGATATTATGATTCTGAAGATTCTACATGCAAGGGATTTATAGGTAAGTCAACAATATGTATAAGAAGAAGTTAAAAGTTGAAATGCGAAAGTAGAAAGTAGAAAAGTAAAAATTGTTATATTTAGGCGAAAGACTAAATATTGAAATAAGAATTATACAAAAAAATAATGATTAACAAATTTGTTCAAGTTTTTACAAAAAGTAGTGAACAAATATTTGCAGTGAATTAAAAAAAAATTAAGATCCTAAGTGAAATGTGAAATCTGTGCTGAACAATATTAAGGTTTTTAAATAAAAAAATAGTAAAAAGTGGAAGATAAGTTTTCGTATTAAAATTTTTCAAAACTCCAAATGATTCGAAAAAAATAATTTAAATAGCTCTACGGAACTTAAGAAACTGAATTCATTTAGTTCATTAGATTGAATGTTGTAAATCAGCTCTTTTAACACTAAACAGTAGAAAACGGACCTATTTTTTTTTTTGTCCGTAACTATAGATCATGCCACGTTATTAATAATGCATTTTAAACTTTCCTTGCATCTTTTACAGAATTAGCCGAAGTTCAATCTGTTACTGCCGCACAACCTACACAAATTGGCACAAAACGAGTTGACGAAAAAGGATTCTTTGATGTAATTTTTTTTTTATTAAAATGTTTTAAAAATTTTCTTTGTAATCCCTTTTTTTCTCTCTTTTTTAGTTAAAAACCAGTCGCCGCACTTATAATTTATATGCCATGAACGCTAATTTGGCCCAGGAATGGATAGAAAAAATACAAGCTTGCTTACAATAAATGAATTTAAATAAAAATGCTATCGAAATTTTTGACTAGTAAAAAAGTAGCCAAGTATTTTATTTATGATTTTGAGTTAAGTGAAATTTTGATCCTATTTTTTTTTTTTGTTTATAAAATAATTTCTGTGTATATAATTTAGTAGAGAGAACGAAGCATTTCAGTTGCAATATGCAAAATATGTATTTATATTATATTTAATAACTGTTTTTCGTTTTAAGTATTGTTTTTTTTTTTTTCATATTCTATTTCATAAATCTTCCAATTTATAAAATACAAATTTTCTAATTGATATTATTTAATAAATTAATTTAATACAGCAGACCATTTTCCTTAAAAAATCCCCATTTATTTGATATATTAATTGTTTTCAAAGATTTTATTTTATTTAAAAACTTAATTTAATTTATAGAACAAAATTTGTCAAAAGTTGTTTTTTAAGAAAACCATGAATATATTACAAATAACTAAAAAAAATCTACCATGTCTTTAAATGTGATTAACCCCTTAATTATGGAATACAAAAAATAATTGAATTATCATATAAAAAAATCTATATCTATATTAAATTAAATGTATTCTTTTTATATAGTAAAAAAAATATTTAAAAAAAAACTTTTTTTTCTCGTTTTTTTTACAAAAAAAAAAAACTTTATACTCGATGTTATGCCAAAGAATCGGTTAAAGAAATATATCTATATATCATTTTTAGTTTCCTTTAAGTTGTAATTTTTTTTATTTTTACCATTATATCCTGAATATAGTAAATTAAAACAATAATTAAATAAAAAATATAAAATCATTTCTATTTAAAATAATTCATTTTAGTTTTTCTTTTCTAATAAAATTTTTACAACAAATGCTTGTTTTATTAACAAAAATATATGTTTG
Organism: Delia radicum; assembly: GCA_021234595.1. Lineage (NCBI taxonomy): Eukaryota > Metazoa > Arthropoda > Insecta > Diptera > Anthomyiidae > Delia > Delia radicum. The sequence continues at coordinate 49,655,183 of CM037851.1, read as the reverse complement.
TTTTTACAATTAAACTTAAATATTATAGATATGTTGTCCAATAAGCTATGTTTAATATAAAAAATGAAAATGGAAATAGAAAACGAGAAAATTTATCAATAAATATCGCTGTAGCATATCCATAACATGTGTCATATTGTGGCTCCAATATTGATTCACGATGATGATAATTCTAAAAGAAAATTATGAAATTAAAATAAATTGTAAATATATTTGGTAAATCATATATTTAGTTAGAATTATGTTCTACCTCCAGTCCAAAATCTAATGTGATATTGTCATATTAGATTTTTATTTATTGCTTTTTAAAAATTTGATCATATTCATGATAGACAATACAATTGAACAGTTCATGCGAATAAGGACGAATAGACCACTTTTTCGCAAACACGTTTTTTTGCATAAATGCATTTTATTAACAGAGCCCTACAATCCTATGCAGAAATTTTGGGGACATTTATTTATTTATTTATTTAATATCAATACAAAGGAAGCCTTCATGGCCAATTATATATGTATTGTAAAATAAATAACTATGTACAGTAATAATAAAAACCTTAAATATAAAATGCAAAAATGCATATTATCCTAGCGTGTAATTGGCTCCCCAGCCACATAAACATTACGAAATTATATTAAATATAAAAGTCCCATTTAGCCAAAGATACAAATAAACGTAGACAGAAGAAAAACAATTTTTTGTTTTATTATTCCGTCCCAAAAGTATAGTAAAACTATCATGTCTGCACATTATTAAAAAAATTTAAAAGTTTTCCCTTATAATTAGGATAAGAATACGAAAATAGCCTAAGTAGAGTTGGAAGATAGTTCCAAATACGATAGACTCTTACCAAAAACGAACGATCAAATATTGTGAGATGACCCAGAGGTACATCAATTTGAATATTACGTGTTGAATTTATAAATGTAAATTCATTTACAAGAAATTGAGGTTGTCCACATTTCATGATTTTATAAAAATGAAGTAATAGACGTAGTTTTAGATAATCATGAAAAGAACACCTCAAAAACTCAGGGACAAGTTCAGAAACACGAATATGATCCTGTATTCTCACGTCGAATATGTAACGAACAATTTTTCTAATAACTCTTTGAAGTCTATCTACATTATAAGAAAAAGTTCCAGAAAACACCTCAAGGCCGTAATTAAATTGTGACATTAGCAAAGAATTAGCCAAAAGATATCTTACATGTCTTGGTGTGTACGCTCTCAAAGAATATAGTCTTCTTAAAGTAAGACAAACCCTATTTGACAGAGAATCAATATGATCATCAAAATTTAGATTCGAATCCAAAATAACACCAAGGCATTTAAGAGAATTCACATAGTCAATTAACTGACCATTAATACTAATCCTAGGAAACAAGCAATTCTGATTTTGCAACTGAAAATATACTGCCTTTGAAAGTGCAATAATTCGTATATTTATATATTTTTGTTTAAATTGGGAGTGAACTAACGCACAATTTTGATTAAATACAACACAAAAACATACAAAAATTTTACTTTCGGTAACAATGTGTTAAAAGAACATTACGATTAACAAACCACACTTATTTTATTGGCAAAAAATTTTACCGTTCTTGAGTTATAAGACTTTAAAGTGTGGAAAGCAAAAAGGGCGAATATCCATCCTTAACAAAATATTAAATAAAAATTATTTAGCTGCGAGTTTAAAATTGATATTAGCTAAAAAAAAAAAAGTGTATCCTTGAAGTCCTTAAAGTGTTACAAACAAATACCAACCATAGTTCGTCAAGTTTTGCAGGTCTCATGAATATGTAGTCAAAATCTGCTGCAAAATAACACATTTTTATTCAAATTTCAATACATTTTTTTGGATATTCGCCCTTTTTCCATTTAAGCAAAAATTGAAGTCCAATTTTTGGCAAGTTCTCTTTCGAATACCTTACAAAATTTTGTATATAGGTAGATGTGACTTAAATCTTTAAGCGTTTTTATTGTCCCCTATAAAATTCTACAAATGGTCTATTCGTCTTTATTCGCATGAACTGTTCAATTGTTTAATAGGCATCACCCTTATCTTCAGTTGTCCACAATAAGAAAACGATGATTGCCTTAACTCAAACCGAGACATAGCATACAGCCGACAAAATATACTCTATGAGAAGTTTTTTTTGCGGACAACTGAAGATTTTGGTGATCCCTATGAAACAATTGTATTGTCTATTATGAAACTTATCATACTTTTTGACAGGTTGAAGTTTGAATCAGTTATTTTTATATTTTAACTGCTATTGCAGTCATTTTTCTATGAAACTAATTTAGACAGTCTTTTCAAAAAATAACTAACCAAAAATACTGTACAGTAGTTTTGAGTAGTTGTTTTGTTATTTTAATAAACAAGTACCAAAACGGTAATTTTGCAGTAAACAGTTAATTTTTGTTATTTGTTATTTTAAAATAGATTATATCGAGTTTTTTAAAATTATCGTTTAGTTTATATTTGTTTTTATTGATATGTTCATAGTTTTGCAAATAATAATTAGAAAATTTCATTGTATTTAAAATGCACTAAAACGTTATAACTGGAGCACCGTTTAGAATTTTGACTTTGCATTTTAGGATGTAGGATGTAGCAAATACAAATTTTTATTGTAATTGAAAGAAAAAAAGTTTTTTTTATTAAAAAATATTTTTGAAATACCGAAAAAATAATTTTTTTTTTTTTTTTTTTATTAATTAATAATCATATAATTACAAATTATATACTATTACCCTAACCGAGCACTAGCTACTATGGCCTTCGGCGCGTTGTAGTGAGAACAGACCAGTGCCTCTGGTGGGAATCGAACCCACGACCCCCGCACTGATAAGCCAGCACGCTACCAACTAGCCTACCGGGGCGCACAAATAATTTTTTAATACAATAGTTTTTACCAATTTTTATAGTTTCAAAATTTTTGTAGTACAAAATTATAATTTCTTTTTACGACATTTTTAGTTGTTTTTACTACTTTTGTTAGTTGTTTTCTAGAACCCATTTTATGTTATTTGGATTTTACTATTCTACTGGGAAAGAATTCGTTTTTTTTTTGAAAAATGTTAACCTGTGCTAAATTTGGGCGAAATTGGACTATTTTTAAAAAAAGTGTATTTTTAATCAAAAATTCCAAAATTCAAAATTTTGAAAAATATAATTTTTTATTTTATTTATTTCTTTAATATACTTAAAATTATTCAGATATTTAACTCTGACTTTATCAGATATAATTAACCCACTTCTGCCTAGAAAAAATTAACCACAAATTTGATAAAAATGCAAAAACGTGTTTGTTTTAAATTAATTTTAAAGATTTCTATTGCTGTTTTATAATATAATAGTTGTAATGAAAGAAAAAACTAGTACATTCATTAAATTTTAAAATAAAAAAACACGTTAAAGAGGTGAACAATTTTTTTTGAGGTGAATAACTTTTTTTAGATGTAAAAAAAATATTTTTGTGGTGAAAAAGCATTTTAGAGGTGAAAAACTGTTTTAGTGGTGAAAAAATATGTTTGTGGTGAAACAATTTTTGAGGTGAAATAAAAATTTCAAGTGAATTTTTAATATTATTCACATCTTATCGTCTGGTGGAAAAATATGACATTATATTTCATATTTCAGACGCTACTATGAAATTGTACTAATATACAGTATACACTAATTTGTATGGAAAATTCAGAGGTACCTTCACATTTTCACTCATAACTTTTGAACCACCAATTTTGCTCATTTTCAATAGAAAACTTTTTGGGAGTATGTAGTACATCCAATATACATATGTAGTCTCTATTGCGTTTTCGACATTTTATTGATGCGTTTCTGAACTTCAATTGATATTTTCTGAATTTCAAATGATGTTTTCTGAATTTCATTTAATATTTTCTAAATTTCAAATGGAAAATCTGAATAATTAAAATTTTTAATTTTTTTTCTCTCAAGTTACAAATATTATACGTTTTATAAAAATAGCAATCGACATTTGCAAAATCTATAAAATTAATTAAAAATTTTAATTTGTGCATCATTTTTGATTCCAGTTGAAAAATTAGATTTGATTTGATAATGATAATGATATCCGATGAAAAATTTAATTTTTCAAAATTTCTAATTTTAGGAATTTTTAATAATACAATTTTTTTTAACAAAGAGGTAATTAACGTTTTACAAAAACAAAAAAAAAATCGATTTATTTCATTTACAATATAACTGGAGGGTGTTATGAACGTTAATCGACAAATCGTTTTTTAAGGGACATTTTAATATGCATAATCCTTTAAATTCTTAGGGGCAACATAGGGGCCACGGTAAACGAGTTAGAGTATAGACACTATGCAAAGGTCCAAGATTTTTTCTATGGAATTTGACATTTGATTTCGTGCACCGATTTCCGTGAGAGATAAATCTTATTTTATTTTTCCACCGGAATTTCTTATTCTCTTGTTTTTATACTTAAATTGTTTTACTAATTTTATCAAAATCACCATCTGACAAAAATAATATCGCTTTTTTATATTTACATTATTCACATGTTTCGAATATTTTGCTTAATTTGAAGAAATTTTATAGTATTTCTGCAAAAAGATACAATTTGTTGAGTAGTGTAATTGAGATTGATTTTTCAGTTTTCCGTTTACGTTGCTATTTTGTTCATTATTTTTTCCGTAACAGTTTTCTTTTCCTTTACTGTTGTATTGTGCTTATTTAATAACTTCATTAAAAAATATATCTAGTAAACTTTGCTTAAAAATACAAAATTTCTTGTATTTATTTTTATTTTCATTCAAATTTATTTTCTAGAAAATTGTTTGGACGTAAATTTTTTAAATAATTTTCTGTTTTGATTAAATTTTGGTGTAAAATTGAAGAATAAAAATTGGAAACGCCTAGTCTTGTATTAATTTTCAAATCTCAAGTAACAATGGATTTAAAATCTAAAAATTATGACGTATGGTCTCTCATAAGATCGGCATCAAAAAAAACGGCCACGAAAAAAGCGGCCCCGAAAAATGCGGCCCAAGCATCCGAAAAGAGTGAGAATTCTTGTGGCGCTAATCAAAAACTCTCAGGTCGTTGTCTTAATCCCGGTCCAGTTGGACGAAATCCCTATTTAAACTATTTGCGAGAATTTCGTAAAAAAAATTGTGGTCTATCAGCTACGGAAACAATACGTAGGGGAGCCAAAGCATGGAATGCCTTACCCCAGGAGGAAAAACGAATATTTATTGAAGAGGCATTTTATGCTCCAAAGCTTAAAAGACGTCGAAGAAGTCGATCTAGGTCAATGTCTGCTGCATCTAAACGTAGGCGTTCAAAGTCTGCTGCATCCAGCCGTAGCCGTTCAAGATCGAGAGGTAAAGCAGGTCATTGTTTAAAACCCGGTCCAATTGGACGAAATCCTTATTTAAACTTTTTGCGTGAATTTCGTAAAAAAAATTGTGGCTTATCAGCAGTGGAAACAGTACAAAGAGGAGCCAAAGAATGGATTGCCTTACCCCAAGAGCAAAAACGAATATTTATAGAAGAGGCATTTTATGCTCGAAAACTTAAAAGAAGTCGAAGAAGTCGCTCTAGGTCATTATCTGCTGCATCCGTACGTAGTCGATCAAAATCGAGAGGTAAAGCAAGAACATCAAGGAGAGCAAGAAGAGATAAACGAACACATTCAACACGTCGTGGAGCAATATCGTGTTAAGTATAAACATAATTGCTTGAAAAAATTCTGATACAAATTAGTTCTTGCCGATGTATTTTTTTTAATGAAATAAAATTTTATAAGTATGACTAAGTTACACAGAAAAAACTAAAATCGAGTTTCAATTAAAATATTTGTTGATTCAATTAAAAGCTTAATTGAATTTTGTCCTATTAAGGAAATTGTAGTATCAGTTAAAATAATTTGTAATTATTTGATTTAACTTTCAATTAAGGTTTTAGTCCTACACGCTAAAAAAAACGCCCTGCTGGAAATATAAATACTGGTAATATAATTTTGTTTGGAAATCATTTCCGTTTTCCATGTTTCTAATATAACATGTTTGCTTGCAAATATAATTATGTTTGCCTGTAAACATTATATGTTCGGAACTAGTGAAAAACATCTACTTGCAATCATATCATATATACATATGTTTGGCTGCAAATATATATATTTTTATTATAAGTATGTTTGAATGTTCCAAACATAATATCTAAAAATTTTAAAAATACAAATATATCTTGTAAATTTGAATAATTGTAAACATATATATTTTTGTGCCTGTATTAAAATTTTAATTGGATATGGTTTTTAAATTGCAAACAAAATTTTTAGTTGGTACTATTCAAAATTTAAATAATATTTGCAAAAAATCGCCAAATTCAAAAAAATTCTAGAATTCAAAAAATCATTAAAATTGAAAAAAAACCAAAATTGGAAAAAATCGCTAGATTCTTTTTTCAAAATTGAACAATCACTAACTTTGAAAAAAATCCAGAAATTAAAAAACCTAATATGAAAAAATCGCAAATCTTAAAAAAAACCGCTCCTAATAAGTAAATTTTAGTATCAATTAAAATAATTTGTAACTTATTAATTGATTTCACTTTCAATTAAGGTTTTAAAAATATTAAAAACTTAAGTGAATATTGTTTTCAATTTCAAACAAAATTTTTAGTAGATTATATTAAAAGTTTAAATACAATTTGCAAAAATCGTCAAAAACTGGGAAAACTCATCAAAATTGTTACAAAAATCATCAATTAAAAAAACGCCAAAATTAAAAAAAAAATCATTAAAATTATAAAAAAGCCAAAGTTAAAAAAAAATCGGTAAGAATAGGAAGTTTTTTTTGTTTAAAATTGGAAATCGATAGATTTGAAAAAAATTAAAAAATTTAAAATGCCTAATGAAAAAATCACCAAAAATTAAAAAAACGCCAAATTTAAAAAAAAAACACGAAAATTAAAAAAAAAATCTCAAAATTTTGGAAATTTAAATTACCAACATTAACAAACGCCAAAATTAGAAAATAATTTTTAAATTAAAAAAAAATTCTAGAATTTAAAAAATGATTAAAATTAAAAAAACCCAAAATTGGAAAAAAAATCGCTAAATAGATTCTTTTTTTCAAAATTGAAAAATCACTAACTTTGAGAAAATCCAGAAATTAAAAAACCTAACATGAAAAAATCTCAAATCCTAAAAAAAAAACCGCTGCTAATAAGTAAATTGTAGTATCAATTAAAATAATTTGTAACTTATTAATTGATTTCACTTTCAATTCAGGTTTTAAAAATATTAAAAATTTAATTGAATATTGTTTTTAATTTCAAACAAAACTTTTAGTTGATTATATTAAAAGTTTTAATACATTTTGCAAAAATCGTCAAAAACTGGGAAAACTTATCAAAATTCTTACAAAAAAACGTCAAAATTAAAAAAAATCATTAAAATTATAAAAAAGACAAAGTTGGAAAAAATCGGTAAGAAAATATAGAAAATTTTTTTTTGTTCAAAACTTAAAAAACCGATTGATTTGAAAAAAAATCAAAAAATTTAAAATGCCTAATGAAAAAATCGCAGAAATTAAAAAAAAACACCAAAAATTAAAAAACGCCAAATTTTAAAAAAACACCAAAATTAAAAAAAAAAATTCTCAAAATTTTTGAAATTTAAATTACCAACATTAAAAAACGCCAAAATTAGAAAATAATTTTTAAATTTAAAAAAAAATTGCTAACATTTAAATTGAAAAAAATTTTAATATTAGAAAAAATCGACAAAATTTTAAAAAATCAACAAGAGGGCAAAAAACCGCTTAGATTCAGTGTCCGGCCGAAGACTTAGCCAGAAAATGTTTTTTGTTGGTAATCGGTATTTAATAGTATTAAGGAAAAAATTGGCAAATGGCAAAATGTTTATTGGGCTTATTAGATGCGATTTTGAGTGTCAAATATAAAGAAAAGTCCGCAATTAAGCAATTAATATAATATTCGGCAGTCAAACATTTGGCCAAATCGGAAAACTTCGGCAGCCGATTATTAATCTTTACAGAATCTAACTAAAACTGCTCAACTTTTCATGTATATAATGATTTCTTACATAGAATTTAATAAATAATTCCATTAATTTAATGGAAAGTTTTTTTTTTTAATTTCAAATTTAAACAAAACAAACGATATTTTAAAAAAAATCATTAATATCATGCAGATAATTTTTTAGTCTAAAGATTTTTTTAACAGATTTTATGGCATTGAAAAAAATCTAAAATTTTATACTCTAATTTTTTTAAAGTTTTCTGTAGAAAATATTTGCCCTATTCTGTAGACTTTTTTCCAAAATGTAGCGGACTTTTTCAATTTTGCTGACAAAATAAAAAAAAAGAAGTTCTCTGTCACAAACAAACATTCGGGTATGTGATGAATTTCGATAGAAATCAAAAACTTTGATCTTCTTTCGCAACATTTTAATTTTAAATAAAATTAAATGGCAATTAAAATATCTGATTAAACTTAATCGATTAATAGAGACTTTAGTCAATTATGTGGTTTCTGAAACAAATTATAATCCATTGAATTTCATCACATGCCAGATTACTTTCTTTAAACTTACTCTTTTATCTATAACATTAATATTTTCATCTGAATAACCTTTCATAGCTTTCGTGGCCACCGGACCCATGTAATTGTTAACAATGGCAAATTCCATTAGAGACAAAAATACAAACACCGAACAAGATGACATCCATACATCGATGGCCTTAACATAAGATACTGGGGGCAGTGATTGCTGAGATTGTGTATTTTGTGTAGCCAATGTTAAAAGTGAGGTTACACCGAGTGTGACGCGAGCTGGTATAGCTTCAGGTTTAATCCAAAATGATATCCAAGACATGACAACAATCAAAGCAGAGGGTATATAAGTGTGCAAGAGATGATAACCCAAGCGGCGGCGTAAATTGAAAACAATGGCCAAACAGGTAAAGTTGCCTGAAAAATAAGTAGAAATTAGTAGAATCAAATACGATAGAATCAGTAAATTAACAGAAATTGCTTTTGATTTTTGATCTTGAATTAAGTTTGTGGAAATAAATAAGATTTTAAAGAAGTTTGCTAAAATTATGTTAAAGTTTTTTTAGATTTATTAATTTTTAGTTAAAAAATGGTTGAATTTTAAAAGATTTTAATAAGGACTAAAAATCTAATGAAATTTCTGTTAAGAATTAACAACAAAAGACTTAAGACACAAACTTAAATTTTTTAGACATGCAGGTCATTGCAGTTGTATTGTAAATGTTTCTAAATGAACGAATTTGAAAATTGCTCATTTTGGAAAAAACTTTATTACTATTAAGAATTACCAAAATTCAAAATTTTAAAATTTTTGTGTTTTTTTTCAAACCAATTTTAAAGATTTTTAAAATGCCTAATTTAAAGATGTCGAGGTGCTACTTAAGAAAAAATAAATTGAAAAAATTTAATACAGTTATATTAGTTTTTTGAGACTATTTTTATAGTGAATTTTTATTGTTGATCTATATAAATTGTATGTGAGTTGTTGGTTAGTTCGGTTCAAGATCATGGACATTTTTTCATATTAACAGAAAAATTATAATTTTATTTGTGATAATTTACTTTAATTAACAGAAAAAACAATTAGAAAAAAAGTTATTTGACACCTGCATGAATGGAGTTAACTTTTTTCTAATTGTTTTTTCTGTTAATTAAAGTAAATTATCACAAATAAAATTATAATTTTTCTGTTAATATGAAAAAATGTCCATGATCTTGAACCGAACTAACCAACAACTCACAGACTATTTTTATGTTATTTTCAACCTTCGTATATTTACAATAATAAAGCAAATCAAACATATTAGCTAGGATGATACTAGTATTTCGATCTGGCTAAAGATCTCATCAGAACCCGAAGTTTTAGAAAAGTTAGAGCCTCCATAATGGGCAGAACTTTAACAAAAAACCTATTAATAATCAATTTTGCTCCATTCTTGTCTTCTTAGTAATCAAGCACGTGGTTAGGTTTTTCCTAACAAGCATCATGACGTTACTAAACTTTGAAGACCAAAAATGTTCTATTTATATAAAAAAATTTTAGTTTGTTCTCTGGCTCAAGTAATATTTTTTACAGTTATATTAGTTTTCTGTTTCTATATACATCGAGATTATTTTTATGTTATTTTCAATTTATAACGAGCTTCAACCTCCGTATATTTACAATAATAAAGCAAATCAAACATATTAGCTAGGTTGATACTAGTATTTCGATCTGGCTAAAGAAATTTAAATTTGCGTTTGTGAAAATATCGCATTTTATGAAAATTGATTATTTTGTCAAAAGTTGAACAAAATTTGAATGTTTTCATAAAACTTAATTTTAATAATGAATACAAGACTGCAAATCTTTTAAATTGATAAAAGAGAATATATATTTATAAATCAATAACTATTTTAAGTTTTTTGATAAACATTGAAAAGAAAAGGAGAAAGTGAAAAAGGAAGGAAAAATGAAAGAAAAAGGGAAAGCAAAAAGAAGAGCAAAAATGAAAAATGAAAAAGAAAAGAAAGAGATTTTAGTATTTAAAAGTTTTTCCCACATCAAAATTCCCGGAAAATCGAAAAATTAAAACAATTGAAATTCCCGGGATGGGAAAAATCTTAAATAAGAGTCATCTAAAGTCAGTTTCAACAGGTGCTTTTAAAAATAGCTCATAAATGCTTATTTTACGAATATTTTTGTCACTTCACATTCAAAAAAGAAAAAAATATAAACTTGTGTTTTAAGAGAAATTACACAGGAGGAAAAAATCATAACTTTACAATATTAATAAGATTATTACCACCAATTCTATATATTTCGGGCTCACTGATTTCAATGGCGTACTTTATTTTTCGATCTATTGCAGTCTTTTACAATCAACCTGGCTCCTATCTGTAGAAATGTAAAGACAACCCCTGTATTCTTAGTTGAGGTACAAACTTGATTCACAAAACTGTAGATTAAACCTATTATGAAGAGATGTTTCAGCAAGAAAACAATTACTTTAATATGGTTCCTCATATGTAAATCGCGCAACTTATCAAAAATTGTATATGACAGCATTGCTTTCCAAAATGAACCCAGAGTATAACTTTTAGTATAATATGTTAATACCTTTGGCAAGTATATGTGCAAAAAATCAGCTAAAAACGTTTATAAAGGGTCCGCCAAATAACTTTTTTTTTTTGAAAATGCTAAAAAAAAAACTACTGAATATTATCTCAAATTTCTTTTTTTATTTGAAAGTACAATCCTTCCGGTTAATAATGGAAAATAATTTCATTCAAATGGCTGCCTCGGCTGGCCATGCAGTAGCCTACACGATCGGTCCAATTTTTAAGCACATTATCGATTGTGTGCAGCTGTATTTCACCAATGGCTTCACGAATATTGTCCTTTAAAGCGTCAATTGTCTCTGGCTTGTTGGCGTAACACTTATCTCTGACGACACCCCACAAATAATAGTCCAACGGTGTCAAATCGCGGTGGCCAGACGACATCAGCTCTGCGGCTGATAATGCGATCTTCAAAAACAGGGCGCAAAACATCGAGTGTAGCTTCGGCTGTGTGGCACGTAGCGACTTCCTGTTGAAACCAAATGTTGCCAATATCCTCCTCTTCAATTTTTGTGAACAAAAATTCGTTCAACATGGCCCGATAACGATCGCCATTGACTGTAACGGCCACTCCTTGCTCATTACCATGATTTTCAAAGTAATGTCGCAATATTTCCTAGCGTTGTTCAAGCGTATACACAACCATATTCGTTCAGCGGAAGGATAAAACTAATTATCTGTCAAATCAGACATGAGCTAAGTGTTACCATTCACGAAATAAGCACTAGTTGAAAAAAATAACGTTACATGGCGGACCCTTTATTTGAAGAAGTTTTTCCAACAAAAACACTACTTTTGTGACAAGTATGTACCAAAACGGACGTTTTTGTTAGGAAAACTTGCAAATATAAACATTTTTATCTGAAAATTTGGGAACATACTTTTGAAATCTATTTACAATATCATACTAAAAGCAGGACCTTGGGCTCTTTCTGAAAAGCTATGGTGCCATGTAAAATTTTAGGCAAATCGGGAATTTTGCATAAAAAACGCTTTAATAAAATAACTTTTTTCTTACTAATCTAACTCCTTTTAAATGACTCTTTCCACTGTGTGAACATTTAATTAGCTCGACTTATTATTTAGCAATAGAGTTCGCGAAAAAATTAAAAACAACGCTTAAGAGCGAATTTGATTTTAAGCTTTGTGAATCAAATATGTACCACAAATATTAATACTGGTCTTGTCCTTTGATTTCGATAGAAAAAAATAAAATTTATTGCATTTGCAAATTTTTGTATATAAAAAACAGCAAGATGTGCCAAATTTTAAAGCAATTTTGCGCAGAAACTTTACCAAAAATCATAAAAAAGTACGCCATTGAAATCAGCGTCACAACCTTATTATTTTTTTTTTTATGTCATGCCGTTTATTAGTGTCTGAAAATGTTAAAAAAAAAAAATAAATTATGCCAATGGAAAAATGTTTGTTTTACCGATCGGATTGGATTTTGAAATTCACATTTAAGTAAAATTTCAAAGTTATACAACGAATTCACCTTTTGGTAGACAAACTTTCTGCAAAATAGAAAACAGTTTGGAATTCAGTTTGTTTTTTCTTAAATTTGGCATTCAAATTCGCACTGAGAAAATTTTGTTGGACGAAAAATAATGAAATTTTTCAGTAAATCTATTAAACTTTCTTTCACAAAAAAACGAACATTTATGAAAAGTTTCATATTTATTATGAGACCAGGTTTTTAATGAAGCCTTTTCATTGAGTGCAACAATATTTTTATAAATAAAATGATATTTCTTCGTACAATTTTTTGAAAACTAACCTTAACTTAATAAAAAGTTTCAATATAATAATTTCATTGATATAATGCAACAATTATTTAATATCATGCACATAATTCTCTTAGTGCAACATCGAAACTTGTCTATATATAATTTGATATAATTATTTATGGTTATATATTAGGCCGGGTCGATTTGTATGGAGGCAAAAAAAAATCGCTCAACGTTCAAGGAAAATCGTATTCTAGGGATCAAAATAAGAAACTTTGCCGAAGGAACCATACCTCTAAAACGAATTCTGATGTCCCGACTTTGAAATTTTGAAAAATTCCACTTTGACCCATTTAGAGTGCCCCAATCGAGTCCAACCCAATCGAATACAATTTATTCATTCATCTGCTAGAGCATCTTCCGGAGAAGAATAGAGACCCTAATCTTGGAAAGACTCCTCCTACTTTCTGAAATATCTCAATCCCGAGATTTGTCCATTTTGCTATAAAACACGACTAAAAAGGCCCTCTTTCAATTTCAATTTTAACACCTTAACGGGCACCTAGAATGATGATTTATGTATTAATCTGCTAGCGCGTCTCCCGGAGAAGAAGTAGCTCCCATAATCTTGTAGAGATTCCTCCTACTTTCTGAAATATCAATGTGGGATTTTTCAAAATTTGACCATACGGGTCAAAAGTCGGGACATCAAAATTCGTTTTAGAGGTATGGTTCCTTCGGCAGAGTTTCTTATTTTGATCCCTAGAATACGATTTTCCTTGAACGTTGAACGATTTTTAAATCGACCCGCCCTAATAATTATATATAATTAGATATAACTAGATATAGCTTTTTCGGATATAATTATATCTAATTATATATAATTAAATGAAATTAATAGAATTATATCTAAATATATAATTATATCCCCCAATTTCCGTATATAATTAGATATAATTATATATAATTTTAAAGGAAAACAACCATGTAACCGTTTCAAATTTGTTGGTAAATCGTTAGATAGATCTTTAAAATAACTTTAATTTGATACCCATTTTTGTAAAGTTTCTTTAGAACAAATGTGAAAAATTATCAAAACAAGAAAACAGGGGTAATTTTTGACCCCACCATTTTAATCCTTAAAAGTAAGATTGGGCCGATATAGAAGTGCTATTTTTCGTAAGTTTGTTACTCTTTATCACACATCCAAATTCAATCAAAATTTTTAAAAAAAGTTATTCTGTAAATTTCCTAGTGGGTATTTTTTGATAAAAACTTAAAACATTAATCCTATATGGATCAAATTGCATAAAATAATAATTTTTATCAAGTGAATTTTCTATGATCAATTTAAAAGCTTTACAATCTTGTAGTCATCATTTTAATTACGTTTCATGTGTCTTTTTTGTCCCATTTTTTAAATAAGAGTAAATATATTTAAAGTCTTATCAAAGTTAAGTGATATTTTTCTGAAAATTATGCAATTGATGAAAACATTCAAATTTTGTTAAAATTTTTGCAAAATATTTAATTTTTATAATATGTCCTGAAAAGGAGTCGCTCCAAACACAAACACGAATAATAATAATTTTTTTTAATTCATATTTTAACCACTTCACAGGTTTATTAGCCTTTGAACTTACAGTCCAACATACAAATGCAATGGCTCAAATGAAATATATGATTTTGTACTATTTATTAAAGCCATCAAATAAAAAGTAACATTATTTTTTACTTCAATATACATCTTTTGCTAAGTTAACTATTAAGTTTTTTTGACTGACGCAGCATATGCAACAAAACCAGTGAACCAGTTAATGATCACTATTATATTATAAATATATCAATCTACATCTCCAAATTAGACATTTTAAAAAATCATTCAAATTAATTTTAAAGAAAACTCATTTTTGCATTTCTATCAAATTCGTGGGTCAGTTTTGATTCCAGGGTTAATGATATCCGATTAACTCAAAATTTCATATCTGATTAATTTTGGTTATATTAAATGAATAAATGAAATAAAAAATCCAATTTTTCAAAATTTCGAATTTGTGCAATTTTTAATAAAAATACACTTTTTTTTTTGAAATGTGCCATTTTCGGCCAAAATTCGACACTGGGTAACGTTTCCAAAGAAATGTAACACTTTCATTTGAAACCATTTGCAATAAAAAAGGACGAAAATGGACAAATCGGTTTTTAAGTGACAACAACAAAAACAAGTTTGTTGCTTAAGTCTTTTGTTTTGTTGGAAATTAATTGTTATAACTTGTATATTTTGTTTTACCTGTTGAATATTCTATTGTACAATCTGTTGTAAAATTATTTGATATATCTAATTGAGGCAATTCAATTTCACTATTAACCACTAAAGGATCTGTCATATTCCAAATGAATACCAAATCCTGAACCGTATGAGATACTAAATCAAAAATTGAAAGAAAATTTAAAATTAACCATTGCTACCAAAGATTTTGCAAAATTTTTAACTTACAACTTTCAATCATCATGGAACAAACTTGTGTATCATGAGGATATGATTCAAATTTCATGGCGCAAGACAATACCAAAGTTAGTCTGAAAATGAATTGCTTTCATACAGAGTTTTGATATTTGATAAATCAAAAACAAAACTTACTTTGACATATACAGCAGTGTCTTGTCATGATATAACCATAAATAATGATTTGGTATGCTCATCTCATGAAATGTCACCTTTTTGGCATTTTTAAAGAAAGAATCTGGTCGCCATATACTATGCAACCAATCTACATCCAAATACGATATTCTTCACTCATATTCTCTGGTAAACGTAAACGTGGATCACGCCAACTTTGTGCTAAAAATATATCAGTTACATAGGTCTGAAAGAGAAGTACGGAAATATGAAAATTATTTAAGATTTCAAATCTGCAATATAAATACCATTGATTCCTCATTAATAGAGTCTAACGATAAAACGGTTACATGGAAATACACCACTG
This sequence comes from Delia radicum, assembly GCA_021234595.1. Taxonomy (NCBI): domain Eukaryota; kingdom Metazoa; phylum Arthropoda; class Insecta; order Diptera; family Anthomyiidae; genus Delia; species Delia radicum. The sequence goes on along the minus strand of CM037851.1, from coordinate 49,639,286 downwards.
TTGGCTGACCCAATAGTTTCGGTGCTCGATTTTTATCATATGATTTTGATGGCCTTGGTAATATATCGGGCAATGATAAACTGGATTCTTGATGCGATACTAGTTCAGGATTTTCGGTAAGATTTCTGGAATTAAGTTTTAAATTTGTTTCATTCAAAAAAACTTGTGATTTCTTTTAAACTTTTAAAATATTAGGCCTGTATCAAAATACGATCGTCCCTGGCGTTTTGAAAAAAAATTTTTTTTTCAACTTTCGGTTTTTATCAATTATTGTTGCGATTATTGTATCACAAGTCATGTGGGCGAATTTAAGAAATATCGAATTATGTTTCAGCCTTTAAAGAAAAAGGCGCCATTATTAGTGAAAATCAAATCGCAATATCTCGAAAACGGTTAGTTCGATTTAAAAATATACGCCTTCAGCATTCCAAAACGAATTATAAATGATGTGTCGCAAGACATATTTTTATTAAAGCAATTTAACAAGAATTTAAAAAAAAATCTAAAATTTTGGTAGCAGGACGCCACGGGTTAAAGCTTTCCGATTTTCCTCAAATGCGCACCAGATAACATATTTAGACCTAGTGCTACAATAGTTTGAGCAATAAATTGAAATTTTCAGAAAAAGGTTTTTCTTTATACAAAAAAATTAAGTTCTACACCTTTTGCAACTGTAATTCAGAAAATATCAATTGGAATTTAGAAATTTAATAAAAATTCAGAAATTCCCTTTGAAATTTAGAAAACATCAATAGAATTTAAGAATTTCCATTTGAAATTTAGAAAACATCAATGAAAATTCAGGTTTTTCATTTGCAATTTAGAAAATATTAATTTAAATTCGAAAAACATTCAGAAAATATCAATAGAATTTCAGAATTTCCATTTGAAATTTAGAAAACATCAATGAAAATTCAGGTTTTTCATTTGCAATTTAGAAAATATTTATTTAAATTCAGAAAACATCGTCTGAAATTCAGAAAATATCAATAGAATTTCAGAATTTCCATTTGAAATTTAGAAAACATCAATGGAAATTCAGGTTTTTCATTTTAAATTTAGAAAATATTAATTTAAATTCGAAAAAAAATTGTCTGAAATTCAGAAAATATCAATAGAATTTCAGAATTTCCATTTGAAATTTAGAAAACATCAATGGAAATTCAGGTTTTTCATTTTAAATTTAGAAAATATTAATTTAAATTCAGAAAACATCGTCTGAAATTCAGAAAATATCAATAGGATTTCAGAATTTGCATTTGAAATTTAGAAAACATCAATGGAAATTCAGGGTTTTCATTTCAAATTTAGAAAATATTAATTTAAATTCAGAAAACATCGTCTGAAATTCAGAAAATATCAATAGGATTTCAGAATTTCCATTTAAAATTTAGAAAACATCAATGGAAATTCAGGGTTTTCATTTGAAATTTAGAAAATATTAATTTAAATTTAGAAAACATCGTCTGAAATTCAGAAAATATCAATAGGATTTCAGAATTTCCATTTGAAATTTAGAAAACATCAATGAAAATTCAGGTTTTTCATTTGAAATTTAGAAAATATTAATTTAAATTCGGAAAACATTTTCTGAAATTCCTCTAAACTATAAAGCCAGTTAACCAAATATTTTTCTCAATTTGTTAAACTATTGTCTGACTTTTATACTTTAAAAAATAATTTACTTATCTTTAAGCGTTAAATAATGACTTTACTTATGTAATTCCAATTGAACCACAAAAGAATTTTATTCTTAAGGTTCTAATAATGAAAAAAAAAACAAAAAAAAAATAAATAAAAAAATAAAAATAAAAAAAAAAATAAATACAATAGAATTTCAGAATTTCCATTTGAAATTTAGAAAACATCAATGGAAATTCAGGTTTTTCATTTTAAATTTAGAAAATATTAATTTAAATTCAGAAACCATCGTCTGAAATTCAGAAAATATCAATTGAAATTCAGAAAACACTAATTGAAATTCAGAAACACATAAATTTAAATTCAGAAAACTTTAATTGATATTTAGAAAATATTAATTGAAATGGAATGTTTTCTGAATTTCAATTGATGTATTCGGAATTTTAATTGATATTTTCTGAATTTTAATTGATATTTTCTGAATATTAATTGTTATTTTCTGAATAACAGTTCAAGAGTTTCTGAATTTTAAATGGATATTCGAATTTCAAATGGAAAGTGTGATTTTCAATTGACGTGTTCTGAATTTCGAATGGAAATTCTGTATTTTAATTGATATTTTCAGAATTCCAATTGCAAAAGGTGTACTGTTCATGTTAAGTACTCACGTACGAGAGGCGGTCGTATTTTGGTACTTTCCTTACTTTTATCAAAATTTTAAACTCTGATTTTTGTCATCTATCTAACGAACTTAAATATTGGTAATATATTTCTATACACCGATGGTCATAAGTTGACACCACAGATTTGTTTACAAATCAAATGAAAATTACTGTTAAGTAGTACCAATTATAATAACCAATTTCAATAAGTAAACTGAACTAATTGTATACAATTTTAATAAGTAAATTGAAAATAATTTTGAAATGTTCTTTTTTTTATTAAATTAATCCCAAATGCTAATGGTTTTACCAATTCTAAATACTTTTTGACCTGATTAAAAATTTAATGTAAATTCAATTTTTTAAATAACATTTTTAAAACAAATGTGTGTGTTTCTTTTTATTACCAAAAAAGGTGTTTGTTTTTACAAATAAACTTAAATATTACACCGTGCAACGCTACTAAGCACACAAGAGAAAATCCAATAGATTCTAAAGCTAAAGCAAAACTTAGAAGATCCAAATAGCTCTTTTTTTAAAAAGGCCAACAACGATTATGTGTTTGTCCTGTTTTCTGTCACTTAAAAAACTAAAGGGGCGAAATGTCTGATGAAAACCAAAAACTGAATTCTCGGTTATTTTCGTTTTTGTTTCTAGTTTTAGAATTTTTTGAATTTTTTCGTGTATACAAACAGAATTGAAGTTTGTTGCACGGTGTTATAGATATGTTGTCCAATAAACTATGTTTAATATAAAAAATGAAAATGGAAAAAGAAAACGTGAAAATTTATCAATAAATAACGCTGTTGAATGGCCATGACAAGATTTTTCTAGTTGTGGATCCACTATTGATTCACGATGATGATGATTCTGAAAAGAAAGAAAATCAATAAATTAAATTTTTGAATAAACTAAATTTGGTTAATTTTTCTTAAAAATCAACTAACAAATGTGGAAAAAAAAAATAACTGACAAATATTGTAAAATTTTACAAAAAGGATAACAGGAATTAACGTTTGCGGATATTAACTGACTTATTAACAGTAACAAAACCTTTTATTTCGTTATAACAGACTTAAAACTTTTATATATAAAAAACATAGCTTAAGTTAATTTTTCAACAAAAATCGGGACAATACTGCCAAGATTGTTAATTGCACGTTCTGCCAACGCATAACCGGCCGGCGGTTTGTATTTATGTGCCGATTGTATTTTTCTGCCTGGGTAGCTATTAGTAAGTGCTTATTATTTGTGTTAAAGTAATGCAGAAAGTAAGCTAGTGTCATTACTAGTAGCGATAAAAATAATGATATGCTATTACCATTTCTACACTGGGTTGATGAAAACATTAAAATTTTGTTCAATTTTTGATAAAATAATCAATTTTCATAAATGTCCTGGAAAGGAGTCGCTCCAAACACAAATTCGAATTATAAGTTTTCCAATTTACTTTTTTGTATTTAATAACAACTATTATATTATAAAAAATAGCAATCGACATTTCCAAATTAGGCATTTTAAAAAATCTTTAAAATTAATAAAAAAAAAACATTATTATATTTGTATTAAATTCGTAGCTCATTTTTGATGCCAGGCTAAGGTGGGTTAATCATAAAAATATAATTTTATATGTATATATTTTTGAATTTGTTCACAAAATTATACATAACTAAAATTTATAAAATATATTCAACCGTCTAGGATTTATATGCTGTCAAAGTTTCAACTTTGCCAATATTTCCACTAGAGTGCGGTTTAATGCAAACATTTCTTAATTAAGTTTGGGTCTATGTATCCTTAACATTTGGTTGAAAAATTCCCAACGGATCTATGACGTGCCATTAATGAGTTAAATGAAATAAAAAAGAAATTTTTTCGAAACTTCAAATTTTGGGTAATTTAATTAAATACACTTTTTTCAATATATGTAATTTTTGGAAGGGGTAATGTTTTCCAAAAAAATCAATTTCTTCCATTTGGAACCATTTCTAATGAAACTAGTGGCGGAGGGGGGATGGATGTAATAAAAAAATACATCATATTCGACAAATCGTTACTTTAAGGGATATCCTAATGTTTATAACTTCTTAACAGGAAATCTTCAGAAGTTACCCCTTATACATGAAAGTCGGATAAGAAACCAAAAAGTGGCGAGCACTCAAACTTTTTATGAAAAATGTGCCCTACTTTGGAGGGTCATATTGCCACTCCCGTGGGTCTGTCGGGTCCAAACTTAAGCTCTATATTACGTCACTTATGTCTGTTCCAAATTTGCAATCGGACCACTAACAAGCAAACTACACAGTGGTGAATTCTCAGATTTTAATAAAACTAGGATATGACAAAAAATATTACACACGTATTTTTTTTATGTGAGCAATCTCAAGCTTAGGGGTTAAAAAGTGGGGTCAAAAATTACCCAATTTGACATATTTCTTATATAAGTTACTTAACTATATAATAGGTATCAAATGAAAGGTATTTTGAAGACGCATCCACTGGTATATAAAATATATCCGTGTATGTCCGAACAATGTTGTTATTTAAAATGTAATTTTTTCTTGTACCAAAATTTTCATTTTCTTGAGTACTTTAATACTGCGTACAAAAATATCTGATTAATTGAATTTTAAAGATGTTTTCATACAAAAATTTTGTTATCTTTGACCCACTATTTAACTCCTAAATATTCAACTAAAGCAAAAATACATGTTTAATATTTTGTTGTCCTTAACAACATCCAAGTTTCCTTAAAATCTGCGGATTCACCACTATGTAGTTTCCTTGTAAGTAAGAAATGGACGAATTATTTCCACAAATTTTGAGAAATATCCCACTGTATCCCACCGAGGTATGATAATATAAGATTCCCAAATTATTCTTCAGAAGTCTTATCTCTGCCCTAACTACAACTAAATAGCAAGCTTTTTTCTAATAAAATCATATTTATAGTGATTTTTCTACTTAATAGTTACAAACAGAAAAAATGTAGTAATTTTCTAAATGAAATTTCGTTACTACTACTCAAATCCAAACTGAATTTTGTTTACAACGCCCGAAATCACATTCAGAAATAACATTTGAATCTGGTTGTTCGAATTTATTGGTTGCAGCCACCAAAATAAACTTTTCAATTTGGTTGGTACTTTATTTTTCTGTGTGTAGAAATGGAAACAAATCTTTGAATTTCCAAATTCAAATATGTTAGTCTTAAATATTTAGAAATATATTTTTTCAAACTTACTTTCATATCATCCATCTCATTAATATTTTCATCTGAATAGCCTGTCATCGCTTTCGTAACTACAGGACTCATATAATTGTTGACAATAGCAAACTCCATCAGGGATAAAAATACAAAAACTGAACAAGAAGACATCCAAACATCAACGGCCTTAACATAAGACACAGGTGGCAGTGATTGCTGAGATTGTTGGTTTTGTGTTGCCAATGTTAAAAGTGAGGTTACACCCAGGGTAACACGAGCTGGTATAGCTTCAGGTTTAATCCAAAATGATATCCAAGACATGACAACAATCAAAGCCGAGGGTATATAAGTGTGCAAAAGATGATAACCCAAGCGCCGACGTAAATTGAAAACAATTGCTAAACAGGTAAAGTTGCCTAGAAAATAGGAAAATTATTGTAGGATCTAAATGAAAAACAAAAGACTTAAGACACAAACTTGAATGTTTTGTTTATTCAAAAAACAAGTGTGTTGCTTAAGTCTTTTGTATTTTTTTTAAGTCTAATAATTGTTATAAATTATAAATGTTGCTTACCTGTTGAATATTCTATAGTACAATCTGTTGTATAATTATTTGATATATCTAATTGAGGCAATTCAATTTCACTATTAACCACTAAAGGATCTGTCATATTCCAAATAAATACCAAATCCTGGACCGTGTGAGATACTAAACCAAACATTAAAGTACAAGAATATATTAATGATTTTTAAAAATTAAAATTTATTTAAGATCTTACTTACAACTTTCAATCATCATGGAACATATTTGTGTATCATGAGGATATGATTCAAATTTCATGGCACAAGATAATACTAAAGTTAGTCTAAAAAAGTGTTTCTTTAAAAATTTAACTATTATTTTCGAAATTTCCTTTTTAAAAACTTACTTTGACATATACAACAATGTCTTATCATGATACAACCATAAATAATGATTCGGTATGCTCATCTCATGAAATGTCACTTTTTTGGCATTCTTAAAAAAACAATCTGGTCGCCATATACTACGCAGCCAATCTACATCCAATATACGATATTCCTCACTCATATTCTCAGGTAAACGTAAACGTGGATCACGCCAACTTTGTGCTAAAAATATATCAGTTACATAGGTCTGAAAGAGAAGTACGGGAATATGAATTTAAGATTTCAAATCAGCATTTGATAATAAATACCATTGATTCCTCGTTAATTGAATCTAACGATAAAACGGTTACATGAAAATACACCACTGTTGGCTGACCCAATAGTTTGGGCGCTCGATTTTTATCATATGACTTTGAGGGCGTTGGTAAAATATCAGGCAATGATAGACTGGATTCATAGTGTGATACTAGTTCAGCACTATCTGTATTATTTCTAAAAAGAAGAAGCAAAGTTATTTAAAATTAAATCAATTAAAAACTATGAACTTACATACATTTTGTAATTCAGATTACGGATTTTTTCTCTAATAATTTTGAAATTCCGATTAAAAGCAAGCATTTATTGAACTTATAAATTTTGGGATTCCGATAACTTTCTTAAAGTAAAAAATCCCGATCTAAATTACTTCTTTTAAGGAGGGGTAACTTATCAAAGAAAATAATTATAGTAAACAATCAACCTCAGTTACTTTTTTATAAGTTTAGTATTTTTTTTAAAACTGTGGTTAAGTAGTAACTTTTGATGATTTTAAGATAAATTACCGGACCTTATTTTTAAAATGTTACCAAATAATTTGAAACAAAACATATAATACTCTATACACTTAGAATATTATGTAGGGGAAGATCACTGCAAATGTGGTTAAAAACAAATGAAATTTTACTTGAAAAAATTACGACATACAAATGTTTTTGGTTGATTTTAGCAGTATTAAATGTTTATCATAGGTAAACAACAAATGACAATGTTAGTTGAATTTAATGATATAATTCAACTAACATTGTCATTTGTTGTTTACCTATGATAAACATTTAATACTGCTAAAATCAACCAAAAACATTTGTTAAACAATTCTTGACGTCTGATATTAGAAAGAAAATTTTTATTCGCATAAAAAATAATCTAAAAAAACTGAAAATTAAATTTTTTTTGTGATTTTTGGTTGTCTACTAATATCATAGCCCTGCGAAATTGACCCCTAAAATCGAAAACAGTGGTACCGATCATATTTATATCGGCCACGCTAGTACACACAGAGAAATAAAGTGCCAACCGAATTAAAAAGTGAATTTTAATGGTGACAATTTATAAGTGCAAAAAGCCGGTGCAATGTTTATTTATTATTGAAAAAAGTTTTCTATCCGCTAATTTAAAGCAGACTTTATCTACTGTCAGGTCCTTACATGTTTCATTTCGCGTCACCGCGAAACCTTTAATAAAAACATTACTAATTAAAAACTTAACGATAGTTATAACCAATTAAGCAAGAATATCATCTATATTATCAAGTGAAGTGTATTTGATGTGATGAACGCAGGTGATTAATATAATTAGGATATTAGACAATATATAAACACATTTCTGGGATATAAAACATTAAAGAATACATATTTGTTATGGTGAAATTAAGTTAACATTTTGAACTTATATTTATCTAAAATATATTTTAACATTCCTCAGGAATGACTAATTGACTTTGATATCCAAAATTTAACAAACTATTTCATAACTGATATTTATTTGTGCTACAGCTATACCTATTTCAGCAATCCAAACTGAATTATTGCATTTGTCACTCATTAATGCCCGCTATATCGGAGTTTAATAACCTGTGAGTGAAAGCATTTTATTTGTAGAGATACCAAATAGAATATAACCACAATATATTTCCAATTTTAACCTAAATGTTAGACCAACACCAGACGAAATACTTTTGACCAAAAAATCAGAGTTTTTTTCAAAAACTCTTAGTTGCAATTCATAGTATTTATAGAATCTTTATTGTTATATTTGTTTGGTTTGTTTGCTATTATTTACGTGTTTTGAATTCAAAACTACTGAAATATAGTATATTTTAAGGTGATCGTGCAACTATTTTTATAATTTTTTTGTAATTTGTATGATCTAGATTTTGCAGTGGAAATGCTTTCGAATTTCCATGTTTTCTCTACTCTGGAAATTTAAATTTTATCACAACTTTCCTTATTGAATCTGTTTTTTACTCTAAACAGTATAAATTGATTACGTTTAAAGCCCCCTTGATAGTCAAAGGGTTTTTCCTTTCATTTTTCTTGTAACGCCTTCAGTTTTAATTGAATGACTTATAAATATTTATTTTTAATAAAATCAACTTCGCGGACCATATTTATTAATATTTTTTTTTTCTCTTGGAATTCAGGAATTCATGCTTATAAGGAATTCATAGAACTTCATAATCGATATTCAGCTACAAATTTTAAGCAAGCGAAGCATGAAAATGCAACAAAAACTTATAAATTATAGGTTTTCTTTGAGTTTTTTCTATTTTAAACACTTTTTGTTTAAAAATTTTTTTAAACTACACCCTAATTCATTTTTAAAAATTTGTTTTGATTTTCGTCCCTATTATTTTTTCCTAGCTAATATCGATCAATTTGAACTATTTTGAAAATTTAGTGAATTCAATTAATATAATTGGGGAACATTATTTGTATAATTGAAGACCACTATTTTATACTCAATCCAACGGTTTTTGAAAATAAAAAATCCGTTTTATAATAAAGATTTTATCAAACTTTTGAAATATAAGCAATCGCCGTGTTATTTTTTAACGCTGTACCCAGGCAGAAAAATACAATCGGCACAGTGTTGGCAAAGCGACGGCAACGGTCGGTTAAGCGTTGGCAGAACGTGGGATTAACATTCTTGACAGTATTGTTCTGTTACCCGATTGATAACAGTGGCCAACGTTGGTAATTCAAAGAATTTGGTGCTTTCAAAATAAATTAAATTTAATTAATTTTCAGAAAAATGTTTAATAAATCAAATTTTAAAAAGCAGCAATACAGTTCGGTATTAGTCATTTACATCATATATAAATGCGTGAAATATAATAAAATGTAAAAATTCTTCTAATTGGTTGTAATATTGGTAAAAAAAAAACATTATTGGCAAAGAATTTTTAGGGTGTTACTGGCAAAATACATGCTTTGCAAACAAAATAGTGTTTTTCTAGTACAATATTAGTTGTACTTTTGGTCATTTTTAACACGGTGAGTTTTACAAAAATAGCAGTGGTTTGCCAGTACTATTTCTACCTGGGTAGTTTCTAAATCTGAGTTAGTGAAAAAATTGACTTTTGGCCGCCTTCTCAAAATATGTGCCACAATGCGCCGCACAGTGCTTTGTCCCATGGGCAAAAATTAAAAAATAAACTTGTGTCTTCGTTTTTAACGAAATTGATTTTTTTGGATATGTAAAGGGTCCGCCATCTAACGTTTTTTTTTTCAACTAGTGCTTATTTCGTGAATGGTAACACTTAGCTCATGTCTGATTTGACAGATAATTAGTTTTATCCTTCCGCTGAACGAATATGGTCCGTATGTTCGTTATCTTGTGAAAAAAGTGAAAGAAACTGGCATCCTCATCGATAAACCAAAGCGGGAAAAGCCAAAAACAGTGCGTACACCCGAGAATATTGCTGCTGTTGCAGAAAGTGTGCGTGAAGCGCCATCAACATCAATTCACCTTCGTTCTCAACAATTGAACATTTCGGAGACATCATTGAGACGAATTTTGCATAAAGACCTTGGTATGACGCCATACAAAGTCCACTTGGTTCAAGAGTTCAAAAAAAAGTTATTTGGCGGACCCTTTATTAAACTAACTTAATCTTAGAAAAAGTATCCTTTGTGGATATAGCTCACTCTGTCGTCACAAGGTGTCACTAAAGTCGCTAAATTTTTAATGTATTTTGTAATAAGAACAAGTTAATTTTTTAAGTTTTACTAAAATAATTAATTTGAAAGTTAAGTATTGATTTTTTTTTTTTTTTTTTAATATTTGAAAATATTTATAATAACAAAAAAATATTTTAGTAGTGTTATTTTAACGTCATATAGACAGTCGCAATTAATTTTTAATTAATATTCATTTTGAAAAAAACTTTGTAGTACATTTATAGAGTGGAGTGTGAAATACTACCTTTTTTGTTGTCTGCTTAAAAATATAGTAAGCTTAATGGATTATTAAAAAAAAGTATATTAATTGAATTAAAATTTGTATTTTTTGTTTATATTTGCAGAACTCAAAAAAATAACCGATTTTTTACTAAAACGAAAGTCATATTTTTGTAATCTCTACTTTTGTGACTAACTAAAATGTCTGTTTTTTTTTTTTCAATTTATAACGAGCTTTCAACCTCCGTATATTTACAAAAATAAAGCAAATCAAACATATTAGCTAGGTTGATACTAGTATTTCGATCTGGCTAAAGATCTCATCAGAACCCGAAGTTTTAGAAAAGTTAGAGCCTCCATAATAGGCAGAACTTTAACAAAAACCCTATTAAGTCTGTATTAAGTCTGTATCTTAGGTTTTCATCAGATTGGTCTTTTTTTCATCAAAAACAAAACATAGATGATTCTGAACACCATCTATGTTTTTAGACAAAAGAGGTCGCTTTTACAGAAAATAATTATCTTTTTTATTAATAAATCTTAATATATAAAGGGTCCGCCAAATAACTTTTTTTTTTGAACTCCTGGACCAATTGGACTTTGTATGGCGTCATACCAAGGTCTTTATGCAAAATTCGTCTCAATAATGTCTCCGAAATGTTCACTTGTTGAGAACGACGGTGAATTGATGTTGATGGCACTTCACGCACACTTTCTGCCATAGCAGCAATATTCTCGGGTGTACGCACTGTTTTTGGCTTTTCACGCTTTGGTTTATCGATGAGGATGCCAGTTTCTTTCACTTTTTTCACAAGATAACGAACATACGGACCATATTCGTTCAGCGGAAGGATAAAACTAATTATCTGTCAAATCAGCACTAGTTGAAAAAAAAAAAAACGTTAGATGGCTGACCCTTTACCTTATTTTCGGATGAAATTATAAAAATTACCAAAGTTTGATAAAATATAAAAAAAAGTTAACCGATTTTAATTTTTTATTTTTAAAAAAAAACTTTGTAGTACATAAAGAATGGACTCTTATTTATAATAGTTACAAACAAATAATATCGGTGTTTGCAATCGAACTATGCAGTTGACGAAAATTGCCTTTGCCACAATTGCCTTTTTTGTATGTAAAAAAACATACAGTTTAAAATCTATCTATTTTTTTTCTCAAAAAACATGCGATATAGTTAGAAATGTTGAGGTTAAGAAGAAGAATAAATGTTTTTCTCTAAAAATTATTTTTTTTTTTTTTTTTTTTTATTTTTGAGGCTTTTCTTTGTAAGTTTATTTTTATTCTGGTAAATATTCTATTTGACAAAAATTTTAAATACAGTAAAACTCGCTTAACCCTCTAATCGGCAAGCCCGCCTCTAGGCGGGGTATTTTAAATTGGCCATAACTTCGCCAAAAAAGTGTTTTATTATAAAAATGTAAGCTATATCGATAGAGAACGAAGTTAGCCACATATTTTGCGAAGTAATGTTTTGTGTACATGTCATGGTTTGGAAGCGAGAAAGCGTTATAGTTAAATTTTTCAGTAATTTCAAAAAATAAATATTTTTGAAACAACCACAATTTTTACAAGTCCTTAAAACACATTTCTGTTAAAATGAAACCATTCATATTCCACACAAAAAAGATTAAAGCTTAAAATTTTGGAAAATACTCTAAGTTTGTTCCAATGACATACAGGACTTTAAAAGGATACATATAAAGGACATCGTCTTATCTTGAAAACGAGTGGACGGATTTTTATGAAATTTGGCAGAAATATTATATTTGGTAACACTATCAAAGCTTTAAAGTTTCGTCAATATATATTAAAGTTAAGGTTCGTTTTCGCTCGATTTCGCGTTTTTCGAAAAACGAAAATCGCCATATCTTTTTATCTAATAGCTCAAAACGACTAATTCTTGTACTGTTGTTATATCTTTATAAGAAGAATAATTTATGCCTTAACTTTTTAAATTTCATAGGTTAGTTTTTGAGATAGCCTCTAAACCTATTTTGACCCATATCGCCTAAAATAGGCAACAAAAAAATTTCGCTAAAACAAAATATTATTTATTTCTCGTGCCGAACAAGTGGAATAAATTTCAGTCCAAAAAAGCTTATGCCGGTTAGAGGGTTAAGACGCCCTCGGTTAAGACGAACCCTCGGTTAATAGGAACTAATTTAAAAGTCCCCGCTGTTTTGGCAACAATTTTCATATAAAATACATCTTTTAATACGAACTCGGTCAATACGAACCCTCGGTTATTACGAACTGTTTTAAGCAGTCCCAAAAACTCGTTTTCATACAAATTACCATGTTTAGTACACTCTTTATCCGTTTTATGGGATAGACCTAGTATGCATTTCATATCAGTGGATGACTTTCTAGATATAGATGCTAATGTTTTGACGTCACATACTTTATCAGGTGAAGAAATATTGGAAATTGTTAATCCTCCCGATGTTGAAAATTTGTCAAGTGATGTATTTGAACAAAATCGTGTGCCGAAGAAGCTGACAATCATATTTTGGTAATAGAAAAACTTATAACGAATGAAATCGTTAATTCAGTCATTCAGAAAAAAAATAACAGATTTTTTTTTTTTTAATGAAGACTTTTAATTGAATTTTTAATTGTGAATGCATGAAATGCTAATTTTAGTTTTTATTTATGTAAAAATCTTGTTTTTGTTTTAATAAATACATATCTTTTATCGTTAAAAAAAACCCGCTTAATACGAACCTCGCTTAAGACGAACTAATTTTTTTGGTCCCTCGGAGTTCATCTTAACCGGGTTTTACTGTAGTTGAAAGCATCTTATACACATTATTTTTAAGTTTTGTATCGGTCCAATAATATTTAAAAGAATTATAGCCTTTTTAGAAAAAAGTATATTGTAGTTACTGCCATTTGCAGTTGATTCTACCTACATAATTTTCTTAGTGTACCAAATGACAGTTATTATATTATAAATAATTTTAAAGTCATAGTTTGAAATGAGTTCTTTGAACCAGAGACCTATGTCAGTTATTTTTTCTTTTGATAAACATTCTATATTAAGCACACGTTGCACAGTGCTTTGTCCCCATATAAGGAGGGGACACAAATAGATGGACTTGTCATATTTGCATAAAAATTGGCATGCTCGTCAAAATTAGAAAAAACATAGTTTTTGAGAAAATCGGCACAAGGATACGCATGCCTCCCATACATCCTGAATTTTGAATTTTGTATAAAAACTACAATTCTCCTTAAAATGTGTTAAAAATTGGTTGTTATTCTAGGAATAAAGTAAATATTATTTCCGCCAATTCACATTTTGATAGCAACAACGTATTGCATAGCTGTCAAATATCCTTTTTCATAAAAAACACTATAAATCCTTATATACATACATTATTTTTTTCTAAAAAGGATATAATTCTTTTAAAAATCATAGGATTGACACAGCTATTTAAAATTATGTTTTCAACTATTTAAAATTTTTGTCAAATTTTTATCAGAATAAGCTTTTTTATACAACGTTTAAAACCACAAAAACTAAATGTATAAACAAATTCATAAAAAATAAAAATAAAAATTATATGCTTGTGATATTTCTTAAAAATTTGTATTTCGTTAACAGAAAAAATATGATTTCATTAAAATTAATTTCATAATACATTTTTAATTATCAGAAATTACAAAAGTTTTCCCTATTTTTGAGCTATGTGAACAAACTATATCTTATTTATAGTAATTAAATGTGCTAAAATCCCAAAACTTATTTAACAAATTGTGAAAAGCAATCTGATGTAGGCGTGTCCCTATCCGGATTTCATTCCTGCCTAAGGAAATCTTCAGGGGACTTTGTTATTAGAATTTCTAGAGATATTTGTTATGTTAAATCACAAACTCAATGAGAATTTCTTGTCCTCGTCTAGGAGCGAGATTCAAAATTTAAAATATCAAAGAAAAACCAAAACAACAACAAAAAATTGTCACAATTGGCTTTGTCATCTTCCAAATACTACTCTGTTTTTTTGACAGACCTAGCAATGTAGTGACGTTTATTCAAGTAAATCAACAATAGAAAATCATATGTTTTCTATTAGTGTCAGTTACATTTAAATTTGCACAAGCACCTGCATATTTGTTTTGAAAATAAATTTAAATAACAAATATGCAGGTGCTTGTGCAAATTCCTTAGGCAGGAATGAAATCCGGATAGGGACACGCCTACATCAGATTGCTTTTCACAATTTGCTAAATAAGTTTTGGGATTTTAGCACATTTAATTACTATAAATGCAATTAATGTTTATCCCGATGAAAATAAATTTAAATATATCTTATTTTTTTCAGAGAAAAAATATTTAAAAAATAGAAAGATTTAAAACTAGATACATACACTTTTTTATAGGTTTATTGGTTATAATATATTTGATCTGAATTCTAAATATTAAGAGTACAGATTTTCTGTAAGGTTATAAGAATTTTGTGGTTTTCTAAAGTTTTGCCATTTTACTAAAGAAAAAACATAGATTACAATAAAACATTGAAAAGAGCTTCCAAATATTATTATTGAATTTTTAGTAAAAAATCGGTACTAAACTTTTTTGAATTATAAATAAGAGTTCATTCTTTTGAAAAAAAATAAATATTAAAAATATGAAAATCGGTTAGGTTAGGTCGGAGTGGTAGCCGGCTCCGTGAGCACCAGCACACTTAGACTCTGAGGTCCGTTGTGATGCCACGAGACTGACGGATTACCGATCAGACTCCACCGTTGAACCAGTTAGAGCTCCTTACGAAGCTAAGGAGGTGCGGAATACCAGCACCTGAAAGATCCCCAAGATCGTGAAAGAACGCCGATCCCAGTGAGGCCCTCCTACGTAGCGCCAGCGCAGGACATGAACAGAGAAAGTGCTCAATACTCTCCTCCTCCTCCTCGTCCCCGCAGCTCCTACAGAAGTCAGGCGATAACACCCCCAACCTACGAGCGTGTCTGCCAATAAGACAGTGGCCGGTTATCACCGCCACCATGTCAGAGATTTCCCCCCTGGAAAGCGACAGAAGCGCCCTCGTTCGCCCCAGATCCAGAGCCGGCCAGATGTGCCTTTTCACCACACAAGTCACGCCATTAGCCCACCTAAGGTCAGTAGCCCTCTCGGAGTAGAGCCGATTGTTCAGCTTACAGGTTGCTAGGGGAACACCAACTCCAGCAAATTCCGCAGGAACTTGCAGGGTGGTTCCTAGCATTGCAAGATCATCAGCTCTACAGTTCCCTGGTATGTCCCTGTGCCCCGGGACCCACACGAGTCGAATGTCGAACTGCTTGGCCATCTCAGCCAGTTCCAGACCGAGCTCCTCGGAGTAGACGCCGAGACCAACTCGCCCGCCGAGCCCCGATCCGTCCGTGTAGAAACTGACGCCACGTCTCCTTGCCGGCACCCCACCCGCCTTGGAATCCCTGGTCGGTATAAGGACCGCAAAGAGACGTTCATACGCCGTCACCGGAGTCACACCCCCAGAAAATCGGTTAACATATCTTTCAGGACTTATTAAAAAAAAATATAAAATCTTTCTGTCCAAGTGTCCTATTTTCTGAATGATTCTACTCAATTTGATGAAAAAGTCAGACCATTCTAATAAAAACTAAGAAAGTTACAGATATTTTCGTTAGTCACATAAGAAGAGTTTAGAAATATATGACAGAAATGAGACACTGAAAAAAACCTGCCGAAAATGTATGTACAGGGTGTCCGCCGGGAATTTATACTACTTTGTTTGTTTATAATTTTTGATTAAATGAAAGAGAATGCATCTTATATTGATAAATGTTTTATTTAATGTCTGCAATTATGTATGGAATACAATATCAGATAAATGTCCGCCTCTGTTAGCCTCACAAATGCGAGCCCTTTTGAGCACATTTTTCATTACATTCTCACACATTTCACGCGATATTTCATTAATTTCATCACGAATATTTTGTTTGAGTTGCTTAAGCGTTTCTGGTTTGTTTGCATAAACCTTTGCTTTTCAGATATCCCCACAAAAAGAAGTCCGGAGCAGTCAAATCAGGCGACCGTGGAGGCCATTTCTTGAAATTACTTGAAATAGCATGTAACTTTCTCATCGTCACAGTAATTGATGATTGATTTTGATAAAATGTTTTAACGATTAAAACACGTTGGTTTATCGAACATTTTTCCATAATAAATTTGCCACGTGTCTACTTAACGACTGCCAAATATGAACTGTCAAGACTAATGTTTACTAAAATGGCGGCAAAACAAAGTAGTATACCTTCCCGGCGGACACCCTGTATTTAAGATGGTTAAGCGCTATTTTGGAAGCATACAAATGTAGTTACTGCTTTTGCTGGGGAGCTATATCCACAAAGGATACTTTTTCTAAGATGAAGTTATTTTAACATACACATCCAAAAAAATTCAATTCCGTTAAAAACGAAGACACATTTTTTATTTTTATCCCTGGGACAAAGCACTGTGCGTTGAACGCTTGACTAGCACGAGTTTTTCTTTTGTATTCCTCTTCCACAAAGTAAATACCGCATTTCAATTAAATTCACATATTTGTTTCTACTTTTTCTTTGTATATTCAAATTTTTCAAAACCTTGTATAACAAAACAAAAACATGAATAACATGAAGGCTTATAAACGAAATGTCGGTACTACCTGATGCAACATTGAACTATAGACAAACATGCCTGCATTATGGACACAAATGTCTAACAGAACTATTGAAATCATTTGATATTTTTAAACCCTACAATAAAATATTGGTATTAAAAAATGTTGACACGATAAGTGTAATTTTAATATGAGAAAATATTGAAAAACAAGAAGAAGAAGAAAAAGAAGAAGCAACAAAAACTGGAGACCCATATACCATACCTGTAACCATGAACACAATTGCACAGCAATATTGATTTTTCAAATATAAGATAAGAATAGAGTGTTATAATTATAATATATTTGTGTTGTATAAATTGATTTGAAATTGAAATCATTTTTATTCAAAATCAATTTTATTTTAAATTTTGAATTTAGAACTAAGTGAACACTTAAAAGATATTAAAACGTAAATTTTTTTTTGGTTAAACTTTTTGTATTCGAATTATTGCGAAAGATAGTAATTTTTTAGATTTTGAAATTATTTCGTATTTGCTATATTTTTTATATATATATTTTTTTTTGCATTTGTTATTTACACTTTAGATTTTTGATTTTATAAATGCTATTTATTTTAGATTTTTTTGAAAGCAAATTTAAATGATTCTTATTTTTTTTTTTTTTTTAAATTTTAAACACTACTTTTTTTCCGTTTATTTTCTATCAAGGTATATTTAAATTTAATTTCTATGGTTTCTTTTTTTAACATTTCTTTATAGCTTGACACTTACATTTCAAATGATTTTTAAAATGACAATTGTACATTGAATTTGCAAATAAATTACAAATAATAATATATACAAATAAGACGAACAAAATAACGAATCAATCGTTGAACAGTAATTTAAGCGATTTCTTTTTCTCTAGCGTAGCTACTGTAGTACTAAACTTTAGTTACCCGATTAAAAATTTTAATATGTTGCAGTAAAACTAAAACTAACTCGTCAACTTGCTAGAAACAGCCGTCCTATTTCCCTGACAAATCTCAGCAAATCGACTGGTTTGCATCTAGCGACACACCCAAGTTCGCCGTGAAATCTATCTCCTAGCCGTTTCCGGTATATCTCTGTCCCATCTGCTTGTGAAAGCCCTGACAGAACAATGACCGGTCAGGAACCCCGTAAGGGTCCTGAGACCCTCCCTGTCCAGTCACAAATTCGGGCCATAACGCCCTAGACACCCTGCAATCCATTCTGTCCCTCCATGACTGGTTAACGGTTTCGCGGAATCCCTTCCTTATAACCTCAAAGTAGTAACATAGGGGGGGGGGGTGCTCTGACCGCTGCCTGACTATCGACATAAATTGTCACCCTAGATCCCCCAACGATGTATTTGTTAAAGAATGACTAAAAATGTACAGTTTTAAAACAAAAAGTTAGTTCAAAAGTCTGTTAAACGGGTTCTAATTCAGTTGAACTAATTTCTTTTTGTTGCTTACGTTTAAATCAGTTATTTAGCTAAAGTTCTTAGTTATCCCATTTTACCACAAAAATAAATTTCATCCGTATTTCAATTAATTTTTCAACCTAAAGTTTAGTAATTCGTGATTCTCAAATTTACAAATTTGCCGGTTAATTTAAACCATTATCGTTTCCAAAAAAAAAAAATATATATATTTTATTGTGTCACCATATACAAGCGCGGCTCCATTAATATAAGGGGAAATTTCATATGACTTTTTTTTTGTTGTTTATATGTTTGGATTAAGAACACTTTAACTCGTCAGAGTGCAATATTTTAGGGCCATATGTAGTGTGACCATTTTTTTTCTGACATGAAATTAGCACAAAATTTTTAAAAAATATTAAACTTCTAATGAATTCTAAAAAAGACAGATTGAAAGTTCAGATTAAGTGGAAATTTGCCTACAAAATTATAAAATAAAATTATACTAAAATGTATATATATAAAAAAAGTTATGAATCAGCAAGTTTTTATGAATTAAATTATACATTGAGAGAATTATCGCATGATATTAATGAATTAAATTGCATTAAATTAACGGAGTTGTGCTGGAATTCGTCCATTAAAACTTTTCATTATGTTAATGCAGTTTCTCATAATATTTTATTATATATTTTCATTAAAAAGAGTTTCATAAAAATTATAAAGCACTTTCACTCTGTAAAAAACTTTATTAATTTAAGGAAAAATTTCATTAAATCTCGCCGTAAATTATATTTTAGTTGTAATAACCGAATTTTATTACTAAAACCAATATTAAGTTGTATCAACTGATATCAATCGTAGTAACTGAATTTCAGTTGGAAATCGTTAACATTTTTCTCTGTGTGTGCAGACTGACGACTATTCCATTTTTCGTCCTGAACATATGTTTTCCTAAAAACATCCAATATTTTAAAATATTAAATATTTCGGATTCTAAGCATTTTTTTTCAAACTAATCTTAGATTTCAACGGGTTTCCAACATAATTACTTTTAGTTTTAATGACCTATTTTTATAGTTTCCATCAGATTAAAAAATTGTTAACAGAGAAACTGCATCGGTATCTGAACGATTTCTGTTTTTGAAAATTGTAAATTCTGAAAAACTTATTCTTGATGGCGCAAAACATTAGTTTTTGTATGAAAAATTTTTTTTTCTGAAAGTGTTAAAAATCAGTAGAAATTTTAAAAACTAAGTGCAAATCAGTACACGATTTTTCATCAGCACACGTGACCGAAAATCAGTACATGTCAGCCTAGCCATATGTCAATATTTCTAATTGTTATCGTTACGCAAAGTTGAAAAATTAAAAAACAAAATTGTTTGTAACTAAAGAGCGCACTTTATTTTGTTCTTTTTACATTTTTGTTTGCGGCTTTCAACTTTTAAATACCATTTAGTATTACACAATCTGAAATAAATTCAACACGTAGGGCAGACTGGGGACCATTCGCCACTTTTTTGTTTTAAGTGCTGTCTTTACCAAACCAATAAATATCAAGATTTAAACATTCTGGCTTTGATTTGAATGCATACATTTTCCATTGTTCCTATGCCTTATATAATATTTTTAATACTTTTCAGAGCGACCTAAAATGGCTAAACACAATTGTATTTAATTTTTTTAGTTTAATCGACCTTTTTTAATTATATCTAAATATTGTATTAGATTATTCTAATTTGGGCTTACAGCCTCATATATTTTCCTAATTTTTTTTATTTATATTTACTTTAAAAGTGTAAATTTGTAGGCTGGTTTTGGACATAATTACTTTATAATTATGAGTCTACATTAGTTTAGAAAAGACAGCGGAAATGAGAGGCCATTTTAATCCAAGTTTGATTTGAAGATTCCCTTGCCTCAAAATTGTTCATTAAGAAGAGATGTAGGAGTGTCAGTTATTGGTAGGTTTCACTGTATTAATTGTCTTTAGCAAACGATTACTATTTGGACCCCAACCCCATTAGAAATATTTCCAAAGAAGCTGCTCTGCCTGCAGGACGGTGAATGTATCCCAGGTACAACAACTCCCACATAACCATAACTTAGCTAAAAATCAGTTCGCTGATTTTCAGCAAAGGATTTTGCTGACATTAGCAAATATTTTTGCAAGCCCTCTCCTTACAAAATTTTAACTGACTTTACTAACTTTTTTTGAGTGTAGGTATATCATATATTTACCGAAACAACTTTAAAATAAAGTATAATACGACCACATTAAATTCAAACATTCTGAACAATATTAATATTATAAGTTTTTTAAACAGGACCTTACAGATAAAAATGCAAACTACTCAAAAACTTTAATTTTTTTCTCTTACAATTAAAAACTTTATGAATTTTCTATTTAATAGTAGATTAGATTAGATCAGAAGACACTATGCACCGCGACCAATGTAGGTCTTTTGTGCTGCCTAAAGTTACCTACAGATTCAAGCTACCTATAAAGCCAATTATCCTATTAGGCAAAATGTTCGCGATGTCGGAAGGCGAAATGATATAGTAAGATTTAATTGCGATCTTTACATTAGAAATTTTAAATGAAAATATAAACTTACAGTTTAGCAATTCATACTAATTGAATGTTTTGATTATTTCGTATTTTTATCTGTGAGGTCCTGTTTAAAAAAAACAATCTTAAATTTGCCCACAATATTTTAATTTAAGTAACGGTTATACTTCTATTTGCGCTGCTTCATGAGGTTAACAATAATTACTGAAACACATTTTTAATTATTCTATGGACTTATTTGTTAAAAATAACAATTTTAAAAAATTTTAGAAACCACTTTAGAGCTTAATAAAATTTTAAATAAATCTTTGTGAAATAGATTAAGAATTGAAGTTGCTTACAATCAGTGTTTAAAATGGGTTTATAAAACTAATTAGATACATCGTTTTTATAAATCTCGAAATCGTTCATGTCATATCCATGCGTCAATACACGCAGAGAAATAAAGTGACCGAAATGAAAAGTGTATTTCAATGGTAACATCCAATGAATTTAGTTAGTACAACGAGATCTACATTTTATTTCTGTAGAGTTTGGGAATTGCAACTAAAATTCTTATGAACTAGATTAACTTTGTTGTGAAAACTAATGTTAAGTTGTGACAACCGACTTAAATTAGTAATAACCGAATTTGAGACGTACACACAAAAAAGAATTCATACTATTTATGAATATTTTATGAAAATTTGCCAATGTACTAGTTTATAAACTTTTTCATAACATTTATGTACAAAATCCTAATATTTAAGAAAACTTGCATAAATTTCAATAATACTGGGAATCTTATGTACCTTTTCATAAATGCTAGGGAAACTAGGAACACTTCATAAATAGTAAGTAAATTTCATAAACAGTATGAACCTTTAATAATATGAACTTTTTCATAAAAAATTATGAATTTTATTTTTTTGTGTGTAGTAACCGACTTTCAGTTGGCTAAAATTTTCTCTGTGTGTATATTAGTCTTTGGGTTAATGGAGTCACACACACTTAATTATATGTTCATATATGAGCTCTTTTTTGCACATAAGAAGTGCCATATACTTTCATATTTGTCTATATACTCCCCTCTTTTGAGAATATGAAATAACATATAATTCCATATATGAGAACCTTTTGCAAATATGAAATCGCATATATCCCCAAATAAGACAATATAGTAATACCGTTTGCATATATGGAAACACATACATGTCCATA
This sequence comes from Delia radicum, assembly GCA_021234595.1. Lineage (NCBI taxonomy): Eukaryota > Metazoa > Arthropoda > Insecta > Diptera > Anthomyiidae > Delia > Delia radicum. Next base: position 49,616,805 of record CM037851.1, on the reverse strand, counting down.
CATGCCCATATATAAAACATATATATCCATATTTGCCCATATATAATTGCTCATATATGCAGCCATATATGAACTTTTTAACCGGGTTATCGAAGTTTTAGGTAATGATTACATATATTATCATACGTGCTCATGCATGTTTCTTTCCAGTCCCAGTGTAGAAACGGTAATGACTTGACATTATTTTTCTTACTACCAGTAAGGACTCCAGCTACATATCCCATTATTTAAATACAAAAAATAATGCGTTACGCATACGTACTTATTTTTATCTTATTTATGTTTATATGTTTGAAACTTTCAAATAAAAATTGCAAACAAATTGTATAATAAGCTTTCCAGGGTTGGTAAAACATTTATGATATTAAAGTTTTTAAAAAATACGATGTTTACACTACATACGACATTACATGAATCCGGCTAATGTTTTACTACACTCCTTAGTTTATAAGAAACTCTTATTTTAAAATTTGTATAACGGTTTAATTAACAACCGGAAATTACGTTTAACGAAATTCAACCCTGTGTGTTGTCTTCAATCATATGTTACCAAATGCACACACATAGCTGTGGTAAAAACGTACTTTGATATTAAACAAAAATAGTACTTTTTATAAACAACTATGTATATTAGTGTCATTAAAACTCTTTAGTAGCAGCCTCTATATAATACTAAAGAAAAATTCTGATAGTGCTTAAAAATATGTAAAATTAAATTGAAAAAATTATTAAATATTTTAATTTAAAGTGCAAATAACACAAATAACAAATATTAATCTAAAGTAATATGGATTTTCCACAGCAAATCGAAGGTATTGCTAAATTTATCACTGAAACCTTTAATTTGAAAAACGAAAAAATTTCCATCTATATTTTCTAAGTAAAAATCAATTTTCATTTTGCTTTGTACTTTGTGTGAAAAAGTGGGTGGCAGTTAGGTTGCAATAGCAAATGAACAATATAAACTCCCCAACAATCGAAAAAAAAAACATTATTGTAAAGTGCATGAAGAAGTCTAGTACAAAGTAAGTGGTTGTTGGTGAAGGGGGGTTTAGTGGGGTGTGTATTGTTGTTGTTTTATTTTTCGTAATCGTTGTATGGAGATTTTATTTTAAAACGAGAACGGAAAGGGGGATCAGTCAAGTGATTTTTGTTGTGTATATTAATATGATTTCCTTTTTTTTTGTTGTTGTTGCTGCCGTTTTTTGTATATTTGGCCGGCATTCCATGATTTGTAAAAAAAAAATCTATAAAAAATGTATATTCCGTATTTATTGATTTTTTTTTCTTCAAGATTTTCGTTTTTTATTTAAAAACAGTAGTTCATCTTATTTTAACAATCTCTAGAGCAGCGGTTCCCACCTACTTTCGCTTCATGGGCCCCTTGAGACACCTCTACACTACATACGACATTACATGAATCCGGCTAATGTTTTACTACACTCCTTGTTTGTAATGGCTACTGAAAATTTTGTTGTTATTACGCACTGAAAGAATTATCCTTCATGATATTAATGAAACAATTTCATAGAATTTTTTTCGTAGATTCAATAAAGAATTTCATTACATCAAAGAAATTTTATTAATACTAAGCCATTTTCCATAACCTTTTTTTCATAAAATTTCATAGTTTCATAAAAAAGATTCATTCGAATTCATAAATTATCAATTTAATAAAAATTTTCTTTAGAGCTACGAAATTATTTCAAAGACTTATTATTTTCCATTTCTTCATAAAATTTCATAATTTCATTAATTTTCATACATATCAAACTTTAGTTTTAATATTTAATTCTCAAGTGTTTAACATATTTTATAAAGTGCTTCATTATTTCAATGTATCCGTTTATAAATTTTAGACTGGATGTTTAAAATATCATATCAAGCGGTTCATTGGCGTAGTTTCAATGCATTTTTCAAGACATTAATGAAGAGTTTTGTTAATTCAACGAAACTTGTTAATATTAAAAAATTTTGTGAAACTGTTTGATAAATTCTGTAAACGCTTCATTGTCGGAACGATTCATTCGTTTTATGAAAATTTTCATTAATTCTACAATCATTTCATAAACTTTGACTTTAACTAAAACTGTTTCATAGATTCTATAAATATATTCAATGGACAAGTTACATTGACAATTTTCATTAAAGCTATGAAGAAATTCATTACTAAAGTGAAAATAATTCTCTCAGTGTGGGTAATTTAACTATTTTGAGCCTTGTAGTATTTTTTGCTAAATTAAGCAACACATGTCAACTGCACTGTAGTAAAATGAAATTAGTAGAAAAAATTTGTAGCCGCTACTAAATTTTAGTAAAATTTCAGTAAACTGCAATTTAAAATTTATTTGCTAAAATCAGCAAAAAAAAATTGCTTAGTACATCCAATAGATTTTCACAGAATAAAAATAAAAAAATCAAAATAAAACGACTTTGTTTTTCAATCCTTTACACTTTTTACCTAATAGATAAACAATATTTTTATGGAATTTTTTTTTTTCTTATTTGTAGTTTTTGAAATATCGCGGTTTTTATATTTACACCATTCACCGTATGTTTTCGCATATTTTGTTTAATTTTTTGAAATGTTATCGCAAAATCATGAATTTTTTTTTTAAGAATATAAATCTACGCAAAATTTAATTAATTTGAGTATAATCATGTCAGTGTTTGTATCAGGATATCACACTGGTATTGCAAGTTTTATCCTTATAAATGTTATGCATGCACACACAGAAAAACTTTGCCTCTTGCCAACTGAAATTCGGTTACTACTACTCAAATTAGGTTACTGCTACTGAATTGAATACGTAATGACATATTTGGAATAGCATTTCAAATATTAATTCTTTTTCCACATGCCTCAAATAACAACCCAGGAGGAAAAATGCAATCGGCACAGTACAGGGAAAGCGTCTACGATGGTTGATTATGGGTTGGCAGAACGTGGGTGTAACAATCTTGACAGTATTGTCCTTTTAGCCGATTGATAACAGTGGCCAACCGTTGGGACAACGCTGGAAATTATAAAATTTGGTGCTTTGCAAATACCTTAAATTTAATTAATGTTGTGAAATATTTGAAAAAAAAACACACGTTTCAAATTTGGTATTAGTAATAATTGATGATTGACGTGTAAAATATAATAAAATATTTAAAAAAATAATGCGACTAAATTTTGGTAATATTGGTAAAAGTAAGAAGTAGAATTCTGAGCGATATACTGGAATACACTTGCTTTGCAAACAAAATAGTGTTTCTCTAGTACAATATTAGTTATAACTTCGGTAATTTCTAAAAGAATGGGTTTTTAAAAACTAACAGTGGTTTGTCAGTACTATTTTTTTTTTGGACGGTTGGTAATTTATACATGGGAGTAAAAAAAAAATGTCTTCATATAAAAACATATTATTAACATTAATACTGAAGAATTTGCAACTTTTTGCAGAACCTGTCTTTATAATACATATTTTCTAACAGATTTAGGTACGCCGAGTCTAAAATCTTGCGAAATTTTTCGCATATGTTATAATTGAAATATTGCGGTTTCTATAATTACCTTAAATACTACAGTTTTTTTTTTTTTTATTTAAAATTTGTATTATTTTCTAAATATTTCAGAATATTTTCAAAGGATTTGCAATTTTAATACAAAAATGAGTTAAGTAAAATGTTCACTTTACACATAGTGATACAATTTTAATCTTTTTTAGCAAACATACAAATTATGAGGATTAAACTAAACATGCAAAATTTTCAAAATTTCCTTGCAATACCGGTAAAATATCCTGAAACTAACACCGACATGATTATACTCAAATGAAAGACAATTTTGCGTAGATTTATGTTCATAAAAAAATCATGCTTTTGAGGTTCAATTTGGAAAAATTAGGCAAAATATACGAACAAATTTGGGAAATGATGTAAATACAAGAACCGCGATATTTCAAAAACTGCAAATAAGAAAAAAAAAAATTGTGACCGATTTGAATTTAGCGTACCCAAATTTATTAAAAACAATGTATTTTAAAGAGAGGTTCTGCAAAAAAGTGAAATTTGTCGAGTAGCGTAATTTGAAGTATTCCCCTGGAATACTTCTACGGACTCCTGGGGGTCTGCGGACCCCCATTTGGGAACCGTTGCTCTAAAGAGTCAAAAGCATTTTTAATTGTTTGTCTTTTGTTATGTCTTTGATGCTATAAATGTATTATTAAGTGATGACGTTATTTTATTTTGTTAAAATAAAAAAGTTTTTCTAACTTACAATAACGCAATAGAAATGTCTTTTTTATGACTAATACGTATTAAATTGCTAAATATTGTTTTTTTAATAATTATTAGTATATTAATTAAAAAAAAAGTCCTAATAATTTTAAAGTTTTTAAAACAGTAAAAAAATCTTACACTCAAAAAAGTTTTACAGTACCATGAAAAACTACTAACAAATGTAGTAAAAACTACTAAAAATTTCATAAACACAACTGAAAATTGTTAACTACAAACATTTTAAAACAACTAAACTTTTCACACTATTTTTTTTAACAGTTATTTTTTTAGTATTTTAAAAATATTAAAAAAAAAATGTCTTTCAATTACAATAAAAATGTGTTTTTTCCTTCATCCTATTTAAAATGCAAAGTCAATATTGCAAACGGACTCCAGGGCCCTATTCCACAAAACAACTTATCAACTTTTCACTTTGCACTTATCAAATTCCATTTTTTGGCAAAGTGATAAGTGTTTCTGTTCCACAATATTCTTTGCAAATCTCACTTTGCACTTAGCAAATTTTAGTACTCTTTGCAAAGACTTTGCGTTCTCTTGCAAAGTCTTTGCGTTCTCTTGCAAAGTCTTTGCACTCTTCTGCAAGGTGAATGTGCAAAGTGTTCCACAAAGCATTTAATCATCTTTGCATTTCTGTCTTATCACTTATCACTTTTCACTTTGCATTGCTAATTAGATGTTGTTAAAATGTGTGTGTGTTCGTGGGCGTTGTGGTGTAATGGTTAGCGTGTTGGACTTTTACACAGAAGGTCCCGGGTTCGATCCCCGGTGCCGGCAACATCAAAATAATATGTATGAGTTTTTCTATCCCTCATACGTATCGCAATGTCCACCTTCGGTGTTCCCATAGCAATTAACCCCACCGAAGTAAAATAATGAATCAGGGCTATGAACCAAAAAGCTTCAATAAGTTCGCCAACTCTCCATCAGGTGGCGAGCAACAACTGTTCTAAGACTTATCATCTCGCGCAATTACAGTGTTGCCATGTCTGAAGCCCTTCATCTTTCCCCACCTTTCATCTCTATACTATCCCTTTCCAAAGAAAGCAACGCGCTAAATATAGGAAGTATTTCCTGAGTGTTGCCTCTCTTTTTAAAAAAAAAAAAAAAAATAAATAAAATGGAAAAAAAACTTGCAGTGTTAAATGTGATTAAAGAAAAAAAAGATATTTTATTTGCTAGTTTTCAAAACAATAAAGTAAGTATTTTTATATAAAATTATTGTAAATATTTAGAACATTTTTAAGTTTACATTTCATTTTGAAGGCTAATAAATTAGATAAACAGGCTGCCTGGGAAGAAGTTTTGGAAAAAGCCCAATCCCTGCAACTGGCGTCGGCCAAAAAAACATGGACCCACGCTAGGGACAGAACAAAAACTCACGTCTTAACATTTTGAAAGCTTCACTAGTTATAACAATATGAATTTGCAAAGCGATCGTTTACCTTGCAAATTTTTGACAAACTTATCAAAATTTGCTTTGCAAAAATAGAATTTACAGTTTTTGTGGAACGAAACAGCATAATTATTTGAAAAGTCTTTGCAAATTACACTTTTCAATATTAACTTTGCACTTTGCATAAGAGAACGTACGTGGAACAGAAATTTTAAATAGAATAGAAAAATTGCAAAAACTTTGCAAATTACACTTATCAATTTCAACTTATCACTTATCAAATTTCATAGTTCTGAGGAACAGTAAGTTTTGCAAATTGACGAAAAATTTGATAAGTGCAAAGTGAAAAGTTGATAAGTTGTTTTGTGGAATAGGGCCCAGCTATGACGTTTTAATGCATTGGAGGTACAATGGAATTTTCTAATTATTACACTCCGAAAATCCCTCCCGTAACTACACCCAAAAAAAAGTTTGTTGAAATTTTTGTTAAACGTATATTTAAAATATTTAATTAACTTTTAGCAATTTTTTGCTGACATCGTGTTTTCAGCTAAAATTTTAGTTAAACGCTTTTACCAAAAACTAATGTTTGACTAGTTTGCGTTGCTACCAAAATTGTGCTGATAAGCACATTACTACCATGGAGAACAAGTAAAAATACTAGTATTTATCGCAGCTGACGAAGTAGAGAAAAAAGAAAAGATACAAATAAACACAACCATTATAAAACTTACACAAAATGCAAGGAAAGATTGACTTCGTTCATTTAATTTTTCTTTTGTATACTCTACACATCAAACAAAGGCATGCACGTGTACATATAAATTGTGAATATTTAAAGATTAAAATTAAAGCAATAAATAAATAAAATAAACTAATTTAAAAAATAACTAAATGAATGATATTTTGATCAATTTGAAAATTGAAGATGCAGGCAAAAATGAAATACATTTTGGTGCTGCTGTACAAAACAATATTTTGACAAATTGAGGATGCAGAAAAAAATAAAATATAAACAACGCTTTGGTTCGACAGTAAAAAACAATAAATGCCAGTCTCAGGCAGTTGTTTTTAAAAGATAAAAGGTTATTATGATATTTTGAATGCTTCTTTTTTGTAGTTCAGAATTATCTACATTTGAAAAATGTGAAATTGCGTCATACATACATATTAGGTTCATCAGAAAAGAGCCAAGTTTCTTTGTTTTTGTGATATCATCACTGGCGTTATTATTTTTTTTTTTTAATTTCAACTCCTTACACTGGCAAGCGGCGGCCAAAAATATTGATTTTGGGGTCCTTTTCCTGCAGAGCAAAAAGAGCTGTATTTATATGAAACTTGAATCCACTTAAAAATCAGCTCACTGATGTTCAGCAAAACACTTTTGCAGATACTACCAATTTTTCTGCAAGGATCCTCCCAAAAAAATTTTGCTGACTCAAAAATAATGTTGCGTGTCAATTGTATTTGTAGTCATTTTACTATGGGAAAAGTTAAATAATAATTTCTGACAGTCATTTAGAAAAGTAACTACCCAGGTGAAAAAGTTCATATATTGTCATATATGGCCACATATATGAGTTCATATATGAATCCATATATGTTCGGATCCGAAATTTAAGGGTATATGGACATATATGCTCATATATGGACATATATGAATGTTCATATATGGACATATATATGAATGTTTATATTTTGTCATATATTATTACTTTTCCTATATTCTCGTATATAAAAAAGCTTTTTTAGTTTTTTTTTTTCAAAAATATTCTGTTTATTAAAAAATACATTATATTTCTGTATACATGTTACTGAATACAGGAATTTTTTTAAAAACTTAAATTATACTGCAATATAAGAATATTCTACGCCATTTTTAATTGTATCTTAAAATTTAAATAGTTCTGTTTAGTTTTCCAATTATTCTGAAACACAACTAAAAATGGGAATGTGGGAAAATATTTTTGTTTTAAATTCAAAATATAACAAAATAAATAAATCCAATTAATTCATCTGGTTTAACCAGTTTTTGAATACTGAGATCAAAAACTTTGGCCTAAATAAAGTTTAGCCGCATGTTTCCAAAATAAATGAAACTTTTCCACGCTGAATCTGCCGATGGTAAAATCTTTTGGTGGACCTTATTCGGGAGGGAGGAGTTCAAATTTGAAGTTTTGTTTTGCGATTTTATATAAAAGTTTTGAGTGGATTGGCATCATTTAGGCATCATCGAAAAGGTGTTTTAAGTGTCTTTTCAAAGAGTATATCCCCATTCATTAACCCATTACGAGTCAGTTTAACATTTGGTATTTTTTTAGTTTTTTCCTGTTTTTCAGAACTTTTGTATAAAATCGCAAATCAAAATTTCAACTTTGAACCTCTTCCCCCGGAAAGGGGGTGCGGTTTTCCTAATAACTCATTCTCTGCAATCGTATTTATAAATAAATAAAACATCAATTTATATATTTTTGTTAAGAATTCGTAGACCTGCAGAGTAAGGGTTAAAAATAAAAAAAAAAAAATATGGTCATATCTGATCAAAAATTAAAACATATTAACCATATATGATATAATATATGAATTCATATTAATATATGAATTCATATATGGAGATATATGGCATATATAAACCAATATATGCAATATATTATCATATATCATCATATATGGTGTCATACATATCCATATATGAACTTTTCACTTAAATGTATTTACTCCCATACATTACATACAAGTTCATATATGGAACCATATATGCTCATACATTAAACCATATATGGCAAAATATGATCATATATGAACTTTTTCACCTGGGTACCCGTATATGCTCACATACATTACATATATGTTCATATATGGAACCATATATGCTCATACATTAAACCATATATGGCAATATATGATCATATATGAACTTTTTCACCTGGGTAACCAAAAATATCGTATATTAGTAACAGTTGTTTAAGGTAGCTATTTTGGCCATTTCGAAAAAAAGCTGCGAAAATCATGAAATGAGTGTTTATGGAAATTTAAAATGTTTTTAGTGTTATATTTCTTTTATTGCTTCCACAAAATAGTAAAAAAAAGATAAAAAACCTCAAAATTATTAATTACATTAAAAACTTTCATGAAGAATGTATAAATGAAGAATGTATAAATGACAGCATAGAGACTAATTACAAATATATTAAACATACAAATCTTTCCATATAATATATTAAATAATTTGTAAGTTTTTGGAATTGATTTAAACCAACAATAATTAAAATTTGTAGTAAAATTTTGTTAACTGTTTTTTTTTTATTGTTTTTACAGTTATTTTAATATTGCTGTTATTTTATTAGTATTTTAAAGTAACTAAAATTTTTAGACATTTTTATGGCAAATGTAGTCATTGCCTTTTTAATTACATTTGTAGTTATTTAAAGTGTAATTTATAGTCGTTTCTATCTAGGTAATTCTCTGCGTGTATTTACAAAAAATTACACGTGAATTTTTAAAACTCGAAATAATCTTCGATTTTTAAATAACTAACAAAAATTAACTATTTACCTTAAAATTATCGTTTTGGTAGTTGTTTATTAAAATACTAAAATAACTGCTTTAAACACCTGTTGCAAAAGTACAGTAATTTTCTTCATAATAGTAATTTTGTGTTATTTCATAGAAAAATAATTGTAATTGTAGTTAAAAACAACTACTTCTGATTACTAACCAATCAACTGTCTTGTAGTTACTGTAAAACTTTTTGAGTGTAATCTTAAAACCACTTCTGAAGCTAGTTCTAGTTAGTTATATTTTACATTATCAGTGGAACGGGTTCGAGTTCCGTGAAATTTCACACTCCGAATATTCTTACAGTAACTACATATAGGTCATTCGGGTAGTAAACAGTTGTTGTTGTTTTTACTGCTATTGTAGTAATTTTTCTATGGGAAAATGAAAAACGAATAATTTAGACAGTCATTTAATAAAATAACTACCCAAAAATACTGTACTTCACTAGCAGTTGTTTTAAGTAATTATTTCAGTATTTAAATAAACAACTACACTCAAAAAAAAAAGTTTGTAAATTCAGCAAAAAATTTTGCTGAGTCAGCAAAATTTTAGTCAGGAGGATGCTTGCAAAAAACTTGTCAGCAAAATCTTTTGCTGAAAATCAGCGAGCTGATTTTTAGCAACAAAATTTGTAGATTCAGCAAAAGTTTTGCTAACACTTAGTAGATTAGAAATAAAAAAGCCTTGCTAAAAATTAATAAATTTTTTGCTGAATTTTAGTAGACTGAAAAAAAAAAACGCAAAAAATTTGTAGAAAAATTGTAATTTAGTTAATTTATTTGCTGAAAATCATAAAACATATTTTTGTGATTCTTTTAAAAATAATTTACTATAATAACGAAATATAAAAATTTTCATTTTCCCACATTGACGACATGAATTAATTTAATATCTGAAAATATATAGAAATAAATATATATAACATAACAAAAATTTTCTTTCAATTACTTACATCAATGGTTGTCTAAATGATGCTATCATTTAAAGGACGCAACTGCCGAAGATAATTGTAGAACCCCTTTTTTCTGTATATGTTTGTTTGCAATTTGACCACACTATTATTAATCTATAAACATTTAGTTTAAATAAATATTTTATTTTGTCTTTTATTTAATTAAAATTTAAGTTGTTTTAATCCTCAATTTTGTTTTATGTATGAAAAAGAGATACAAAAACTTTCATGGTTGATTTATATGTCTTATTAGAGTTGTACTTTTTAATATCATTTTCCTCTTCTCTACTACATTTTGACATGCCGCGACATCTACTTCATTCTGCGTATATCTTTCAATCTGGTTGTCGTCCACACTATTAATGTGCTTATCAGCAAAATTTTTTTTTAGCAAAATTAATTAGTAAAACATTAGTATATTAGTAAAGCATTAGTATAAAACAGTTAAGTGCTGAATAAGTATAACAAAAATTTTAGCTGAAAACACGATTTTAGCAAAAAATTTTGCTAAAAAATAGTATACCTGATTTACAAGACGTTTTACTAACTTTTCTATTGACTTATTTTTTTGAGTGTACCAAAACAGTAATTTCGCAGTAAACCATTAACTTTTGTTAGTTATTTAAACATAGAAGATTATGTCGAGTTTTTAAAAATTCTCGTTAAGTTTTTATTTGCTATTATTGATATGTTTATAGTTTGCAAATAATAATTAAAATTTTTTATTATATCTCCAATGCATAAAAACGTCATAACTGGAATATAGTTTAGAATTTTGACTTTGCATTTTAAATACGATGTAGGAAATACAAATTTGTATTGTAACTTAAAGAAGAAAGTTTTTTTTTTATTAAAAAATATTTTTAAAATACTAAAAAAATAACTGTTAAAAACTGTAGTTTTATTGTTTTGTTGCTTGTTTTTATGGTTTATTCATTCATTTTAGGTTAGTTATTTTTGCCGCTTCGATAGTCGTTTTTACTACCATTGTAGTTTTTTTTATCAATAGTTTAACATGACTACATGGTTAGTCATTTTTATGACAGATACAGTCTTCGCCTTTTTGACTACATTTGTAGTCATTTTGACTGTCATTTTTAATAATTTCCACCTTCTTAATTTCCTGAATGTAGTGTTTGGGAGCCGATTATAAAAATTTCTTGTGTGATTGAAGAAGATGTAGTTTTCTTACAGAATTAATTGGCAGTTGAGTGACATCGACTTAAAACAAATTCAACTTTGTTTTGAAATACATGGAAATATTATTTTCATTAGTTTAGTTTTTTAAGGGAATCAAAACAGAAATTTAAGATTCTCTAATTCCCGGCACTTGTTTTAAGTTTGTTTAAATAAGAACAACAAAATTTATAAAACAAATAAACATTAGTCAAGTTTTCACAAAATTTGTGGTTCATTTTTACCACATTTGTGGTTAATTTTATCAACAGCAAAAAACAAATGACAATTTATTTAATGCAACGTAAGTCGTCCTTTTTTAAGCTAAATGTTATTTGTTTTTGTTAACAACATTTGCAGGGGTCTTTACTTACATATTATTCTAAGTATAACTAATATATAAAGGACTAAAAACTAAAGTTCCTTACGTAGAGACATTTTTAAATTTTAGCTTACAAGGAAACTGCAAAGTGGTGAATCGAGAGATTTTAATAACACTTGGATATGTTGAGAACAAAAAATATTGGTCACGTATTATGTTTTGGGTACGTAATCGCACGGGATTCAAAAATTACAATATTTTTGTATGAAAATATCATTAAAATTTTAGCTGCACAACTTTTTTTTAAAATACCTTTTACGCAATGTGATCGTTGTTCTGCGAATCCTCGAAATAATGCTATAATCAATGTTTCTCAAAATACGCAAAAATTCTCAAATTAAGGTTTATGCGGGAAATTTTTGAAAATCGCAAAAAAATTATGTATATTTTTTAATATTCTTTTACTTTTTTACGGCTAAGATAGGTAAATTTTGATATTTTCAAAAAAAAGTTGAAAGTTATAACCCTAATTTACATAAATTTTGCATTTATTTCTCTTCTCTGATAATAACTTTAAGGGATATAAAAGATTTGTTTACAAAGAAGGTTTTTATCTAGGGCACCCACCAATTACGGTGAGTGTCCTGGTAGGAGAAACTCCATGCTAGCCAAATATAATTTTACTACTTTAAGTCTGTTAAAAATTAGTTATTCGAAGTGGTCTAAATTTAAATAAATTTGATTTATAGACCTCAATGATTCGTCAGACGCTGTATTTTGTAAATTTTTTGAATTTAAGAGGACAAAACTTTTAGAATATCCTTAGACTCATTTTAATTAGAAAATAACTAAAAAGAATTTTAGTAAGGATATTTGTTTTATATGGCCAAATTTAATTTTTTTGTAATTTTTTAAAACTTGTACTAAATATTTCAGATATTAACAATACAAAATAATTTAAAATAAACCGCCAAACCGGTTATTGAAACCGGTTTTTAATTTAAGTATTAAAAAAACCGGGTTTTCAAATAGGCATCACAACTTTAATATTTTCATAAAATATTTTTGGTTGATCCTTAAAATATGCAATAATTTTTATAAATATTTTTTTTATACACCAAACAGTTAGTTCCATCAGATTTCCACAAGAGGCACTTCAACTATGGGAAAAAATTATTTTAATACAAAATTATAAATAAGCACATCATTTTGTTTTTAATATTTATGTCAATCGGTAACGCGATACTGTTTACATGTTGGTGGTTGTGGGTTCAAGTCGTGTGTTCAGGGAGATGTAAAAAGTATTTTTTCCATTGTAATACGTTTTAATGAAAAATATTTCATTGTAGACATTTTAATGAAAAAATTCATTGTATTAATGATGAATTTCATTAATACAAAACACAAAATTCTATCAGGGTAGCTGTTTTGGCTGGGTTTATTATGCATTGTGTTAACTAAATCAATCTACTCTGCCCACTTTTCGTCCTTTTTAATATTATTTTGTTTTCAATTTTGAATAATTTTTATTTTTTATTTTCAGAATTAAATATATTTTAAAACTTTCCTATTTATTTTAAGATATTCATCATATAACACCACAAAAAAATCAAATAATTGGCTAAACGACTAAAAATTAATCAAATCAAACATTATTAAAACCCAAACCAAACAGGAAACCCTTCTACATCCTAGCAAAAGTTTTTTTATTCTTTCCATATAATTTACACTTGTACATATTTCATACATTGTAAAAACATAATACTTTATAATATACACACAGAAACATTAGTGGACAGACCACCAACGGCATATGATGTCGTAATGGAGTCACCGCTATATGCGGCTGGTAATTTGGAACGCACACGTATGACAGCTGCTGGATTGAATACTAAAACTATTGATAGTTCTACAAATTTTAATAATTATATAGATAAAATGTCTACTAGCATGAATAGTACCGTCGATGATGATACTACTCCCAGTGATTCGGGAGTACAAATGTTAGATTCTGAATCTAGTGAATTAATGATTGAATCTATAACATCACAATCAGGCTTTGAATTTGAAGATACAAAAGTTTCCACATTCGTATCGCAATCGGAACAAAAAGTTATAGATCCTTTGCTAGTAACACCAGCTGAAGAAACAACAGTTATGGATTCCAATTCAAATGTTACAACTGTAACAGCTGTCCCATCAACTGTTGTGGAAGAAACTATGACTTCTAGTCAAATGTCAACATTTGATACTACGGAAAATATTGTCTTTAGACGTAAAATTCGTAAAGGTCCAAATGTAGCAAAAGCTCCCAAGAAAAGAGTATCATTCCATGAAGATATTTTAAAAAATACTCGCACTGACAATATACACATTGAACATGGTTTTATTACTTACAAGCCGGGAGGAATACGTAAAATGGCACCACTTGTTGGACAAGCTGGTCGCTATTCCTGGTGCTCAGAGGGTGATAAACAACAACCTACGGAAATTTCCCATAATCAAGGTGGTGATGGTGGCGATACTGAAGCCGATGATGGTACAAAACAACGTCGTCGTGTTGTTTATCGTAACGCTTGCTCCGATGTTCTGGACTACGGCAATTCGGATGTTTATGATATGAATGATGGTGCAGCTTTGCAATACGATAACTCGGGTGTATTTGAATATATGCCCAAAGATTTGGCTGAAGATAAAAAGGGAAAATGTGATGAGAAATCTGCGGAAAATAAACCTGAACTTTATAAGTGTTCGTGTTCTAGCTCAAATTCCAGTTTGGATTCCGATGAAAATGATAAAAACTCGAATGCTCAACAGCAGTATGGTCAAGCTAAGAGTAGTTCGTGTGATTGCATTGGAATGTCAAATGCTAATAATAATTTAATAGGTGAGTAGATAGATTTAATTATAAATTTATATTCCTTTATGAAACATTTCCGACATTTTGAATTTTTAAAATCTGATAATGAGTAGTTTTGTATACAGCAACTTTAAAAACCCACTGAGAAGTAAAGTATTGCAAGCTAAACTCTCAGATTTGTTAGAAATTTTGATATATGGTAGGGAAAATAAGGCGAAGTTCAACTTGTGTCATACTTTCGGTTACCTTAAATATTCAGTGTGTGGAATATGGGAAAGAAAATTGCACATCTTTCGATACTTTTTTTTTGTCGAGAACTTATGAAATTAATACTTTTTAAAGGGAAGCAACACGCAGTAAATTCTTCCTACTAATATTATGCTTTTATTGGAAAGCCAATAGATAAGAGATTAAAGTTGGTGAAAGATTAGTATATAGGATGTATTTAAGTTCATTTACATTTACCCTCGAAATCCGGTATAACTACATTTATGTCACATGGTATAACGTTGGGAAACTAATTAGAAGTCTCAAAAGTTGACAATTTCCTTGGTTTGATATGTAATTTATAATTTTGCGAAAACCCCGCTTAAAGTGGCCAAAATATGGCTATTTTGGCTCTTTTATCATACGATTGGTGATTTCTAATGATTCAGAATAAAGATAAGTAATTAGAATGCATTTTACTATTGAAGATACCGCAATGAAATTATATTTGAAATGCAATTTAAACAAAGTTGGTGTAATAATTTTAACGTTTTTCGCAGACATTACATTAAAAAAATAAAATTTCAAAGTTTGTATCGTGACCCTAAAATAAATTAAAGCTGGTTATACAAATAAACCGAAAAAAAATGCAAAAATGGTGTAATTTTTGACCCTACTTAGTAACGGCTAAACGTGAGATTGGACAGCTAAATAAAACACGGGTCTCTTAAATTTTTATTCTCTACAACATATCCGAAGTTCATTAAGATCTGCCGGTCCGCGTCGGGATACCTCCCTTGTAATTATTTTAGTTTTTCTCAATTTACTAAGCTACAACAAAAATTTTGTTGATTTGACAAGTCGATTTTAATTTGCATTGAACTGTCAGCAAAACATTTTGCTGAATTTACAAAATTTTTGCTAAAAATCAGATCACTGATGTTCAGCAACATACTTTTGCAAATATTATGCAATTTTTCTGCAAGGATACTCCCAGCAAAAATGTTGCTAACTTAACTAACTTTACGGACTTTTTTTTGAGTGTAGAGTTTAAAGTTTAAAATGTTACGTGTTCACCGGAATATGGCCACACTCATTGGGAATATTCTTTTTGAATTTTCGATAGGAAAGTGGTAAAATAGAGGTTCAAAGAGTAACATTTTCCTCCTTAACGTCCTGGACAAATAGTTGGAACTTGAAATTTGGTTTGTATGTTCCTCCTTCCGAGCAGACATTCCCTTTTACAAGATTTTTGGTAATGGGAAAGGCGAATAATTGCTAGAAACATTAAATTTAATAAGAGTTTCATGAAGTATGGCTCATTTTTTAATTTTTGTTATAAACGTGATAAAATATGGGTTCAAAAGAGGAAAAGTCTCTACTTAATGGCCAGCCAATGCTGCTGAGATTATGAACTTCAAGTTTAGTATATTCTATATTCAAGTTTAGTAATCCACTAAGACGGCATTTTTGTAAATTCCTACGGGGACTGGAAAAAGGGAAAGTCTACCCCATAGAGTCCTGCGATACCCCATTTACTTCTACTTAAATATTAAATGTTCAAAAATAGAAATTTTTGTCCACCAGTCCTATGATGTTGGTAAAATTTGGCATACGTATATTTTAGGATGTTTATTACTCACTGTTTTCAGTTCCTTCAAAAATTCTACTTTTAGTATTCTACTTTTTTACTTTTAGTATTTGAAGAGCCATATTTTCCAAAGTAAATGGACGATTTCTAAGATTTAAAAAGCAAATGGAAGTTGAAATTATCTTATTAACGATGTTTAATTATAAGCAATCAGTTTTTTGCGAAAATGCATTCATAATGCAAATGCAATTTTTGATTGAGTTGTTCCCTTTTTCCCCGTCGATTTTTAAAACGTTGTCATTTTTAATAAATAACAACTTCAACTTTTTTTTGGACCAGAATGCTAACTATTTTTAGTGATTTTTTCAAAAATAGCTTTTCTACATTTTCCATATATAAAAAAAAAATTTTAGTATTTTAAAGTTATTTTTTATAATTTTTGGATATATCAAATAAATCATCACAGCCCTGAACTTTGAATAGCATTATCTTCTGAAGTATAATGAATATTTCAATAAATTAAAAAGCGTCTGAAGGCTATAGCTGTCTACTTTACGACTTGATGTATTTCTTACTTATGTTTCTTCTTCAAAAATGCATTTAATATACAAAGTTCATTAAAAAATCACATTTGCATTTAAGGAAAAAACCGTGAGTTTTTAAATGATTTTTAAATTATGGAAATAGTCAATATACTTTAGAAGAAAATGCTCTTCAAAGTTCGGTGCTGTTATGATTTTTTTTTTTTAAATTATAAAAAAAAATATATTTTCAAATGGAAAAACGTTGAAAGCTTTTTTTGAAAAAATTATTAAAAATAGTTAGCATTCTGGTCCCAAAAAAGTCGAAGTTGTTATTTATTCCAAAATTTATAAATTTTTCAGAAATGAGAACGTTTCAAAAATCGACGTGTGAAAAAAGTACAATATACATTTAAAAATTGAATTAATTTTCTCAATTGAAGCTTTCATATGCTTTTTAAATCTTTGAAATAGTCCATCTACTTTAGGAAATATGACTTTTCGAAGTTCACTACTTTTAAAAATTTTTTGATTTTTTTAAAAATGGCAATAAAAACGCAAGTTTACAAAATTCCCAAAAGTCTTCCCCTTAATCTCTCAGTTTAAATCGCTGGACAAGGAGGTTTAAATTTAGAATGTTAGCACTAGAAATTGGGTATTGAACATTTTTCCAAAATGTTATAGTATTACCCTTAACGTCATATTCACCTGAAAAATGTTATTCAACTCAGAATTAAGCTTAACCTTACAAAAGAAATTAACGATACACAAAAAAGTCTTCACCATTAATTAAAAAAAAATCTTTATTTTTCAGGTGATAACTGTTATTATTCCGAACCTAACATCGATTTTGATAAAAGTCCTACTCGCCAAAAGTCTGTATGGAATAAGGAAAAGAAACCCAAATCGAGTTGTTTAAAGAAATCAAAATGTCAAACTAATATTATACACGAACAAGATCTGACAACAAAAATGAAGAAATTTAATGTTCACGATATGAATCAACTACTTGATAATAGTAGTAAAATGATATTTGGTTCATTGAAAAGTATATTTACTATGCCTCTGCCCGAACGTGGAGTACCCGAAGGATCAGAGGATCTGCAAGCAGTCGTAGAATGTGTAGCAGAATTGGAACAGACACCGGAACATAAAGCAAAAGAACCGGAAATGATGACTGCACAACTCTCAGAATCACCACCATTAAAACAAAAACCTTTTCTAAGTAAAAGTTTAGATGGTTCTAAACAACAGCAACCGGTTAAGAAATTTGTCCACAATGTTGATGAACAATTGAGACGTAATAACGAGGATGACATATACGGTCCTACACGTCAAAATAGCGATGAAAATCAAAAGGAAATAAAACCATCAACAATACCACCATTATCGAGCACAACAACGCCACAATTACAAAGACAACAAGAGTTTGAGGCGGCTAATGATAATGATTTTATTAGTTCATTGTCATCTCAAGCTACTTCTGCTTCTAATTCAGCAGCTACTTCGGCTTGTGAACTCTCAGAACGTACACCATTTCGTAATAAATTCATTATCAACTGTGAGAGTACTGTATTCGAACATACCGGTGTTTCATATTGCTACGAATCATCCTCATTCAATGATCTAACCAATATGGAAGATTCCGAAGGCAGTATTGCCAGTTTAATAGAAAAAGATACACCAATTGCTCAACCTGAACCAGATCGTTCGGCTTTTATGTCGGCACCTATTGCAAAGACATTTTCCAATTTCTTTCGTAGTTTTAAAGATGCCGGTAAAGAGAAGCAACCTTCACCAAAAAAAGTGAATAGAAAACAATTTGAAGATAAGAAAAAACGTGAAGAAGAAGCTAAACAATTGCAACAGGCTACAGAAAATTATTTTGGTAGGTTTTTAAAGAAGTCTTAACAATGTTTATATTAGGTCTGTTCGAAGTAAGTTACCGCGAGTACACAATTTTACCATAAAGCGTTCCTATTGTTAAAATTGTGTGTTAATTGTTCTTGTTTCGTCTAAATTGGGCACCCGCGGGAACCCGCAATAACGACGTCGAACAGACCTATTGTTAATATTAAAATGTTAATTTTATTTTCTGCTTTTTTCAGCCCTTAAAATGCCTAAAAACCCTAACAGTATCCCCACCCCTTTAGCTAATAGTACTCCAACAAAACTCTCTAAATTTCCTTCAACAACATCATCCTCTACCATATCTGAATTAACCAACAATACTAATACTTCCAATTCGAATACTCAAGCCATGCATCAAAAATCAAATACTTCCCTAACCAGTGGCATAGCAAGTGGCAGCGGTGGCTCTTCAACAACAGCTGCTGGACAAAGAGAAAGTCTTGCTATTGGTGCCGATCTAAGAACAAATCTTGAAAAACAATCACGTCATTTACCATCACCCTTAAAGAAACGTTTAAGTGCTTCGGGTTGTAATCTTATACAGCAACAACATCAACAACCTCCACGTTATGGCACAAGTGTACCACAACCGGATTATTCGGCTCTAAGTCCCGATATATATAATAATTATATGGGGGCTAGAGGTGGGTGTGGTCGTGATTCTAAGAGTACTATTTTAAGTGAAGAATTTGATGATATTCTGACTATAACCACAGATACTGAAAGGAATGAAAGCGATATTGTTATTGTTGATTATCATGATGTCAGTGACCGCCAATGTGTAGCGGATTATAATAATCTCTTAAAACCACCATCACAACCACCAGCTAAGACATCGCTTATTAATCGTTTTTTGCGTAATGTTACCCAAAAGAAAATACTCGAAACCTCAATAAGGCGTAATAATTTCTTTGCGCACAAATTAAAGAATGAACAGAAATTACTTAGCGGCAATTTATACGTTAAGGGTGCAAGACCACGTAATTTAGAATTAATCGATGATTTGAATGCTGAAATTGCTATGGAAATTGAAATGTCTGGCATTAATTCTCCACGCAAAGAATTAACTAGCTTAGACACAGATTTACCCGGTGATCTATCACGTTTTGAATTAGGTATTGGTGAGATCTCAATTGATGTTTTCGCTGGAGTCCATTTACAAATCCTTAAAGATGATACAGAACAATTGATGAAAGTTTTCAAGTTATATACGGGTTATAGTAAGGAGGGTTATATGACACCGGTGTTAGTTTTATTAACGGATACAACTTTATATGTTACGGATTTGGTGCGTAACCGTTTGTGCTCAAAATTTGTATTGGCCTACAAAGATTTAGATGTTATATTGGTAAGATTTAAAATCCAATCTTAAATATAAAAATTTTGATTAAGGAAAACTATTCCAAAATTGGGAATTGCTTTCTAATGCGGGTAACTTAATTATCAGAGCTCAATACAAACCTCCATTAATTGCATGCATAACTATAGTAAAGCTCTAACTTCGGGTTATTTTAATATAAGGAATTTAGTTAATCGTACTTAGTTAGATGGTAAGTTTCACCTTACAATTTATGTTGGGATAATGAGTTAATATGTTAAGACACCTTTAGAATTTGTTTTCGACAGATACATATTCTCCTTTTTTTGCACAGAACACACAAACTCGGGAAGGGTTTTTTCTTCTCGATATCCAAAATCCGTGAGAAGTGAACTATTCATGGAACGTCCATTCGCAACTGGTAAATGAACTAACGTACATTTCGAGCGATAGTGGGCATCATAGTAATTTCGACTTCCTTCTCACTCCGAAAAAAATTTAGTAAACACGCTTGCGTCTCTTTGGTAGTTGGGATCATTCAAGTTTCTGTTTCATCAATTGTAAGACTTGCAAAATTGCAATCAAATCTAGACAGAATGCTTTTAGAAATAGAAATTAGAATACAAACTTACTATGCCCAAGATATTCTTTCTAGCTTATGCAGTTAAAACAGCTCATTGCATGAAGCTTGTTCTTTAATTAACCTTTTAAACTCTTCGTAACGTGCGGTAGTCTTCCACTCATGCAAAGAAATTGTCAATTTGTAACTATTATCTAAAAAGGGTGTAGCCAGTAATAATAATAATAACTACCGTCTAGTTGAAATATGCTCCGCGCCCTCAAAATTAATCCACTTGTTAATTACACTATTCGGGTTTTTATTCTGTTTGAATAAACGATCAACCATTTTTTGATCGAACAATAAAACGATTAATTTTTTAAAAATTATTCGATTGGTCAAATGAATAACGAATAACGAATAAAAAAATAAATAATTAAAGTATTTTTAATCTATGACCTCAAAATTGTATGAATTTTGACATCAATTTGAATACTACAACAATACCTATTTTCAAATGCAATCATTTTAAGCTCTGGTAACGCCAAAAGATTTCTCAATCATACGCCATTTGGCATTATTTCGTGATGAAGAAATTACAGTTCTGAAAATCATTAAAAAATTTTATATATATTGGCGATAGTTTTAGTATATCGAGCAGTTAAGATCTTATTTTAGTTACCGTAGAAATAAAATAAATGGAATTCACATTTAAGTGCTAACGTGCTATCGTTGTAATATAGCAATATTTTTGATAATTTTGTATAATTTAAACTTTTAAAATCATGCTGTATTCAACAATATCGCTTTATCTGTAAATTCCTTCACATTGTTAGCTTGAAAGTCAAATCATGTATTTTTCTCATTATTAAATAGTCAATATCTTGGAAAACGATTAATAAAAGTTTTAAAATTTCAGTTTTTTTCTTCAATAGATTTTTATTTATTTTGTCCATTATCAATTTTTATACAAGTTTTCCCAAAATTGGTAAATTTTCGAAAGTTTTATTAAAAGAAGTATTTCTTCAAATGTTAAAATTTATTCGTTATTCGAAAATTATGTTTTTGAAATTGTTCGTTCGAATTTTCTTTTTGTTCGTTCGATAAATGGAATAATTTTTATTCGAGTGACAACCCTAGTATTTAGGCCTCCTAAAATAAAAAAATATTAAAAATATGTTTATGAATTTTACTGTTTTAATTTTATCTTGATTTAGGATCAAGCTAATTTGTCCAATCAAATTGCAAAACAAATACCATTTAATGTCCAACATAGTTTGGGAGCTATAGGTCGAAATAAGACAAACATTTCAATTGGTAAATTTCGAAAAAGTATATGAGATATTTGTCTCGAAATGAAAAATCAAAGATATTTTTTCTTAAGTGTAGTACTTCTACAAAGAAGTTAAGTAATTTCCAATAAAAATCTATGGATAAATACTAAAGTCATGACAATTTATATAAAAGTAACCAAATTTAAGACTTTTTCTATTTTTATATACTGTTTTTTTTCTTGTTCGCATGTTACAAATAATAAGATATTTTGATGAAAATCTGTCCTTGTTTAGACCTAGGGCCCATATAACGGTAAAATTGGTGGGTACGCTAATTGGGGTACGTTTGCTACTCTACAGGTAGGAAATATTAAGATATTTTGATGAAATTTGACACACTGACTTATTTCGAAGCTTTGAATGGCTTTTGTGCTCGCCTGCTCGCAGCAGGTCGCAAATGTTAAGATATTTCGATGAAATTTGGCTTACTGCTTAAGGACCATGTTTAGACCTAGTGCTCATGCAAGTTCTACCCAAAATAGCTTGAGTTCGCTAATTATCGAGAGAACCATGAGTAGCATAGTTTCTGTATGAAGTATATACTCTTTAATATATTATCTCAGAATTATATAAAATGTGATTTATAGGCAACAAATTATTTACGTCTAAATTTTTCTTTTTAAAGATGGGTCCTTACGGCAATACTGTTTTGCTTTCTAATAGCAACAGAGATATGCAACAGGTGCTTTTGGCTGGTGGTCCCTATCCCGCTGCTGGTTTGGTTGCTAATTTAGAATTATGTGCTAGACGTAGTGGTTCTATTTTACCAGCAGTAGGCCAACTAACTCTGGATCATTTAGCACCATTACAACATTTTGTTAGAGAAAATTCGTGTGTTGGTAAGAATGATGCTTGGCTATATTATGCGGTGGTAAATGTTCCCGGTTCGGCTATACATGATCCGGGAGATCAGGAACCTTTGGGGCCACATGCTAAAGGATTTCTAATGCATCGACGTATTAAAGAACAAATGGGCAATTCAAAACAATATCCCTGGAATCCGGGATATTTTTTGTTAAAGTATGTTGTTCATAGTTACCATAGACTTGTGCTAATATTTCCATTTGTTTATTCTAGAGCTGGAGTTTTATATATGTTTAATGATTCGACCCAAAAAATTCCCAGTTGGGCCATGGCTTTAGCTGAATGTCAAGGTGCTAGAAGGGCGGTAAAAGCTCAACGTCCTCATTGTTTTGAAATAATGTTAAAAAATAAAATGCTATTACAATTGGCCGCTCCTGATGAATATGTAGCCTCAGAATGGTTACAGGCTTTATTACAATCAGCCAGTGGGGTAAAAATTTGTGATTTTTCATAATACAAGAAATAATTACAAAATACTTTAATAACATTTTAGCTTTTTGAAATGCAAGAAAAACATAAAACATTGGGTTGTACTTTGGTCGTAACACAAAATCATTTAATAACCTTAAGAGAAGATTTCTCATCACCACTTAGAAAATCATTGGATCAGGAAGAGAAACCAAAAACAGAAGAATGTATTTCATCACCTCAGGCTAAACAAGAAGATGATTTAAATCAATATCTACCAGAAACTGGAAGTTTAGTAAGTATTATATTAAATTTGAATAAAACAATAAAATCATTAATGTAAATGTTTAAACTTCACAGTTAAGTTCCGCCATGAGTACTCCCACACGTAATACCCAACGTTCATCGTCTTCGATTAATTCGACACCAACAAAATTATCACAACTTTCACGTTCGACCACCACATGTAATACAACTTTAGCTTCTTCATCATTAGCCAGTAATGTTACCCAATCTTCAATATCCACTACCACCAATTCTAAACATACACAACCAACAAATTCCAATATTATTAATGATAAATCTCATCATCAACGGCATCCGGAACAGCATCGTGATCATCAATCTAATATGATTAGTGTTTATGGTAAAAATTCTGGTTTAGAAATTTTAACTTGTGCCGATATTAAGGAGATGACTGGTATTAAAATTCCCTCTTTAAATGATACTTGGTGGTGTATATTGGAATTTTCATGTCAAGAAGTACGCGAATGTTCCGATGATTTGGTAATATTTTTTGCTAGCAGTACTGAAATGCAAAGATTCTTGCGATTGCTGGAACAATTATGGCAAGCTAAAAATGTAAGTATATTTAATGTCTTTTAAAAGAAAGATGATATTAAGGTACATTTGTAATGCGGATTTGTTGGTATGTTTATGAAAAAACGAAAATATTAAATGTTAGGTTAAGTTACTAGTCATAAAAAAAATCCAGCACAAATAATTAATTTGCGCCATCGGAATTTTCAATGAAGTTGAGAATTACATTTAAGCTTATTAAGGCTTATTAAACAAAACACCATTAGATTTTCGAACCTAATTCCGTCAATAAATTCCCACGAGATCGATGAGTGGTATAAAATGGGTTAAACGCCGGAAAATTTTGGTTACACTTGTAAACCACCATACAACTTTTCATCAGGCAGTGATATGAAAATTACTTCTTTATTGAATTTATCTCCCAAGTCAGTAGCTCTCTTTTGTATAGGGTTGGATCTGAAAGTTAAAAAATGTGAGCAACAAATTAAATGAATGAAAAGACTCTTGTAAGGTTCAAGTTATTGGTTTTCTCATTTTTCGACTTTAAATGTCCTTTAATTCATTAGGTGAAAACTTTTCAACGTGAAACTTTGCATGTCATAGCTCTTAAGTATAGTCTACCTAACCCTGTATATCTTTTCTCTCAATTAAAAAAATATTGAGAAATAAAAGACATCTAAAGTCAGTTTTCACAAGCGTCGAAAATTTTTAAAATTACTCATAGGCCTTACACACAAAAAAAAAGTTTTCATTTTATTTTTGATCAATGGTGATTGTATAAACGGGTTATAGGGTTTTGCAAAGATCTTCACTTAAAAATAAAAACACACACTTTTTAAATCAAACGTTATAAAATGTATCCTTTTATTTATTTTACGTTAATTTCAATGTTAGAATTTGAATTCAATAGTTTTGAATATTTCACAATTTTACTTAGATTGAACTATATTAAGGGTTTAAATTCACAAAACAAAATTGAGTGTATAATTTTAATATACATAAATTCACGGGTGATTGTTGAATAATTTTGTTGATATTTTGTACTATGTACTTAGTTGAACAGTTAGAGTTTGCGCAAAAAAATCTAGCATCTGCCTGAAGTTGGCTGCAGTTAGTTATACGGGCCAACAGCTGATTCTACTGACAACTAGGGGGCGTTGGTGAAAACGGTGTTACCATCACAAATTGTTCACTGGCGTGAACAGTGATAATCTTTAACTTCGAGCTCATATATTAGTTCTCATTTAGTAAGAAAACTAGTATATATGAATGTTTGATATTTTGCATGGGATTGTCACTTCTTTCAAAACGTGTTCTGATGATGGGAACCTAGAAAATTCCCGAAATAGATCTATCAACACATTCCTGGAAGTGGTCAATTAATAAATTTGCAAACAAAAACTCTATAGATTATTTGTTAGTCCAATATCCTAATAAAGAAATATAGAGTATGGCCTCGAACTTGAATAATTTTCATTTTCATAATTACTCATATATTTTGTGTAACTTTTTTATTGAACTTCAAATGTTTTGATTTTTTTTTTTTTTTTTATTAACAAGGAATCTTTATAGTGGTGAATCCTCAGATTTCAATGAAACTAGGATATGTTGTAAAGGATAAAACAATATTGGAGACGTATTTTTCTTTAGGTACCCAATCTTAAGTTTAGGCTTTAAGAACTGGGGTCAAAATGGTCCCATTTGACGTTTTTTTAAATATATTATCAAATGAAAGATATTTTGAAGAAGTATCTATTGAATTTTTTCGAAAAGCACATTTGTATGGAAAGCTGTTGTTGGTTTGAGCACAAATTAACATATAATAATGCTTTTTTAATTTAGTAGTTCGACTTTAACACGACTTTCCCCGAAGAGCTTTTTTAACCAATATTTTAAATATTTCAAATAAGTGGCAACGTTGAACCAACTGCATATGCAATATGGGTATCAACATTTTTGTTTTCTTGAGAACTTTAATACTGCGTACAAAAAAAAAAAAATATGGATTTCTAAAATTTTAAACAGGTGTTCATTAGGGTAGGGCGATTTGTATGAAAGGAAAAAAATCTTAATGGGCGCTTCGCGTTTCTGATTCTTGGGATTGTACTGAGCAAAAAAGTCCACTAAACCATACGTCTACGGGGAAAATCGAGCTTCCAGATTTTGACTTTACGGCAAAAAAGCCCTATTTTAAAATAAAAAATTAACCCCTTAAACCCCACCCACAAATATGATTGATGAATTAATCTGCTAGAGAATCTTCCAAAGAAGAGATTGATACCATACCTTGGATAAGCTCCTCCTACTTCCTGAGATATGTTCATCCCACACATTGTTGCTTTCACAAAATAAGGCAAAAAAAGCCCTATTTTGAAATTATAAATTAACCCCTTAAACCCCAACCACAAATATGATTGATGCATTAATCTGCTAGAGAATCTTCCAAAGAAAAGATTGATACCATAATGTTGGATAAGCTCCTCCTACTTCCTGATATATGTTCATCCCACACATTGTTGCTTTCACAAAATACGGCTAAAAAGTCAAAATCTGGAAGCTCGATTTTCACCGTAGACGTATGGTCTAGTGGACTTTTTTCCTCAGTACAATCCCAAGAATCAGAAACGCGAAGCGCCCATTAAGATTTTCAAATCGCCCCACCCTAGCGTTCATATAAAAATGTTGTAACCCCTAAACGTGCGATTGTGCACCTAAAAAAAATTCGTGTACAATATTTTATTATCCTCAACAACATATCTAAGTTTCATTAAAATCGCCTTAGTCACCACTGTGTAGTTTCCTTGTAAGTCTCAAAGTGCGTTTAGTTCTTAGTAAAATGCAATATTTTCTGCTTTAATCCATTTTTACTAGCGATAAACCCAATAAAGACTATCTCCATTTAAATTATTTTCTTTTTCTTTCCTTTAGAATGATCTATTCCCTATAACCGTATTGGATGAAGATGATATTATTGCTGAACAATGTACTATGTTATATATGGATATTAATCGTTCTTGGGAACCTCTATTATCGGCAGCATTAGGTTATCCCTTATAAATTTTGCTTGTTATTTAAGGGATACCTAAGAAAATCAAATATTACTACAATAAAATAATAAATATTTTTGCAATAACTCAACTAATAATCTTAATGAAAAATATTTATAAAAAACAAAAATATTGTATTGCTGCTTAAAAAAATACTTTACTATAACAAGCAAAAAGAGCATTGCAAATGACTTCTACAACTTATAAGATATTCAACAAAAATATATAGATATTGGAATCAGCAGTATAAAAAAAAACTGCAAATTTATTTAAATCAAAATTTAAATTTGCTAAAATTGATTTACAAATTAATTTAAAACTGAATTAATTTTATAATTTCTATTAATTCATTCAAACACATAGTGATTTCATTTTATAATTCAAAGTATTTCAGTTTTTTTTTTTATTGTTTTGTTTATTTTAAACATTCTGTTAACAATAGTTTTGATAATTTAAAATGTGATATTTTTTTATTTAATTTATATTGAAATTTATTTTTGTTAAAAGGTGGATTGAATTTAAATTTGTATTATCATTATAATTTAAGTTTTAGTTTCGAATGCGTAGTGTATATATAAAAAAAATTGTAGTTGAAATAGGAAATCCACTAAAAAATATTGAATTTTATTTTTACAATTTTATATTTTTATTTTAATTATAAAACATTCTCATTTATGTCTGGTACATATTTTTATTATTTGAATTCATATTCCATTTTATTGAAAAAATTCAGAATACAATTCTGAATTTTAATATTATTTTGTTATATTTTTTAATACGTTTTTTAATCACATCTTTTTTATAGAAACGAGCACAAAATAAAGTTTCTGCTTTATTATGAATTATTCGTGTCTGTTCTGGAATTTGATTAAGCAAAAAATAAAACTAATTAAATGTATTGGTGTTTTTGAATTCACTTTCACTATTTTTTTAAGGGAACTGAATTCGCCAAAGTGTTAGGGGAGGGTGAAAGTAATTAGTATTTACTTTTTTTGTTAATGAATAAAAGTTTTTTAAAGAAAAAAAAAACATTTGTTTTATACAATTTGGAATTATTTTGTTTTAATTAATTTCAAGCAAATGCTTAAATATTTAAAGTTTTAACATTTTTCAACAATAAAAAAATGGTTTAGAAAACTTCTAAAATATATAATTTTTTTTTTTGAAAATTACACATGAATTTCTGACGGTTATTTAAAATGCACTTTTTCAAATAATTACCATCCTACACTAAAATAAAAAAGTTAGTAAAGTCAGCAAAAAAATTTGCTGAGTCAGCAAAATTTTAGTCAGGAGGATGCTTGCAAAAAAATTGCTAATGTCAGCAAAATCTTTTGCTGAAAATCAGCGAGCTGATTTTTAGCAACAAAATTAGTAGATTCCTCAAAAGTTTTGCAAAAACTTAGTGGATTAGAAATTAAAAAACCCTTGCTAAAAATTAAAAAAGTTTTTGCTGAATATTAGTAGACTGAAAAAAACTCAAAAAATTTGTAAAAAGATTTTACTTTAGTTAATTTATTTTGCTGAAAATCGTAAAACATATTTTTGTAATTCTTTTTAAATACGTTACAAAATATAAAAATGTTCATACTCCCAAATTGACGATATGAATCAATGTAATATTTAAAAACAATAGAAATAATTATATATAACATAAATAAAATTATCTTTCAACTACTTACATACATCAATGGTTGTCTCAATGATGATATCTTTTAAAAGAAACGCTAATGCCGCAGAGAATTATAGAAACGAAACGAAAAAATAACAAAATGTAACATATACAACCCTTTTTTTTGCAATAAGAAAAAGGAAACATAAAAATTTACCTAGTCTTTCTACCTGCTGTATATTTGTTATCAACTTGACCACTCAATTTGACTACAAATACACATTTAATCTTTTTTTAAATTAAAATATTTTATTTTGTCTTTTATTTAATTAATAGACAATTACTTTCACAAGCCGGTGAAAACGCAAATTTAAGTTGTTTCAATCCACAATTTTGATATATGTATGAAAAACAGATACAAAAATCTTCCATGGTTAATTTTTTTTATGTGTCTTACTAGAGTTGTACTTTTTAGTATAATTTTCCTCGTCACTACTACATCTTGACATCTAATTCATTCTGCGTATTACTTTTAATCTGGTTGTCGTTCACACTATTGATGTGCTAATCAGCACAATTTTTTTAGCAAAATAAATTAGTAAAACATTAGTAAAATATTAGTAAAACATTAGTTCAAAACAGTTAAGTGCTGACTAAGTATAACTAAAATTTTAGTTTAAAACATAATTTTAGCAAAAAATTTGCTGAAAAATGGTGTACCTGATTTACAAAATGTTGTACTAACTTTTCTACTAACTTATTTTTTTGAGTGTAGAGTTAAAAAATTAACTTTTATTTGGTTATAGTTACAGTTAAAACTTTGAAAACACCAAAACGTACGAATTCAAGAACAACGATTTTTCAAATTTACGAATTTGAAAAATTTTACGTTTTCAATTCCCCAGTAATTCCAGAACATACACGATTATTATTATATTTTTTATCCTAAATTTAAGTTTTTTATTTACAATTTTTAAATTTTCCTTCTAAAGCAATTGTGAAAATCAACAAATTACATTTTTTTGTCTAATTTTTATAGATAAATTTATAAACTTCAGTTTTCAATTACCTTAATTTAGCTTTTTAAAATGCTTTATATTTTTTTCCAAAAAAAAAAAACTTGCCTTCTTGTGTTGTCAAGTTAAACCAAATACATTTTTTGTGCGCTTCTTTAAAAAATCTTTTTTAAACATTATGTAAAATGTAAACCCAACTTCATATATATTGAAAACAAAAAACTACTTTAAAAAATCTTTAATAATAATCTTTATTAAACATTATTATCAATAAAGTGAAATACAAAAGTGATTGTACTACGAACATATATAAATTAAAAAACAAAATGTGTTTTATTTAAAGCTTCAACTGAAACTCGATACAAAACAAGTTCCCCATTGCTACAAGCTGTAAAAGCTCTACAAGTAAAAAACTAGTAAACTTTTTAACCTTTAAGCCCAATTTACACTACAACCAAAAACATGTACATGTGTTAAATATTGTTTTACCAAAGTGTATATCACAGGTGGTCTGAAATTAGGTATTGACAAAAAAAAAAAATACTCCACAAAAATTGAGAATAAAATGAAAAATCTGTAAACAAATTTAAAAGTTATGACAACACAGGTCACTGTGAGATATATCACATAATTTTTGGAAATAATTCGGCAAATTTCTTACTTAGTAGTCTGATTGCAATAAAATTTGGAACAATGGCAAGCTCTCAAAATTTTGTATGCAAATAGTTCCCTATTTTGGGTGTTCATATTGCCGCCACCGGTAGATCTGGAAGGTTCAAAATCAAAACTTAAGCTCGATATTATGTAACTTGTGTTCGTTTCAAATTTCTTTTCAATCAGACTACTGAGTAAGAAATGGCAAAATTATTTACAAACATTTTGTAATATATCCCACTGTGCAGGCGTAGAAAATTATAGAGAGGTCAGTACCGTAGTACTAAGACGCACATCAAGTTTTCAAGATATCTAAACATAACATAACCAATATTTAGAAAAAAAAAATTTTGAGGTAAAAAAAAATTTTGGTTGTATAAGAGAAATTGTGTGCGAAAAAAACTTTATTTGCGGTGAAAAAAAAACTTTGTGGTGAAAAAAAAAAAAATTGAGGTTATTATGTTTTTTTTTTTAACTTCAAACTTCGAGTAATTTGACTATTTTGTCTATATCTCGATTTAGCATTAAGCTAATTTGGTCAGTCAAACTGCAAAATAAATATCGTTTAATGCACAATATAGCTTTTGAACAATGCTTTAAAATCGGTTGAGTAGTTTTGGTCCTATGGCTCAAAATTACCCGAAAAAATTACCTTTTTTCAACAAAAATTCAAAATTTTAAATTTAAAAAAAAAAAAAAATGTAAACGACAGTGTTTCTCAACCTTTTTTGAGCTGTGTCCCATTTTTGGGTTAAAAAAATGTGCCATGTCCCACCCTCATTTTTTTCTTTACAATAGAGAGTACTTTAAATCAGAGTTCGAAAATTTATGTACCACTAACATAACGTTGCTATCAAAAAAACCAATACAACGATCTCTATTGTTTCGTTCGTATTTATAAACACAACACAATTGCTCAAATCGTTGTTTGTAATATAACAAACGGAACAAAACGAAAATGTTTCTTTCGACAAACGTTATTATTTCGTAGTGGTTATTTTTTAGTGTTCATTCAACTTAAACATTAAAACGCGTTTTTAACGTATGTGGTTGCCAAAATAAAGAAATGATTTTTCTGCATGTTATCAATGTTCTTTTGCATTAGTTTTATGAAATTTCACTAAAACTTCTCCGTTGAATCTTTTTATTAAACTAATGCAATTATTCATAAAATTCAATGAAAATTTTTTTCACTTGTAATATGACATAAAAACTAAGAACGGTTTACGAATAGTTTTGTTCCATTCCATAAACACAACAAAATCAAACTGTTTGAAATATTGGCCAAACAGAACAAAATCGTTTAGTTCGGTCTCTCATCGAAAACTAGTTTGTGAAAGTGTTTGTTTTCTGTTTACAAATCAAAATGAAAATAAAGAAATGTTCTGTTTATGTTTACTGTGCACAACAAAATGATTGTGTTGAGTTTCAGCAAAAAAGCAAAACAGAACGATAGAAAAACGTTTGATTGTGTTTAAATTCGAACTCTGCTTTAAATAAAAAACACACCTAACAATTTGTTTAATTCAATGGATGTATGTACATATATTGCAGGCTGCAAAGGGGTTTTAAATCAGGTTCTAATTTTGTTAATTTTAATCGTAAGTCTCCGTGATTTGTGATTTCCAAACGATTTCTATTTTTTAATAACAAATCACTAATGACCCTAAATTCGGTTTCTACTAAATATGACGATGGAAATGGTATATAAGTAAGTATGTAAAAATACAGATTTTTTTTATTCTGCAGAATTTTATTTTTATATATTAAAAAAACATGAAAAGTTAAACAACTTACAAAAATTAGCCCATTGCCCCCTAAAATGTTGAAATTGCCCCCCAGTGGGGCGAGCGTCCCACGTTGAGAAACACTGGTATACGATATTTATCTTGCAATGAAAAATATAAAATATATATTTTTTTTTATTTGGTACTTCAACAAAGAAATTAAGCCATTTCGGAAGCAAATCTATTTATAATAATTATTTGAGTTTTAAATTATTTGTTTCAACATTAACCGAAATAGAGGCGATTAAACGAGGAATCGGTTAACCGAAATCGATTAACCGAATTGGAAACACTAGTTTTTACACAAACCTTCCAAAACAAATGTATTTTCAAAGAAATAATTTCTGATTATGTGATATTGCCATTTTATTTGCCTTTGAGTCAAAAAATAAAAAAATATTTTCAGTGAGTTTTCGAATTTTATATACATTTTTATTATGGCGGCGCACTGTGGCTCAAGAATTAAGTTCGTTGGCCAAAACCTACATTTTTTGTTGTCACCAGTTTACAAAATTTTAACGCCATTTGATAGTAAATATATCCAAATTAAGGTTAAAATATTATTAATTGTGGGCGGGGTATGCTGTTAAATACACCAGTTTCAGAAAAAGACGATTTTTAAAAATAATATATTAACGAAATACATGCCAATTTCTCGCAAACTATTATCGATAAGGGAAGCGCTCTTTTTTCTAGGTTCGTAGAATTATAGTGTTTAAATAATTGATTGTGGTCACAGCTCCGCCATTTATAATCAGGGATGAAGAAATATTGTTTTTAATGCTTATATTTTTGTCAAATTTGAACTTTGAACAAATAGAACTTCTAAGGCCCAAAATATGCCAAGAAAATTACACCACCCAGAGAAAGGTGAAAGTGTGCTCTTAAACGGTATATATACTACACACAGAGAATAAATTTGTTAGAATACTATCATGACCCACAAGATTCTTCTCTATCAACTCAATTTTATTTTCCAGCTTATAATTATTACGAATACAACCAATTTTTTGTCTTATTGACACAAATTTTACTGTTACAACTAATTAAATTTCAATTTCAAAATCAAGGAGGTATTACCAACCAAATTGATCAAAAAATAATCTTGTCACAAGAATACCATAGCAATGATCATATTAAAAACAATAAAATGAATATTTTAACCGATTTATTGGCTATAGAAATTAAAACCTAATAGTTCCAATCAAACTTGAATTTTAAATCAGTCATATTATTTAATTAAGAATTTACTACCAACTGTTGGTCAAATAGTGTTAGAATTTTCGGTTGGAACAAAACAATTTTAATTAATTTTATTTTTAAACCATTTCGACACTCTCAACTATAAGTAGTTTGTTTCAAATTATAAATGGACAAAGTAGCATTGCAATTGTCAAATATAAATATAAAAAATTTAAACTTAGAAAAAATACAAAAATATTACAAAAAAAAAATATAGATACAAAATTAATAAAAGAAAATTATGAAAAAAAATATAATTAAATTCTAAATATCAAAAATATTGTGGACATTTCAAGAAAACGAAGTAAATTCAATATTACTTATGAAGGCGATAATCAAAACGAATTTTGGCAGGACTTCCGGCAAAATAGATTGGCCAACACAGAATATTCACAAAAGGTAGTTTATATAAAAAAATGCTATTCAAAGATGTATTAACCATTTTGAAACTTTTATACAGATAATATCGCGCATTGGCATGAATCCGTTTAAGAGTCGATACACTACAAGTCAAGATATGTTCATTAGAGGTGGAGAACTATCGATAGTCGGCGCCATCGATAGTCGGCGATAGTAATTTCACAACCATCGATAGTTGACGATAGTACTATCGATAGTCGACGATAGTCCCGTCCACAATAATATACATATTTGGTTTGTATTTAAAGTTTAAAGTTTGTTTAATTTTTAAACAAGAAAATTCATATAGGATATTAATGTTTTTTGATCCAAAAGTTTTGGTTCAAGAATAAAAAAATGTTCACATTTTCTTCCTTGAGCTTGGTTCGCCTCTCCGAAAAAATTTGGCCCGCCTTGCTAAATACTCTTTCGGACTGAACGGATGTTGCAGGGATGCACAAGTATTTTGAAAACAGCCTTTTAAGCAAGGGAACATCCGTTTGGTTCACCTGTAACATAGTTTAGTATAAATAAAAATTACTTTAGTATTGATAACTTGTTTTTTTAGTTTACCTTAATCCATTAAAGAGGATCCATGTCTTGGGCGGCTATAGCTCTCTCCAGATATTGTATTTTAATAATAATAGCATCTGATCGTGCGTGTTTGCTAATGGGTCTATCATCTAAAAAATCAAATAATGTTTCCTGAGTTTTGGTCTCCGTTGCCGGGTTCAAATTGACAGGGTTTTCTTTGACTGACAAATTCAAAAGCTCATTTTCAAAAATTGCTGATACTTGTTCAGCATTTGAGTTATGCTGAAAACCGTTCTTTTTAAATCTTGGATCCAATATAGTAGCCATCCTAGTTACTGACCGTAGCTCATAAATTGATAGACGTTTTTTTTATAGACTCAAATAAAGTCTTTTGCATATTTTTTACTTGCAAAGTTTGAAGTTGTGGTAAAAGATTTTCCACTTTGCGGTAGAGCCCATATGCCATGTGTATTATCAGCGAAAGAGTCACATATTTTCCACCAGAAATCTTTTCAGTTGCTTGTTGGAAAAATGACAATATTATTTCTACATCTTTTAAGATATTGATTTCTTCAGCCGTAAAAGGAGGCGGTGCTTTGGTAGTTGATAATAGAACTGTAACGATGGCATCATTTGTTGCTAATATTCGCTGGATCATTAGGTTGAAACTGTTCCACCTTGTTGGCATTTCTTGTAGCAAAGTATAAGAGAAGTTTTCTTGAGCCATTTTAAATTTTTTGCCCGCTACGGTGCTTTTATTGAAAAATCTGACTATGGTCTTACACTTTGTAAACAAAGCTTTTACTAAATCGTCGTTGCCGAATTTTAAACCATCTTGAACCACCAGATTCATCGTGTGAGCAAAGCATGGAAGATTTCTAATTTTTAGTATTTCGCACGCTTTCAGCATTGAACTGGCGTTATCCGTAACAATACAAACGGTTTTGTTGAGCACATTCCAATGATTTAAAATATCTTGCAAAGTGTCTGCAATATTTTGCGCCGATTGGTTAGTAGTATTCAACAGTTTTCTTGTGGCTAATGACGCTGTTTTTAAATTATAATCATGCATAAAATGGCATGTGACGGTCAAAAAGCTATCGTTGGCTCTCGATGTCCACAAGTCACATGTAATCGATATATCAGAAATACCTTCTAGCATTGTTGTTAATTTAGCTGATGTTTCCTTGAACATATTAAGCATCAGCACATCTCTTAAGTGTGTTTTGCTTGGGAGCTTATATCGGGGATCCAATACTTGACTGTAGTTTACAAAGCCTTCGTTTTTAACTAAGGCTGCACATCCTTGGCAATCATTTCTGTCAAAGCCTTGTCAATGTCATTTTTTCGCTTTGAGTTTGTGTCGTACAAAACGGCTCCTTTAAAGTAAGAAGCTACAGAATGCATCGACGATCTACCACTGCTGTTTGTCGATGCGATGTTGTCAGTATCCGCCGAAATAGCTGCAGCTGTAGTGCTGGAATAGGGGACATGATTTTCCAAGCCAGGGTGGAATCTTTTCAGATGATCGTGCAAATTTGAAGTATTTCCGCTGGTTTTGTACTCCTTTCCGCAGTTAATGCACTTTTCAAATTTTTTGTCATCTGACCTTTTAAAATATTTCCATACTTGTGAGATTTTACTTTTCTTTTTTTGTGTTTGCCTCTCGGTCGCCAAATCTTTCTC
The DNA here is from genome assembly GCA_021234595.1 of Delia radicum. Classification (NCBI taxonomy): domain Eukaryota; kingdom Metazoa; phylum Arthropoda; class Insecta; order Diptera; family Anthomyiidae; genus Delia; species Delia radicum. The sequence continues at coordinate 49,580,745 of CM037851.1, read as the reverse complement.
CGAGTCCGTGCTGCTGCAATCGCATGTCTGTCTTCCAGCGCTCGACACACTGAGTGTGAGGAAACCCCGACGTTTACCTTAAATTAGACACATATTCAAAATACTTCATAACTACTTTAAAAGTAAGCATTATACCTCTTTGAAGAAAGCGATCCATTTCTCTTTATTGAAGTATCACTTTTTTGATTAATTTTTTCACAAATATTTTTTTAGCAGCCGCCACAAATAAAAGCGTAAATTTTACTTTTTGGTGATGTGAAAAACAAACTATCGATGGCACATCGGGCACTATCGACAATGACTGGCTGCTATCGATAGTAGCTCGATAGTGCCCAACCATCGATAGTGCCGATAGTGCTATCGATAGTTCTCCACCTCTAATGTTCATGCATTCCATTATTTAATAACATAAAAACAATGAGAGCTTATTATTTATTTAAGATGCAAACACATTTTTATCTGCTGTAGTTTTTATGGTACCCACCTACCACAACAACCAAGGATGGTTACCGTTTCAGTTTAAAATAACTGTATTTGCTTATCACGTAGATACTAACCTCGATATGAACGTTTTAAAACAAGGATAATATAAAGGCTAATTGCCATAAAATTTTAATGTATTTAGCTAGCTATTTTTCTGATTCGAATTCGAACTATGTGATCAACACCGTTATAAATTTCTGTTTTGGTATCTGAAAGGTGTAGGGAATATGTATCGGGTTTGAACTGCACAAATATAAAACTTAACACGTCAGTTTCTGCAGAGTTTTTCTTTATAAAAAAAGTGGTTTTCCAGAAAATACTGCGAATTTAATGTATTTTTCCTCAATCTAAAATTGCTCAAATTCTAAATCGGGTTTTGGTTAAAAACCTCTATTTTATAGGGTCAATACATTAAAATATCGGACTCTATACGAAAAATTTAAGTTTTGCAAATTTTTCAAGCAAAACGCGTTATAATTTTATTTTATTATACCAAAATGCTCTTATTTTATCAGAAAAATGATTTTTGTAATTTTGTTAATTAGTTACATCATTTATTTAAAAAAAACTATGTATCATTCTTAACACAAAAAAATTAAAAATATTTTCAAAAATTGCCTGGAAACGGTGTATTATTTAAAACAATTCGATAAGCCCCACCAAACAAATTCAATTAAATCAACAAACCCGTTTTTAAATATGATTTGGACAATAAAATTATTCGATTATTCAAAATGAAAGTTGGGTACAACAATCGAATTGCAAATCAAATTTGGAGATAGTTCATGTAACTGCAAAAATTCGGTTGGCAAAAAATTCGGTTGGAGCAACGAAACTATTTTCTGTGTGTAGGGTATTCAAATTACTCAGGTTTAGTTTTGTTCGAGTAAACGAGTAACTCGATTTTGTGGTTTCTAACTTACTCGATTAATCGAGTAAGATTTTAAAATTACTCGAGTAACTCAAGTAATTTCTATAGTTTGATTTAATTAATTTTTACTTAAAACTAAATAATAACACACAAAGCAAATAAAAAATCAGGAGTTTCGAAATTATTTTTTTTTTATCAAAATTTAAAATGAGTTATGCAATTCATGTGTGTTTGATAGTAGTTTTTCGTTTGTTGAGATTATTTATTTTTTCTTGAATGTTAATATAAGGTGGCGCAAAAATAACCTTCCGATGTTTTTTTTTTTATTATGTATTTATTATGTATAGCATTTTCTGATAGGAGGATTACTTTTGCGCCACCTTATATATGTAAAAATTTTACTTCATTTCTGAAAATCGGAGCTTTTGGTCTTTAATTTGTTTATAGTTTCCATTTGAGTATAATAATGGGTCTAACTGTGCATGGACAGTTTAAAAATATCTTAAGAAATTGCTAAAAATTTATATTTTAGACATTGGTCTCGATGCGGAGCGATCGATTATGATACAGTATGGCCAGCGAATGGTGCCACTTAAAAAAGTAATACCCCTACTAAACAAATATAATATACAGTAAAACTCGCTTAAGACGAACTCGGTTAAGACGAACCCTCGGTTAATATGAACTAATTTAAAAGTCCCGACGTTTTGGCAACAATTTTCATATAAATACATCTTTTAATACGAACTCGGTTAATACGAACCCTCGGTTATTACGAACTGTTTTAAGCAGTCCCAAAAACTCGTTTTCATACAAATTACCATGTTTAGTATACTCTTTATCCGTTGAATGGGATAGACCTAATATGAATTCCATATCCGTGGATGACTTTCTAGATATAGATGCTAATGTTTTAACGTCACATACTTTATCAGGTGAAGAAATGTTGGAAATTGTTAATTCTGCCGATGTTGAAAATTTGTCAAGTGATATATTCGAACAAAATCGTGTGCCGAAGAAGCTGACAATCATATTTTGGTAATAGAAAAACTTATAACGAATGAAATCGTTAATTCAGTCATTCAGAAAAAAATAACAGATTTTTTTTTTTTTTTTTAATGAAGAACTTTTAATTATGAATGCATGAAATGCTAATTTTATTTTTTATTTATGTAAAAATCTTGTTTTTGTTTTAATAAATACATATTTTTTATCGTTAAAAAAACCGCTTAATACGAACCTCGCTTAAGACGAACTAATTTTTTTGGTCCCTCGGAGTTCGTCTTAACCGGGTTTTACTCTATGTAAATTAAAACGGTAACTGAAACATTGCTTTATATTTTACTAAAAATTATTTTTAAAAAATACGAAACAATTTAATAGTTTTTATGAAATATAATCCGAAATAGAACATATTTTGATTTACTCGTGTAACTCGATTAATCGACGAAAATTGTTCAAGTTATTCGTTACTCGGAATTATTAATTTTAATTTACTCGGACAATTGTTTGATTGAAATTCATCGATTAATCGAGTAACGGTTAACCGGTTGAATACCCTAATATATACTTTTATAACCTCCCGGATCCGCCCGTAGAACACTTTTTTTCATTTTAATGAAATTGCTCCAAACAATTATTAATTTAATGATGCTTCTTTACAAGCTGCTCTGTAAGTATTCAAATGTGTGTTAAATTTTTGCTTTATGGTATTTTATACCATATAGTTATCAGGATTTTTAATTTCCCAACGTAAAACCGGTAAAGGTTTTAATAATACCTTACATGGAAACATAAAATAATGTATAAGTTATTACTACTTTCTTTTTTCATTATCTTTGTTTGTTTGTAAGCGCTATAATCAAGAACTACTGTGAAGAATTTCATATCAAAACCGATATGCATTGAACCCAACCATCTCAGATTTTGATGAAATTTTGCATACAGCTACATTTTACCTATACAAACACAACCACATTTTTAAAAATTGCATTTTCGAAAATATGTGGGCGTGGCAAGGTATCGAAATATTTGAAAAATTACGGTAATACACTCATAATAATCCATGCATAAAAATACGAAATTATTGTCAAAACTACGAAAACTTTCGTAAAATATACAAATTTTCGTTTATTTTACAAAAAATTTGGTTAGTTTGACATTTTTTCGTAATTTTATGCTATAAACACATAGACCACAGCAGACTGCAGAGCTACACGACTGCAAATGCCGTTGACTGCAATCGTCGCCGTGTGGTCAGCTACTTATTATTTTGGAAACGACAGCAGCATAGTAAACAGCTGATCACGATTCAATTTAAAAATATCAACAGCTGTTTTTTATACAAATCAGGGATGTTAAAGTTGGTACAATTGTACTTTTTTTGGTACATTTTGACCTTCTAAAGTACCGTGGTACTACCGCGACTCATTTGGTACAATTTAAAAATTTTTAATTTTTCCCCTTTTTGAATTTTTAGTATAGCAAACAAATTGTTATTGTGTCCTTTTTCATTGCATTTATTCGTTTTATGTAATGAGCTCTTAAAATATATGCGACTATATCCGCCAGATTTTACGATTTATCATCATTTTAAGGATTTTGAAGAATAAAGTTGGCAATTTTTTTTTTTTTTAATATCGATTAAAAATTTACGATTTTTTACAAAATTTATCTGGCAGCTCTTACATATAGTGACACTTGTTGCAGCCAACTTCACTTTTATTTTGAATTTATTAAAATTCTGAAGAAGTGAAAATTGATATATAGATATGGCATCACTTATAACATATGGGAAAACAGTGGACATTAGAGTGAGGTGAGTTTCTAAAAATAGAACTGTTGTGTTGTTGGAGTTGTACTTCTGAGATTATGTATGCAAGAACAAAAACACCGTGTATTGAATAAAACTAGTTTTAATCACAACAAAACTCGACCTAACTATAGCTCAGAGGGCTAAAGCGATCTGTCTAACGTGTAGTGCGAGTGCATGTGGCATTAGAAATCAGTTTATCTATACCACGGTCAGTGATTGCACAGAAAAATTTCATATAGACGCAATCGAACAAATAAAAACATAACAAATATTACATTATTCAAAAATTCAAAAAAACAGGGTCACTGACGAACGTTCAATACCAGAAACTGCGCAGTCTGATTCAGAAAAAATTGAATATTTGCAATGTAGTTATGATTTTTAGAAAATACACTCATTCTTCTCTACCACGCCTTTCACAATTAAATTAAATAAAATTGCATATTAATTATAGTATTAACTGCAATTGTCTGAAAAAGACGTTAAAATTCAAACTCAAACAAAAATTATATTATTGTTAAAGAAATGAAAGAAAATTCCAAACAATCTTATATATGTTTAATTTAGAACGAGCTCTCAACCTCCGTATATTTACAAAAATAATCAAACATATTAGCTAGGTTAATACTAGTATTTCGATCTGGTTAAAGATCTCATCAGAACCCAATGTTTTAGAAAAGTTATAGCCTCCATAATAGGCAGAACTTTAACAAAAAACCGATTAATCATTAATTTTGCTCCATTCTTGTCTTCTTAGTAAAAATATTACTTCAGCCAGAGTAAAAACTAAAATTTTTTTAACTGAAGTCGTTAAAAAATTAAAACGTTTGTAGTTTTTGGTCGGTAGTAGCTAATTTTCAAAATGAACTGAATGTCAATATGTTTCCAGACATTTCTAGTCGTTGCTGGAATTTTATCCATTCCACACTGGTCTGCAAATGTGGAAAGAGTTTTTTTCTTTTCAAAATATAATAAAAACTAAGGAAAGAAACAAACTACATTAGCCAACATTATCAAGTCTCATACAGACTAAGGATTGGTTAAGAGCGACAAATTTATGCTGCTATGATGTAGAAATTCCAAATAGTTTATTAACTAAACAAATAATTCCATGATTTGGTCTCATATATTCATAAGACTTTTTCATGCCTTATTTTATTCATACATATAATGTATGTTATTGGAAGGTTTTGTTTTTTTTTCTGTACAAGAGAATTTTTATGTATTTTTTGTTTTGTTTTTTTAATAAATTTAAAAAAAATGGTACCGTCAACGTCCAAAAAGTACAATTTTTTTTGGATGTTGGTACAAAATTGAAAACTCCATTTAACATCCCTGATACAAATGCATTTTTGTTTCAGTAGTGCCAATTACATCTTTTTTTTCTATATTAAAATAGAACAACATGCTTGGTTGTAGACACGTATATAAAGTTCACTTAAAAATACAATTACTTATTTATAATACATTATTATAACGTGAAAATAAATTTATATAACCCCTCTTGAATATTAATGCAATTATACCATTTGATGTTGCGACGTTTTTTGTGTTTAACAAAATAAAATATTTTTAAGCACTTATTTGTTACATATTTTGTTTTATTGTCAACACTATTTTTGTTTTGCAGCCAACAAAAATAGAAATTAACCTAAGTTGACTACAGCGGCAAAAGTAGTCGGGTAGCCGTGTAGTTGTGTTGGTGCCAAAATAATCGTTTTCATATAAACGTGTGTATTTTATTTTTGACAGGCTGTAGTCGTGTAGCTGCAGTCGTCTATGTGTTTATAGCATTACGCTTGGATTATTATCAGTGTAGATACTCTTAAGCAGCGATTACTACGGAATGGCTCAAACGATTTCATAGATCATGGTGGCATTAGAAAGGTATATAAGTCAGCTTTCGAAAACATACACTGTAAAAATTTTCTATTACACTGAAAATTTTTTTTGCCAAAAATAAAACTTTAAACTAGGAAAACACTTCAAAGGCTAAGTGTTTTTTTTTTTCAAAAAAAAAAAAAAAATTTAGAAAGGTCTATTTAAAATCGCTAACTTACCCTAACTTTGTGTCAAAAGAATTAACAAATATTTTGGGTGTACCTCAAAGTGACTTTTCTGCATTTTTGAAAATTTTATTCAACAAAAACAAAAAACCTAGTGTTTGTTGTCAAGTATTTTATTAAACACATCTCAAGTATTAAATAAGCCAAGTACTGTGGATATCCGTTGTCAAATTTTTTTTTAGAGCATTTTGATGCTCGGGGATTTCAAGGTTTTTTTTTTTATTTTAATACATTTTTACTTTAAAACGATGTTTTAATAATATTTCATCAATATTATTGTATATGCTCTTTTATATGATTGTTATAACTTTATTATAAAATACTATTTTTTCTGTTGACATGTAAACCTGGGGTCAAATATGACCCACGTAAGAAAAATGCAGCTTTGTGTCAAAATTTATAAATAAAATAAAAAAAGGAATAAATCAATTTATATTTATTCTAAAAAAATTTCGTTAACCGTTTCTAGTCTTCGAGTAGGTCAATTTAGTAAAAATTAGAACTTAAAACTTTTCCACAATAATAATTTTGAGTGAAAAAAATTTACACTATTAAATTAAAAATAATTTTTTTAAAAAATACTCCTGAATATGTACAAAAAAAAAACAATTTAAATATGAATATAAATATCTGAATTTATACTAAATAATTAATTTTAATTCATTTTAAAATGTAAATAAATTACAATTAGAAACATAAACAAAAATTTATTTTATGTCATCTTTGTGATTTTTGACTCTTTAAAATACGAGGGTCAATTGTGACCCCATGAAAACACAGGTTAACTATGAACATGAAAAAATTATACTTTATAATAAAGTTATTACAATAAAATAGCATACACAATAACATTGAGGAAATATTACAAAAATCTTGTTAAAAAAAAAAAGTATATACAAATTTAAAAAAACGTTAAAATCCGCTAGAATCAAAATGCTCTAACAAAAATTTTTGCCAACGGATATCCATAATACTTGGCTTATTTAATACTTGAGATGTGTTTAATAAAATACTTGACAGCAAATACTAGGTTTTTCATTTTTGTTGAATAAAATTTTCAAAGATGCAAAAAAGGCACTTTGAGGTACACCCAAAATATTTATTAATTTTTTTGACACAAAGTTAGGGTAAGTTAGCGATTTTCTGTGAAAGTAATATTTTTTATCTGAGTAGTTATGATTACACCCAACACAAAAATTGTTTTATATTTTTTTAATTTTGAAGAAAAAAAAATTTTAATTTTTTTTAAATTAAATTTTTCCAAATTTAAATTTTTCCAAGGGGCCCGGTTTTCAAGGGCGATGCGGGACATCTTCCCGTTATTCTAGAACTCTAATTTTTTGCATGGTGAGTTTTTGTACCCAAACAAATATTTTAAGAGGGGTCAGCCCCAAAAATCGCAAGTTGAAAAATAAGGACCACCTTAATATAACATATCTAAAAACTAAAACTGCCTTTTTGTTTCATTCTTTTTTAAATTTTTTTTAAGTAAATGCATCTCTTGTTAACTTAAATATATTTTGATAGCATTGTGTGACAAAAAAGTATAAAGTAGCTATACTTTGAAAGTTATACAGATTGTGAAAGGCGTGGTAGAGATGAATGAGTGTATTTTCTAAAAATTATAACTACATTGCAAATTTTCAATTTTTTTTCTGAATCAGACTGCGCAGTTTCTGGTATTGAACCTTCGTCAGTGACCATGTTTTTGAATTTTTTTGAATAATGTAATATTAGTTATGTTTTTATTTGTTCGATTGCGTCTATATGAAATTTTCTGTGCAATCACTGACCGTGGTATAGATAAACTGATTTCTAATTACGCATGCATTCGCACTACACGTTTTTTGTAATTCTAATAGATTAGAACAAGAATCGTATTATCAAATTTTTAAGACGCCCCCAAAACATGGACTTACAATTAGTAAATATTTTTTTTTATTTTTTTAAATTTAATATATAATTTTGCGCAGCTCAAACTGTTGAATTTCGGAATATTTGCTAACTTTTAGTGAAGTTTTATCTAAAGGTATAAAAGAATGGAAGCTTTGAGTTCCTGTAATAGTTTTAGCATTTGTATACCTTGAAAATAGCTCTTCTTTTGTTTTGTTATAGTCGTCAGCGTCTGCACCGATACCGATTTTGAAAAAAATTTATATATATGTTCTATAAGGGGTATGAGGAGTGTTTCTGTATAGTTTTGACTTTCTCCAATAGATGGCGCTATATTTTTTTTTAAGGCTTATACTTGCACACATTGCTACAAAATTTGGCAAACAATTTTACAACTACACATATTTTTAAGCAATGTGTCAACAGCGTCTGCACCGGTACCGATTTTGAGAAAAATTTATATATATGTTCTATAAGGGGTATGAGGAGTGTTTCTGTATAGTTTTGACTTTCTCCGACTTTTTAAGCAATGTATCAATATGAACGGGATAGGAGCAGGGCAAGTGACACTTCCCGTAAAACACTAAAGTTTAAAATGCGTATACTCCGCAGAAACATTAATACACCCTTATAATACAAACAGGATTTGTCCGGGAAAGATTCCAACGATAAAGGCCAAAACTTTAAAATGCGTATACTCCACAGGAGTATTAATACACCCTGATAATAGGCTTTATTCGGGAAAGATCCCAAGAATACCATTTTTTACAAAGGAGTCACAAGGTGATTTATTTATTTTTTACTTTCAATATAAATTTAGATACTCCCAATCATTCCCATTTTAATACAATTGCGTTACCTGTAATCAATGTTCCAGTTCCAATCGTTCACCGTTCTATTCTATATCGCTCTCCATTTTTAGTGTGTCAATTCCACTCATTCTCTGATCTATTAAATTTCGTTCACAATATTAAGAACTCCAATTACAAACATTTTCCGTTTTATTCCATATCATTTCGATTTGCGTTCTATCCATACGAAAGAATAAAGAATTTTGTATTTATACTTCCCTGTCCAATCCTGAGGATTTTTTCGCAAACAAATATTATTTAATCAATTGTAATTAGTTTTTTATGTATTAATGTGATTTCATTATCATTAGTATGGATTTTTATTGTGCAAAAATTTAAATGGTAATGATATTTTTTACATTTCCATTAGTATCAACTAATGGTAATTAAGTTTCAATATTAATGAAAAGTTCCCATGTATGGTTTTTAAGCGCCTTGTATGATACCTAAAATTATTTTACTAGACTTTCAAAATCAAAGAACTACTACAGGACAGAAGCGGCTCTGTGCAATAACTCCCAGGTGAAAAAAAGTCCCCAAAAAATGAAAAAAGTCCCAAAAATTGTTCATACAAATTTAGGAGTAATTTCAAATAAAATAATACCCAGTTCTTTTGCAGTTATTTCATTTTTTAGAAGTTATTTGATTTTTGTTATTAGGTGTTATTTCATAATGCAATAATTCCGAAATGAAATAAGTCGCAACAGAACTTAGCGTGGGACATAGCGCCCAAAAAAATTATATGTAAATTGTTGTTGTAAAAATTTTCTTGTTTTTGGGCAATACGACATTGATTTGGACGAAATAAAATTTTTTGTTGGGCGCTATGACGGTTTTTTGTATGGACAAAATAAATTTGGGCGCTATGACGGTAAAAAAAGAAGTTATTGCCCAAAATCATAATTAATTTTTTTTTTTTAAATGTCTTAAGACCTTAAATGTCAAGGCTGATTCATGCAATCAAACAAAAGAGTTTTAAGGAAACTTAAAAAAATTGCTTCAATTCTATTTTTTTTGTGTCGCACGCAGAAAAAAACTTTATTTCGCGTAGCCGCCTGCCGCGTTCTACGGAGGAAAAAAAACCGTAAGAGCGGCCGAAGGCCGCCACACAGCAAAACTTGTTTTTACAAATCCAATGTCGAATCCGTTGAAATCTTATTTTTAAGACAATAAGTAATATAATTTGACCAGTCATAGCTATGTCATTTAAACAGCTAATTGATTGTTTTTTATCTTAAATAAAAGAGTACAGCATTGGCCTTCTGTTTATTTAACGTTTAGACACTAATATTATACGTTAAATTAAAAAAAAAATCGATTTTAAAAAAAAATAATCATTAAAAGACAATTAATCAATAAATCTTGGTGTGGGTTGGTATTTTGGACATAAAAAGTTATGACAGGTCAAATAAATGTTACTTGATGTCTTAAAAATATAAGATTTCAACGGCTTCGACATCTGATTTGAAAAACAAGTTCTTCTGGGAGCGGCCTTCGGTCGCTCTTGGGGGTTTTTTTTTCTCCGTAGAACGCGGCAGGCGGCTTCGCGAAATAAAGTTTTTTCTGCGTGCGACACAAAAGACTTTATGTCTTATGTCAATAAAAAAAAATATATATTATGATTTTGGGCAATAACTTCTTTTTTTTACAATCATAGCGCCCAAAAAAAAAAAGTTTTTCAAAATAAAATGCCATAGCACCCAAAAAAAGTTTTGGATTTTCTGTCATTGATTTGGTCGTTATAACATAGTAACATCCATAATTTTGGGGGATATGCGGACATTTGGGCAATATGTCATTTTGGTTTTTGGGCAATACGACTTTGGGGAATATAACGGTACGCCCTTACTTCATTTGTGTTGCATGGACTATTTTTGGAAGTTATATAATTTTTATTCTTTGGAAATTATTTCATGATGAAATAACAACCAAAACCTAGGATTTGTTTCATTTTTGTTTTGGAAATTATTTCATTTTTTTAGAATTTATTTCACTATTTCGCGACGGGACTTATTTCATTTTTTTTTGGAATTTATTTCATTTGGAGCTTTTGCACTGGGACTTTTTGCACCTGGGACTTATTGCATAGAGCCATAGAAGCAATATACCCAATAAAAAATATTTTCATGCTGAAATTAAAAAAAAAAACGGATGTTAAAATTTGAATTTAAATTCCTCAGTACGTGCACAATCGATTTTAGTGAAATCAGAACTGGAGAAAAGTTTAAGAAAAAATCTGTACACTAAAAAAAATAAGCTTAATCGGTTCAAAAGTTACAGAGTTTTAGCGAATGAAATCCGATTCTGAGCCACTGCAAAATTTCCATTTTTTTTTTTGATGATTTTAGCAAATTTTTCTGCAAAAATGTTGCTGACTTTACAGCCTTTTTTTTTGAGTGCATATAATCAAAATTTATAAATTTTTTAATGAGAATGACAAACGTTCTAATCTTAATGTCGAGGTTAACATTGACATTTACTCACCGTTTAAATTTGTTTGATAATAAATAACAAAAAATTTCAATTTTTTTTTGTAATTTTATAATCTTTATTGAATTTGAAATGGTTACAATTTTTAAACGTTTGTAATATTTTGTTTTTACTTTTTTTTTAATTTGTTGTGTTTTTACTTAAGGTAAATTAAAATATATATCATTAGAAAGTTATATAATAAGTATTATTTGTTGTATATACTTTTTATATTACAATAATTCAATATTTTTAAAGTGAGTTTAAAAAATGAAAGAAATTATTATATTTATGTATATTGTATGCGATTTTTTAAGAAAATTTTTTTATATTGTGTTTTAAATGGATTTTTTTTTTTAATCCAAAAGACTGTTTTTTTAAAAAAAATTTCAGTTTTAACTTAAAGTTTCTTATTTTTTTTTTCAATTTGCAGTATTCATCACACTTAAAAATTTAGAAAAAATCAATATTATTAATGATTTATTTTAAAATAATTATTCTTTTTATTATATAAAAAAATATTTTGAATTTTTTTTTTTAAACTATTATCTTAATTTAAAATTATTAAGGTTTTATTAAACAAAAATTAAATAAAAATTGTTAGTATGGTTTAGTTTAAATATTGAAATAAAAAAGAAACAAAAACAAAGACAAATATTAAAGAAAATTTAATACTTCTCTAACATGCAAAAATTTTTTAAAATGCATAACCTAACCTTACTTTTTTCATATTCTAACCTTACTTTTTATTTCTTATAAATTTTACTTGACATTTGTTTTTTAAATAATTTTTTAATATTTTTCAATTCTAAATACTACTTTTGCCTTAATTTCAGTCCATTACATATCAATTTTTTTTTCGTTATTTCCTAACATTTTATATAAAAAAAAATAAAAAATTTTATTTAACAAATAAGTTTAAAAAATAAATAATTAATTTTACAGTTTTTTTTTTATAAAAACTAAGAAAATATTTTTCTTAGTTTGTCTTCTACATATAATTTAGTTTTTTAAATTACTTTAAATTAAAAGATTTAAAAAGTAAATATTTTTTTAATAGTTTATTAAACAACTGAATATATATTTTTTTTTATTATTATTAATATTTTTTATATGTATTAAAAATGTTGTGCATTATTATTTATAAATTTCTAATTTTTTAAATAATCTTAACTTTTTTTGGTTTTTAAAAATTGTTTAAAATGTTTTTTTTTTGTAATTTTAATTTTGCATAATTTTCAAATATTGCGAAATTATTATTTTTTTTTTTTAATTTTTTGGAGGCTTCATCCCTGAGTTTTGAATTGCTAAATTTGTTTTTTTTTTTTTTCTTTATTATTTTGTTTACCATAATTTTTTTTTTTTTTTTTAATAAAACTTGTAAATAGTTAATGGGATGAGTTGATGCATTTTTTTATTATCGGTCATGAATTTAATTGAAGGGCTTATTGTAAAAACTTGATAAGCCACATACTAATTTTCACTGGTTTTGACTTCAAAGTTTGGATTTAATACATAAAGTAACGACTTTTGCAGCACTTATATTCTCTAGATACTTGTATTAAGTGTACAAGCAAGGTTTTTATCAAATAGTCATCAATAGGTGACTAGAAAACATATAAAACCAGCAATCAAAGAAATGTGGCTTATCAAGTTTTTACAATAAGCTCTTCAATTTTTTATTTGTATAATCATAATTTAGTTTTTATTTGATTTGTTGTGGTTTTTTGTTTTTTAACAGAAAATGTATAGTTTATGGAAATATTTATTATTTTTCTAAGTATTTATGAAAGATTTGTACTTTCTGCAAGTATTTTTGTTGTATTTGTTTAATTCTTATTGTTGTATTTGTATTCTATAGTATTTTTTGTTGTAAATTGTTATTAATATATTTTATAATAATAGAAGACAATTAATTTTTATTGATTTGTTTGTCTATATACGGTTTTGTAATTATTTTAGTATTAAAACAGTTTTGTAGTAAGAAAAAATTGAAAATTTCCCAGGTAATGGTCTAAAATTAGAATAATAAAAAGTTGTCATCCACAGAATCAAATATTTTCAAACCTCAAAAGTATTTTGATCGGTTCAAAAGTTACAGAATTTTGGCCAATGAAAAATGATTTTTAGCCACTGTGCGGCTTAAGCAATGAAATGTATACCACTTGTTCGGCACAAAAAATAAACAATATGTTGTTCTACCAAATGTTTTTTTTTTAGGCGATATGGGCAATAATAGGTTAAGAGCGAATCCCAAAAACTAATGTAGAACAATGAATAGGTTTAGACATAAATGTTTCCTCTTACCAAGATATAACAACAGTTCAAAAATTACACTTTTTGTGCTTTTAGTACGGCGGTATGAAACAACACCCCAATGAAATAAGTCCCCAAACCAAAAATGAAATAACGCCCCATTTTTTGGGGTTTTATTTCATTATGAAACAATACCCAAAAAAAAAAAAAATGAAATAAACCCCCAACCAAATGAAACGACACCCAAAACAAAATGAAGTAACGCCCCAATTTTTGGGCTTTATTTCGTAATGCAGTAAAGCCCCATTTTGAAAATGGAATAAGGCCCAAATAAAAAAAAAAAAAAAAACAAAATTATATATTACTTTGAAATATTTCTTTATTCCTAATTAATACATAGTAAAAACATTAATAATATTTAGTATATCAATACAGTTTTTTTTAATATTTTTTAGTAGTATATCACAAAATAAAATTAAATTTATAAAGCCTCCTGCCGCGTTCTACGGAGGAAAAAACCAGTAAGAGCGGCCGAAGGCCGCCACACAGAAAAACTTGTTTTTACAAATTACTTGATGTCTTAAAAATATAAGATTTCAACGGATTCGACATCTGATTTAAAAAACAAGTTCTTCTGGGTGGCGGCCTTCGGCCGGTCATAGGTTTTTTTTTCCTCCGTAGAACGCGGCAGGCTGCTTCGCGAAATAAAGTTTTTTTCTGCGTGCGACATAAAAGAAACTTCAAAATTACTACACGGTATAATCTCACTTACTAATAGCAAATAACTATTTACATTAATAACTTGATAATTCATGCAGTAATTATAACGGTTATTTGCTTATATTACTTAAAAATTGTGCCTTTTAAGAAAATGAAATAACACCCCAAAAATATTATTTGGGGACTTATTTCATTTCTCATATTGGGGCCTAATTTCATTATGAAATAAAGTCCCAAAAAAAAAAAAATGAAATAAAGTCCCAAAAAATGAAATAACACCCCAATTTTTTTTTTATCGAAATTTTTGGGGCCTTACTTCATTTTCGGTTTGGGGCCTTATTTCATTGGGGTCTTGTTTCATACCGTCTTTTAGTACAGATGAAATAGCAATTTTCGTTTTTTCGAAAAAACGCGAAATTGAGCGAAAGCTCACCTTAACTTCAACATATATTGATTAAATGTAAAGGCTTTGCTTATAATACTTAATATAATCTTTCTGCCAAATTTCATAAAAATCTGTACATAAAGGTATTTTTCTGGAATCCTGTTTGTCCTTATACCAAACCGTGTCAAGTACACAAAAAATTACTTCACAAAATTATTTGACGCAGTTATGTCCAATTTAAAATACCCCGCCTGGCGGTTAGAGGGTTAAAGCTTTATTCGCATGCAGTGGCGTATGCAGTACTCACTTCCGTGTGGGTTAGTCTAAACAGTTTTTGTTAGATTTTGTACAATCGCTCTATTTGTAGATCTTATTTAACTAGAAATTTGTAGAAAGACTAAAAATTCTGCAAAAAATATCTCCATCAGAAATCGTAGTTTTAGTTGTTTTCGAAAAAATCAAAAAAATTAAAAAAAAAATAATCATAGATCAAGTATTTATTATTTAAAATCACAATAGCCGTGTTTTCTTTACAACTTGGCAAGTCTGTGCAAAAACCGTAAAGAAAGTACATGCAGACTTGGGAGACGTCAATTACATTTCACAATCATACACTTGTGAATTTTTTTTATATCATTAATAATTTGAGACCTACGGTCACACTTGTGGGCTTAAACGCTTCCGTGGAAAATTTTTTAAATTTTTAATACCAAACATGGGGATTATTAACAACATTTCTATATTTAATTACTCAATTACACCCAATTATATGTTATTAGAAGTAAAAAAGTAATTGGCCTGTAATTAAATCCACAAATATTGGTATTATGTCCCATGTCTGGAGTTGACAAATTTAAAAATTTTTCAATTTAACAGAACTTTTTGTCCTTTCTTCCGCCAAGTCCCGTTTTTTGATCAAAAAAAAAAAAATAAATAAAAAAAGTTGGTCACTTTATTCATACCAGATCTTAGGAATACATTTCTTCCATAATCCTTAATCCAAAAAAGTTCTGAAATCAGAGTGTAATTTTTTTTAACACACTCTTAAAATCTTTTTGTTTTCTAAAAAGTTTGCCATATATTTCGCATTAAAAAATTTTTTTTAATGATTTTTTTGTCTACTAATATTTAGTAAATGTTTCTTCTGATTTTAGCAGATTGTTTTGCTATTTTCAATTACCTAAAATTAAGCTCAAATATAACTAAATATTTGTAAAGCCAATTGTGACAATTTTTTGTTGTTGTTTTTGTTATTTTAAATTTTGAATCTCGCTCCTAGACGAGGACAAGAAATTCTCATTGAGTTTGTGATTTAACATAACAAATATCTCTAGAAATTCTAATAACAAAGTCCCCTGAAGATTTCCTTAGGCAGGAATGAAATCCGGATAGGGACGCGCCTACATCAGATTGCTTTTCACAATTTGTTAAATAAGTTTTGGGACTTTAGCACATTTAATTACTATAAATTCAACAGATTTTATTTTTGCATATTTTTATATTGCTAATTACGTGGACGGATCAATAAGTCCGTGATTTTTCGAACTTTTCTCGTAGTTATGTAAATGCAACACTGCTCCCATCAAGTACCAAATGTTAATAGACTACTGTCAAATTTTGAGCAGGTTCTGTCATTTACTTGCGTTTAACAGCTGTTCAAAACATACAACCTAGTGGATTTTTTTAAAAATGGAAAAAAGTAAATTTCGAGTGATCATTAAACATTATTTTTTGCGAAAAAAAAGCAGTAAATCAAACCAAGGAAAAGCTTGATAAATACTATGGGGACTCTGCACCATCGCTTCCAATGGTAAAAAAGTGACGCTGAACGTTCTGGAACGCCAATCAGGTCAATATGCCAGAAAATGTCGAAAAAAATCCACGATATGGCGTTGGCCGATCGAACAGTAAAAGTGCATAAGATTGTTGATGCCATAGGCATTTCATATGGCAGTGTGGTTTCGATTTTAAATGATCAGTTGGGTTTAAGAAAGCTGTCTGCAAGATGTGTGCCGCGTTTGCCCTCAATTGATCATAAACGTAATCGTGGCCAATAAAGTGATGGCAACAGTTTTTGGGATGCACGCGGGATAATCCACATCTATAACCTTCAAAAGGAAAAAACAATAAACGGCGAATATTATGCCAACTTATTGCACAAATTTAACGAGGATTTAAAAAAACGACCCCATATGGGCAAGAAAAAAGTTTTTTTTCATCAAGATAATGCACACGTGCACACGTCTCAATGTCAAAATACCATGAATTGGGCTACGAATTGGTACCTCATTCGCCATATTCTACAGATTTAGCCCCCTGTCACTATTTCCTATTTCCAAACCTAAAGAAATGGCTCGCTGGAAACGATGAAATTATTGATCAAACAAATTCCTATTTTATGGATCTCGAAAAATCATATTTTTTGGAATGGATACAAAAATTGAAGATACGTTAGACTAAGTGTATTGAGCTAAAAGAAGATTATGTTGAAAAATAATTTTTTTTTGCAAAAAAAAAACTGTGTTTTATTCAAAAAGTCACGGACTTATTGATCCGCCCTTGTATTTAGTAGAAAAAAATCTGCTAATTTTTTTTCTATTTTTACAGGTTTATTTCTATGAGTGTATGATATATTTTTTTAAAGTTGAAAAAATTACAGTAAAGATTTTGAAACATATGAAAATAATGTATCTAATCAGTTCTATAAACCTATTTTAAAGACCGATTCTGAACAACTGCAATTCTTAATCTAATTTATAAGGACCCTGATTCATGTTTTTATTTTGCAGCCCATACCTAAAATTTCGTTTGAATTGAAGAATATCAGTAGAGAATACCCACTATCTACGGTACTCTCCTTTAAATAAGTAAAGGGTCCGCCATCTAACGTTTTTTTTTTCAACTAGTGCTTATTTCGTGAATGTTAACACTTAGCTCATGTCTGATTTGACAGATAATTAGTTTTATCCTTCCGCTGAACGAATATGGTTGTGTATACGGTTGAACAATGCTGGGAAATATTGCGACATTACTTTGAAAATCATGGTAATGTTGCAGAATGTGTGCGAAAATTGCGTACGGATTTTGGAAGAAGAGAAGCACAGTCAGCTCCGTATGTTCGTTATCTTGTGAAAAAAATTAAAGAAACTGGCATCCTCATCGATAAACCAAAGCGTGAAAAGCCAAAAACAGTGCGTACACCCGAGAATATTGCTGCTGTGGCAGAAAGTGTGCGTGAAGCGCCATCAACATCAATTCACAGTCGTTCTCAACAATTGAACATTTCGGAGACATCATTGAGACGAATTTTGCATAAAGACCTTGGTATGACGCCATACAAAGTCCAATTGGTTCAGGAGTTGAAGCCAACTGACCATCCAATGCGTTTTCGCTTCGCTAAGTGGGCCTGCGATCGGCTTACAGAAGATGTCGGTTTTGCCAAAAAAAATCATCTTTTCAGATGAAGCTCATTTCGATCTTGGCGGGTATGTAAACTAGCAAAATTGTCGTATTTGGGGCACAGAAAACCCGCACGCATACATTGAAAAGCCGATACACCCAAAACGAGTCACTGTTTGGTGCGGATTTTGGTCCAGAGGCATAATTGGGTAATTTTTCTTCGAAAATGAGCAAAGAGTGGCCGTTACAGTCAATGGCGATCGTTATCGGGCCATGTTGAACAAATTTCTGTTCACAAAAATTGAAGAGGATTATATTCGCAACATTTGGTTTCAACAAGACGGCGCTACGTGCCACACAGCCGAAGCTACACTCGATGTTTTGCGCCCTGTTTTTGAAGATCGCATTATCAGCGGCAGAGCTGATGTCGTTTGGCCACCTCGGAGCTGCGATTTGACACCTTTGGACTATTATTTGTAGGGTGCCGTCAAAGATAAGTGTTACGCCAACAAGCCAGAGACAATTGACGCTTTAAAGGACAATATTCGTGAAGCCATTGGTGAAATACAGCTGCACACAATCGATAATGTGCTTAAAAATTGGACCGATCGTGTAGGCTACTGCATGGCCAGCCGAGGCAGCCATTTGAATGAAATTATTTTAAATTATTAACCGGAAGGATTGTACTTTCAAATAAAAAAAGAAATTTGAGAAAATATTCAGAAGTTTTTTTTATAGCATTTTCAAAAAAAAAAGTTATTTGGCGGACCCTTTACATGTTTAGCCATTTAAAGCTACTTTTTTATGACAATAAGGCCTTTTAAATAATATTGTTTTTTTTTATTAAAATACAAAATTTTCTTTAAAAAAATTACAAAAAATTGGATGGTATAGGTATTGAGGAATCGGATATTCTTGATGTTCTGGGAATGAGAATACAGTGTGATGTCCGTTGGAATAAGCACGTATTTCAAGTGTCGAAAGAGGCATTCAAGTGTCTCGGTTTTCTAAAACGGTGCAAGACTTACTTCACTCCATCCGATCTCCTTACTATATATACCAGCTATATCCGGCCAAAAATGGAATACAACTCTCATATATGGGCAGGGGCTCCACTGTCGATTCTGAAGCTTCTGGACCGTGTTCAGGGGAGGGCGGTGAAGCTTATCAATGACAGTAGTGTATCCAACGCTATTGATTCATTGGAGCATCGTCGGAATGTGGGTTGTGTGACACTTTTCTATCGATATTACCATGGGAGATGCTCATCTGAGATAAATGAACTTATTCCACGAGCCTGAGTTTTTATTAGTAATACTCGTTTATCTAGTAGAGCACATCCGTTTGTAGTTGATTGTCCTGTGTTTCGCACAACGCATTACAGAGGAAATTCGTTTTTTAGTCAAACGATTCATATGTGGAACAAACTTCCCGCAATTTAGAAAAATTTAAATCGAATACCCACAAACACTACTCCCTCTTTCCTCCTTCCCATACCCTATTTTCCTGATCAATACAATGCACTGCATGAGTAGGGGGCATCCCCTGAGTATTGGTTAAATTAAAAAAAAAAAAAAAAATATGGATGACTATATATGATCATATGAAAAATATATGAACGTTTTTAATTTTGAGAAACTTGTAAAAGAAAATTTAAAAAGTTGCCATTTTAAAAGGTTCCGAGTTTTTAATTTTGCCTTTAAAAACTGTTTTATAAGTATTTAGTATACAAAATGTATTAATTATATTTATTATTAGTGTTATTTTTTTTTTTTTTTTGAAATATGTATTGTACTTATTTTATATAAAATTGTGTGGTTTTTTTCCAAAATTTGTATTTTAACTATGGTATAGTTTTGGGGATTTATTTCCATTTAAAAATCGAAATCTAATGGGATTAATGGCTTTATTTATTACGTTGATTTATGTTAAAATATTGATGTATGGTATGGTATGACTTAAAGTTTAATTCTTTTTTATTTTTTTTTTGTATGTATGTATATAATGGATTAGTGTATAACTATTATATGAACTATTGTAATTTAATATTATTTAATTTTTATTTTGTATGCTAGTAAGTATACGCATTATGTAAATCTATCGTATTCTTGTTTTTTTTTTAATAGTTTTCTTCCTGCTGACAAAAGTTGTAATTTTTGTTGATTTTTTGTTTTTTTTGTTTAATTATGTATAAATATTGTTTATTTTTTGAACTTTAAATTTACCATAATTTTATCTGAGAAGTTTACTTTTTTTATTTTTTAGCCAAGTAAAAAATACTTGCCAAGTAATTTTGTAATTTTTTTTTAAATTATTTTTTTTCGTTTACAAAATATATTTATTTTTATTTTAGTTAATACTAGCATATTTTCTCTTCTATAAGTATTACATTACTGTAATATTTGTATTGGTTTATATTGAACATTTTGTTGCAGTTTTCATTACATGTTTTTTTTTTTTTTTTGTTTTTGTATGATTTGTAGTAAGACATAAAAATACTTGACAGAAATTTAAAAACTTAAAATTTTTTAAAACTAAATTTTTTATTATTGCAGCTTTAAATTGTGTTCAATTGAGTTGGTTTTTTAAAATGTTATTTAATTGGTAAAATAAATTAGAAATCCAAATTTGTAAATTTTTGAATACATAAAACTTGGATTTTCATTTTTTTTTTTTTTTTATGAAAAAAAAAAACAATCCGAAATA
This sequence comes from Delia radicum, assembly GCA_021234595.1. Lineage (NCBI taxonomy): Eukaryota > Metazoa > Arthropoda > Insecta > Diptera > Anthomyiidae > Delia > Delia radicum. Next base: position 49,559,831 of record CM037851.1, on the reverse strand, counting down.
TTGAGTTAATTTTGTTTTCATAAATTAAAAGTACTAATAATAATAAAAACTAATAAGCTTAAATACACAAAGCCTTAAAAGCAGTATTACATCTAATTATTTATTTTTCTTTAAATTATTTAAATGAAAATTAAAATAATCACTTGAATACTCTACACCATTTTTACCAGGGCAATGCTGCCTAAGTTTTTTTTTTACACCAAATACAATTAAAATTTTTTTAAAAATTACATATATAATAATTTTTATTATAATCAATAAATTTGAAGTATTTTTTTACTCTCTTACTTTCTAGACGATGTCATCGATAAAGTTAACTAACGACAATTTTCAGTTGGTAGTTTGAAGAAATTTTTAAATATTTAACAACAAACATTTTTAAATTATCTTTTGTGCGCCCCGGTAGGCTAGTTGGTAGCGTGCTGGCTTATCAGTGCGGGGGTCGTGGGTTCGATTCCCACCAGAGGCATTGGTCTGTATCACTACAACGTGCCGAAGGCCATAGTAGCTAGTGCTCGGTTAGGGTAATAGTATATAATTTGTAATTATATGATTATTAATTAAAAAAAAAAAAATTACCTTAATGTTCAAAAATGTTATAAACTTGAGCTTTAGTAAATTTTTGTTTATAAAGTTGCGATGTTTTAATTTACTTTATATTTTTTTTTTTCATTTAAGTTTTAAAAGTAACAAATCAATTCTGACATACATACATTAAGAAAAAGTGTAAATTTTAGTGGTTTGATATCGACAAGAATTATTGCTACTCTGTAGTAGAAAAAACTTTTAAATAATTCAAATATTTTTGAAAAAATCACAATTTCATGTTATTTTTATTTTCAACTTTCAATTACTTTTTTTAATTTTTAATTATTTTGTCCACTGTACTAGTAATTTTCCATTCAACCGTTCATTTTAGGTAAAAAGATTATGAAAATGTATTGTCAATACAATTTCAATTAAACTTTTGTTAGAATTTGAACTCACTTTCAATTAAAAGTTTTATAATAGCTATTAAATTAGAAATAAATTTGGTGCACACAAAATTTACACCCAGCCAGAAATTCATGATGGTTCAAAAAACTAAGTACTATCAAAGCATGCAATATACCACATCCAAAACGTTCTGAGAACGTTTGAAAAAAAAACATATTTAAATTACTTTAAATTACTTTAATAATTGTTTTTGTATGAAATAATGCAAAACAACTATTTTGACAGTTGTTTTCAAAAACAACTAACGAAAACTACTAAATTTTTAACAGTTGTTTAAAGCAGTTCTTTTAAAATATTTGTAAACAACTACAAAACAAAAATTCTCGTTTAGTTTATATTAATATGTTTAGAGTTTGTAAATAATAATTATATAATTAAATTGTATCTCCAATGCATTAAAACGTCATAACTGGAGTACCGTTTGGAATGTTGACTTGAGACTTTAAGTAAGATGCTGGAAATACTAAAGTTTGTTGTAATTGAATGAAGAAAAAAAATTGAAATCCGGATAGGGACACGCCTACATCAGATTGCTTTTCACAATTTGTTAAATAAGTTTTGTGACTTTAGCACATTTAATTACTATAAATGCAATTAATGTTTATCCCTATGAAAATAAATTTAAATAACAAATATGCAGGTGCTTGTGCAAATTTAAATGTAACTGACACTAATAGAAAACATATGATTTTCTATTGTTGATTTACTTGAATAAACGTCACTACATTGCTAGGTCTGTCAAAAAAACAGAGTAGTATTTGGAAGATGACAAAGCCAATTGTGACAATTTTTTTTTTGTTGTTTTTGTTTTTTCTTTGATATTTTATATTTTGAATCTCGCTCCTAGACGAGGACAATAAATTCTCATTGAGTTTGTGATTTAACATAACAAATATCTCTAGAAATTCTAATAACAAAGTCCCCTGAAGATTTCCTTAGGCAGGAATGAAATGCGGATAGGGACACGCCTACATCAGATTGCTTTTCACAATTTGTTAAATAAGTTTTGGGACTTTAGCACATTTAATTACTATAAAAAAAAAAAATTGGAATTTTTTTTAAAATACCAAAAAAATAACCTTCAAAAACAGCAATTTTTACTAATTTTTACAGTTGTTTCAAAATGTTTTTATTAAAAAATTATCAGTTGTTTTTACGACATTGGTAGTTGTTTTTACCACATTTGTTAGATGTTTTTTAACAGTTAAAAGTTTCCTTAAAACAGTTGCCTTTTATATATATATATCACCACATTTGTATTTAGAATATCTTGTACTAAAAATTTCTTTTACTACCATAATATTTCCATTGTGTAGTAAACATACATTGTTAGGATGAAGAGATGTAATTCGAAATCCATAAATATTTACAAAAGAAAAAACAACTCTTGATTCAGAAGTGTGTAAGGGTTCCCCAAGAGAGTATTTGTTGCTCTTATTGAGGGGATATACTAATGGAATATTATTTGGGGAAATGGTATTAAAAATATGCAATTTTCTTTGTATTTGGGAAATGGGGTTGGTCGGCGATTTTACAATGGATTTTACAAAACCTAGGCTATTTTCAAAATCAAATGCTGAAAACTGTGATATAGGTGTCCCCATATTATTTACATCATCGGATATATGTATAAGATTATGGATATTCATTGTCACTTTTTTACTTTATTAAAAAATTGAATTACTAATAATATATAAAAAAATAATGAATGTGTTTTTAGCACTGGGAAATTAATTTCTTTTCGGTATTTGGAGTACTGGAAAATTATTCCACATTTTATATTTAAAATTCTATGAAATCATTATACTTTTGGGTTTTCAAATGTTTTGGAAGCGTTTTAAAAACAAAATACGTAGCGCTTTACAACTACTTTATGTTTGGTTTTTGTAACGTTTTAAGAATACTCTAAAATACTAACATGAGACCGTAAATCTGGGTTATCATTTGAGTGCCCTGAGAACACTGTAATCATTAAAAACATGTTGCTTTGGTAACGTTTCAACTACCATACGTAGTGCTTTCAGAATACTTCTATGTTTGTTAATTTCTGGCTGGGAACCCATAAAAAATCATCAAAATTAAATAATCACCAAAATTTACCAAAAAAAATCACAATTTTCAATTAAAAGTTTAATAATAGCTATTAAATTGAAAATAAATTTAGTGCACACAAATTTACAGTTTTAACCCATAAAAAATCATCAAAATTAAATAATCACCAAAATTTACCAAAAAAAATCACAATTTTTTTAAATTTTGGTAAGTATTTTAATTTGAGCGATTTTTTTTAATTTTAACGAATTTTTTAGTTTTGGCGTTTTTTGGAGGTTTTGGAGGTTTTTGAAAAAATTGAATATTTTTTCAAATATTAGCAATTTTTTTAATTTTAAATTTTCGGGTTCGATATCAAAATTTAAATGTTATAACATAAATAGAAAACACTAAGAGTTAATAAATGTAAGAGAAAGATGAAAAAATAAATCGACAATGGAGGAAGTGCTGCACTTTCGACATAAGCGGCTAAGTCATCATCAGCCTCACTCCAATCCACCACCCACAAGAACTCATGGTTTGATCAGGTATATATACATTAATTTTTCCAATTGAAAAAATTTTTACCAATTTTTAACGATATTTTTCTTCCAATTTTAGTTTTTACAGTTTATCGATTTTTAAATTTTTTTAAATTATGCGAGTTTTTTTTTTAATTTTTGTCACTTCAGTTTTAGAGATATTATTTTGATTATTATTTCATAAATTGTTGGCCATTGTTTGATATTAAAAACTATATTCATTTAATACATATAATTAAAATCTTAATGGCAACTACATCAATTGAATATTTACAAACTATTTTAATTGATACTACAATTTCCTTAATAGGACCGAATTCAATTAAACTTTTAATTGAATTAAGAAATATTTTAATTGAAACTCGATTTTAGTTTGTTTCTGTGCATATGCTTTTAAGACAAACAATTTAAAATCAATTAAAATTATTAATTACATTTTTAATTGATACAATAAAATATTTAATATATTTTTTTTTTCTCAAAATTCAATTATACAATTTATTGTATCAATTAAACACTTAATCGAAAACAAATTTTTTTTGTAAACAACCCAGCACAATTTTTTAGAACAGATTACCTTTGAACCTGTTCTAGAACAACTTCTTTTACCACCGGTTACATGGAACCGGTTCTAGAACATATTCCTGGGAGTCGAAATGTAAGGTGTCACTGTCCCAGAACCAGTTCTATAACTGGTTCTAGAACCGGTTCTAAAGCAATCTGTTCTTGTTTGGAGGTAAAGAATATATTGCAAATAGGACAAACTCCATATAAAAAGAACCCGTTGCATAATAGAAATTAGAACCAGTTATAATACAGTATAAGCTGTTCTGCAACCAGTTATTTTGGATTTTACTGTTTTACTGGGAAGTCTTTAATTCAAAATCTTGGGTCGATACTTTTCACAGATCAGTTATTCAACGATTATTAAAAACTTTAAAACAAGAGGTTAAATTTAACTTAACATTTTAAATTGTTCATCCAGCCAAAGTTCTTAAAATCCCGCAAATCGCAGGTTTTTTTCGACATTGCCTTGCTTTTTGATGAACAATTTCAACGCTAGAATTTTTATTGGGTTTTTCTTAAAATCCCTACGATTTTCCTTGTTTATCGTAAACTATGCGATTTATAAGGAAAACTATTTAATAATGATATTATTTCCGTTTATTTATATTCCCGTTAAAAGAAATCCATATTTTTGATTGTTATTTTTCACGACATAAATTTAAAAAAGGAGCTATTTTTCGAATTATATTAAGAACTCGAGACATTTCCAATAACATCTCATTTTATTTTCAATTGCGTTACTTTTTAAAAAGGAAGTTTTTCACCCATATAATAAGGCATCACACCAAAAAAATTAATAAGGTTCTGATCATCAATTCTATATACGATAGATATTTCGGGTGATTTCAATGGCGTACTTTTTTAATGCATGCTACATTTTTTGTTCACAAAATGACTTTAAAATCTGACATCATGAAGATGATGACTGATGAAGATTTTTATATGCAATAAACCTGATTTTTCTCTGTTGAAATCTAAGGAAATCACCAGTAGTACATGCACATATTTGATTCCCAAAGCTTAAATTTGAAGTCGCTGTTGAGCGTTTTTTCTAATTTTTTCGGTTTTCGCGAATTATGTCGCTAAATAATTAATCGAGTTAATTAAATGTTCACTCAGTGAAAAGAGTCATTGAAGACGAGTTATATTAGTAAGAAAAAAGTTATTTTATCAAAGCGTTTTTATGAAAAATTCGCGATTAGTCACAAATTTTACATGGTACCACATCTTCCCAGGATAACCCTGAGGTACAGCTTTTAATATGATATGTTAATACCTTTCATTAGTATGTTTCCAAATTGGCACCTAAAAAATATTTAAATTTGCCAAAGTTTTCCTACCAAAAACCTCCGTTTTTGGTACATATTTGTCACAAAAGTACACTTAAAAAAAAATAAGTTAGTAGAAAAGTTAGTAAAACATCTTGTAGATCAGGTATATTATTTTTCAGCAAATTTTTTGCTAAAATTATGTTTTAAACTAAAATTTTAGTTATACTTATTTACCACTTAATCTTTTGAAATTTTTGAATGTTTTACTAATATTTTACTAATGTTTTACTAATTTATTTTGCGAAAAGAATTGTGTTGATTAGCACATCAATAGTGTGAACGACAGCCAGACTGAAAGATATACTCAGAATGAGTTATATGTCGCGGCATGTCACGATGTAGTAGTGACGAGGAAAATTATACTAAAAAGTATAACTCTAGTAAGACATAATATAAAAAAATCAACCCTGGAAGATTTTTGTATCTGTTTTTCATACATAAAACAAAATTGTGGATTAATACAACTTAAATTTTGCGTCGTCAACGGCTTGTGAAAGTAATTGTCTATTAATTTAATTAAAGACAAAATAAAATATTTAAATTTAATAAAGATTAAATGTGTATTTGTAAACTAAATGTTTATATATATTAATAATCATGTGTGGTCAAATTGCAAACAAATGTGCAATAGGAAGAAAGGCAAAGGAGAAAGACAAAGAAAAAGACATACATCTTATGTAGATTTTTCTGTTTCCCTTTTCTTATTGGAAAAAAAGGGTTGTATATGTTATATTTTGTTATTTTTTCGTTTCGTTTCTATAATTCTCTGCGTTCCTTTAAAATATAGCATCATTTAGACAATAATTGATGTAAGTAGTTCAAAGATAATTTCGTTTATGTTGTATATAATTATTTCTATTGTTTTTAGATATTACATTAATTCATATCGTCAATTTGGGAGTATGAACATTTTCATATTTTGTAACGTATTGAAAATTATGTTAAAAAGAATCACAAAAATATGTTTTACGATTTTCAGCAAATAAATTAACTAAAGTATAATTTTTCTACAAATTTTTAGAATTTTTTTCAGTGTACTAATATTCAGCAAAAATTTATTAATTTTTAGCAAGGGTTTTTTAATTTCTAATCTACTAAGTGTTAGCAAAACTTTTGCTGAATCTACTAATTTTGCTGACATTAGCAATTTTTTTGCAAGCACCGTCCTGATTAAAATTTTGCTGACTCCGCAAAATTTTTTGCTGACTTTACTAACTTTTTTAAAGGTATTCAAATATCATACTAAAAGTTGAACTCTGGGTTCATCTCGAAAAGCTATGCTGTCATATAAAATGTTTGACAAATCGAGCATTTAAATTATAAAGCACCATATTAAAATAATTGTTTTCATGCTGAAATATTTCCTTCTAATAGGCTCTTTCTACTGCATAACAATTTGTTAAGGTCAATTGCTAGTTTATCGATGAAATTCTCTTAAACCGTAAAAATAGGTTAAAATTTTAAAACCCGCTAAATAGCGGGTTTAATCTTAAGGTTTGTGACTATAATATGTATGTATCTTAAATAAGAATATAGTGGTTTTCTTTACATGTCAACTGAATTGATTGATTGCGTTTTAAAAACGTTTTATTAAAAAAACTGCATTTGCCACTGAAATCAGCGTGCCTGAATTATATAGAATTGGTGGTCATAACCTTATTATTTTTCAAAAGGTAAGATTTTGTAATCCTGTGTAATCAGAGGCAATTTGAATTAAATTCTTGAAAATTTCCTTTATATGTATTTTGAAAATTTCCTTTATATGTATATTGAAAATAAAATATTTAAATTTGGCATCATTGATGATCAGCGTTGCCAACCAGTTTAGACAAAATATCGCAAAATTTTGTGTAACAATTCTTTCAAAATTGCCGTATTTTAAGTGATGTTTTAAATTAAAATTAATACATTTCAATTAAATATAATTTTTTTTAATTTCAAATATAGTTTTTAAATATCAAGTACATACGAATGGATTTTTTGGCTTAAGGTGTGCCTACTATGTCCCAGTATTGATTTAAAAAAAATCTCTAGTTGCATTTCATACAAAATTAACTGTCTCAGTTTAAAATAACAAAGTGGCTGTGATTTCGAGCTGGCATAAGAGGAACGACGAAAATGTTGACGTTAGCAAAAAGTTTGTCGACAGCTTCAACATTTTTTTATCTTAATTTGTATCTGACTTTGTATGTATGTTTTTAGCGTTGAAAACCGAAATTATATCAAAACACAGAGTTGCAGACAATTAGTAGTATGAATACAGAATTGTTTAGAAATATTAAGCAAAGGAAAAGTTGGATTAAGTTGGATTAAGTACCAAAGTGGCTGTGATTTCGAGCTGGCATAAGAAGAACGAGGAAAATGTTGACGTTAGCAAAAATTTTGTCGACAGCTCCAACATTTTTTTATCTTAATTTTTATCTGACTTTGTATGTATGTTTTTAGCGTTGCCAACCGAAATTATATCAAAACACAGAGTTGCAGACAATTGGTAGTATGAATACAGAATTGTTTAGAAATATTAAGCAAGGAAAAGTTGGATTAACTGTTAATAAAAAATATTAAATAATGGTTTAATCGACTTGTTTATGTAGTTAATTCCATTTTTAGTAGGTAGTATAATTTTCTATATAAAATTGGTATTAACGGTTAATCACATTTTTAGTATATTAGCTTATCTGTGTAAATTTGGTGTAGAACATTTTATGGTTCTGGTGTAGAGCATTTTATGTTTAAGTCGACTCAATCCGACTTTATTATTTTATCTTAAATATATATTTTTTTAATAAATAAAAATATTTAGATTTTTTTTTTTAAATAAATAAAAAAATTAAAATTATTTAACAAAAACTTTTAGAAAATATAATAAAAAATTTGTAAAAATTGCACATAAAAATATCTATAATACACAAATTTAATTTTCTTATTTTGTTTTTAGCCAGCAAAGATCACAAATATAATTTTTAGTTTTTCACATAAAAATTTGTTTTTTTTTTTTAACTTGGGCTTTTCAGCTGGCAATGTTGGGTAAAGTTTTGCATTAAAAAGATTTTCTTTTTCTTAATATGAATATTTTTTTGTTTTCTTTGTATATTTTTGAACATTTTAATTGCTATCATTTCAGTTAAATATTCTGTTTTTTAGATTTTTTTTTTTGTTTAAATTAATAAACAATTTTGTTAAAGTTTTCTTGTTAGCAAATTGTGCGTTAATAAATTGTTTAATAATAAAAATTAGAATAATAAAAACTAAACTTTTTAATTTAAATTATAAAATACAAATAATAGAGATTAATATAATGACGCTTAGCAGGACATTTAATAAATTTTTATAAAATTTCTGAATGTTAAGTTTCTTTTCAAAAAAATATAGAGAATAAAAACACTTTGACATATTTAGAAAGGAAAGAATTTAAGAACTTTTAGTCTTTAAAGTTAGCTCTCTTAAAGACATGGAACTATATTTTCGCTTAAAAATATACAATTTTATTCTCGAAAAACTAAAGCTTTCAATAAAAACGATATACTTTTTTTAAAAAAGCTAATTTCATTTTAACAGATAGAGCTTTTTAAACCTTTCTTTGTATCCCAAATTTGTTAAATAATTTTACAACTCTATATTGAAAAGAAATATACATTTTTTACGATAGAAATTTTATAATAATTTACCAAAAGTCCTTGTACGAACCTCAGGAACCGTGTAACGTGTTATTCTGATTGTTGGTATTGGTATTACCATTACCAGTGGTATTAACATTTTGGGCTGATACCTCCGATTTAACACGACGAGCAATATGAGAACGTGTATGCTTACGTAAATGATCCTTGCGATAGAAACCTAAAAGAAAAATAGAAATAGTTAAAGTTGTTAAATTATCGATTGTTGTGCGCCCCGGTAGGCTAGTTAGTAGCGTGCTGGCTTATCAGTGCGGGGGTCGTGGGTTCGATTCCCACCAGAGGCACTGGTCTTTTTTCTCTAAAACGCGCCGAAAGCCATAGTAGCTAGTGCTCGGTTAGGGTAATAGTATATAATTTGTAATTATATGATTATTAATTAATAAAACAAAAAAAATAAATAAATTACACGGTGCTACAGTGAAAAAAAAACTTGGAAAACGACCTAGCGTGGGGTATAGGTCTTGTTGAGTACATTACAAATTGTGTCAAAAAATTTCTGAAACACCCTCAAATTCAGAAGTTAGTCTAACAAATGTTTATCCCGATGAAAATAAATTTAAATAACAAATATGCAGGTGTTTGTGCAAATTTAAATGTAACTGACACTAATAGAAAACATATGATTTTCTATTGTTGATTTACTTGAATAAACGTCACTACATTGCTAGATCTGTCAAAAAAACAGAGTAGTATTTGGAAGATGACAAAGCCAATTGTGACAATATTTTGTTGTTGTTTTTTCTTTGATATTTTAAATTTTGAATCTCGCTCCTAGACGAGGACAAGAAATTCTCATTGAGCTTGTGATTTAACATAACAAATATCTCTAGAAATTCTAATAACAAAGTCCCCTGAAGATTTCCTTGGGCAGGAATGAAATCCGGATAGGGACACGCCTACATCAGATTGTTTTTCACAATTTGTTAAATAAGTTTTGGGACTTTAGCACATTTAATTACTATAAATGCAAAACCGTTTTCAGTTGTTCGTCAACTTATCGACCTGTAACTCAGTCAGTTTTTGCCGATTTAAATTTTTTTAACTTGTTTGGAAAAAAAACTGATTACGCTTTAAAATCATGTGCATTTTTTGATACATATGTAAGTCATAAGTATTGTATATGTTAAGAATATATACAAAAAAAAACGAAAATTATAAACTTTTTTGATTTTAGTAGCTTTTCATTGCTTATTTTAATATAAAAATTTATACCAACGTATAAAGCAAATTTAGTTCTTAACAAAACATGGTTTTTATTTTTCAAATCGGATGAAAATTGTAAAAGTTATTCAACTTTTCATTAACACTTGTTTTTAACTATACATGTTACGTTACGTGTGGTTTACCAAAAGAAAAGTCTGCAATCCCAAAATTTTTATTTTAGAAAAAGTTTAGTAACGTTTGCAAACATAAACCGATTTTTACAAGTGATATCTCGTTTTTTTCTATACAAAAATTGTCTTTAAAATACAGTGTAAAAAAAGTAGGTTTTTATAGAAAAAAATGAAAATAACTCTCGTTGAATTTGAAAAATTAGGAAAAAAAAAATAAAAGAAAATGAGGAACTTTGATAAATACTTACCTAATTTCTTGGAATATATATTTTATGACTACATTTCATAAAAGCTTAATTCTTTGCCTTTCCAAAACTGTTTAAAATTTTGAAATCGGTCAAAAAATGTGTGAGTTAGAGGTACTAAAGTGCTATGACCTACCCTAAAACAGTTTTTTGAAAATAACTCAAAATTTTGAGGGTTTTTGTATGTGCTAACCTAGGCCTACAACCCCCACTAGTTCAAGTTCAAGTTCTGACAAAAAGTGTTTTTTGTAGCAGTGTGTTATTGATGACTTAATTATTTCTTTTTTTTCACTAAACACTAAAGGAAAAGCTTCACGGATTTGTATTTTATAAATTATGACAAATAGTAAATTTCGTATATTATTGAAAATAATACACTAATAAGCAAAGTCACCTAACTTATACACTCCGATTTCAATGAAATTCGGATATGTTATGAAAATAAAAATCTAAGGTCTACCGGTTTTTTTTTATCACTACCATCCATATCCTTATTAAGATTAAGTGGATATCATTTTTTTTATTTTGATATTCGGGTTACTTTTGATTTTTTCACGTTTCTTCCAAAAGATTTATTCGTTCGGATTTGTTAGTTATTGAAACGATATTTAAAAATAAATAATAAGAAACATTTGATTTAAATGAAAAGTAAGTAGACCGGATTTCAAGTGATTTGTCATTTATGTTAAATTACATTATCAGTTAAATTAAACTACAAACTATTTTGAGTGTATAAAAACTTTCGAGAAAAATTTATTAAATTAATTAATTTATTTCTAGAAAAAAAAATTAAATGAAATTTTTTAAACAAAAATCAATGTAATCAAATGTAATGATTTGCATAAAAGACAAAAAACAGCACTACATGATTTTTTGGTTAATGAATATAATGCAATTGCTGTTAATAAAATCGGTAGTTTTGGACGAAAACGTTTAAAATTTTGTGTGAAGGTGTATTTTGGTTAACTACATTGTAATCAATCAAAAAGTCAATTTTCAATTTTTTGTTAGTTACCTACGGCCTTTTGGATTTTAGTTTTTTGTTTTACTTTTTAAATTTTATTTTTGTTTTTCAACTTTTAAGGCAAGTTGACAATTAAAGTACTACATGAATCAATTTGTCAGACCTTTAAAGGGAGGTGACAATTAAAGCATACCGACATTAAAAGCAGTTGACAATTATAGAACTTATAGTGTATTAAGAAAAATTTGGAAGTGACTGATAACGAAAATTTTTCGTTTCGTTTTTCGACGGCCATCATTGTTAGACTTATGTCTCAAAAAATAGCTTGAGTCAATGCACACGTAAAACTTAAATAAATTTTTATTTTGACATAATCCATTAAAACGGAGTATACCACTGGATTATACGCCCTTATACTAAATTTAAGTGTTTTTGGTGTGTCATTTTCACATACTTAGTGTGTTATCTTTAATTTGAGATAAATTTCGTGTATTAAAATAATGGAAATTTCTCTGATTTGGACGATTTATTAAGAACATAAAAAGAATTTCTCTTAAAAATCGGACTGGAATTAAATCATTTATTTTTACGATTTAAATTTTTTCAAATTCGTTAAAAACTATGGGCTGAAGGAAAATTTGCTCAAAAAAAGTGCAGTTATCCCCACTGTGCATGGGTTGGTAGGGGTGGATATTTTTTTCTAAATAATTATCACATTGCTATAAAGCCGAGACCAAAGTTTCACGTTGATATCTGTACTGGAAGTATTTTTGGCCACCAACTACATACAAGTCCGACCAGTGTGCACAGGTGGTTTTTATTTGAAACATTGGTTCTGTGGTGCAAAGTGAACCAATGTTTCAAAACAAAAATGCAAAATTTTTTTATTCTCCATATCATTTTTGAAAAATTAATCCACCCAGGTGAAAAAGTTGATATATTGACATATATAGCCACATATATGAGTACATACTTATATGAATCCATATATGTTCGGATCCGAAATTTGAGGGTATTATAGGTATGTTTTGAGGCCAGTAATTTATAAACAAGATATTAAGCTTTCATTTAAGGTATAATACGACCCTGTGAATCCATAAACTTAGTTAAACTTAAACTTGGAGGTTTTATTAGTTTTTTAGTTGCGAATTTTTAATAAAAAAGATGAAAAAATCCAAATTTTAAGATAGATTGTAATGGGTTAATGAATGGGGACATATTATATCTTTCCGAAGGTGCATAAAGCGTTCCAACCCATTCACAACTTTTGGATAAAATCGCAAAACAAAATTCCAACTTAGAACCCATCCCCCGGAAAAGGGGTGCGTTCGCTAACAAATTTTACCAATGGTATATTTAGCGCGATAATATCAGTTGATGGACCAATTTTCATCAATTTTCAACTCAAGACTCATTCTCTGCAATCGTCTTTATAAATCAATAAAACATTTATTTATATATTTTTGTCAAGAATTCGTAGACCGGCAGAATAAGGGTTAAAAATAAAAAATTGCATCCTCATTGCATCTGATCAAAAACTAAAACATATTAACCATATATGGAATAATATATGAATTCATATATGGAGATATATGGCATATATGACATATATGGCATATATGAACCAATATATGAACCAATATATGCAATATATTATCATATATTATCATATATTATCATATATGGTGTTATTCATATCCATATATGAAATTTTCATTTGAATGTATTTACCCATATATGCTCCCATACATTACATATGCCCATATATGGAACCATGAAACCATATATTGCAATATATGATCATATATGAACATTTTCACTTGGGCAATTAGGTATACTAATATGATAATGTGTCCTCTTCATAATCATAGATATCCAACCTCTTGGCCCCCTATATATTCTACAATCTTAAATTGTATAGGAAAATGCCATTGGCTCACTGTTGCACCAACACTCCGATTAACTAAAAACTGAACTTTTATTCCAGAACTAAGAACTTGTTTGCTATTTAAGTTCATTTTTAGTCAAAAACGTAACTAAATTCCGAAATTTAACTGATTCGTCCGACAGATCTAAAGGGGTTACTAAGTGGAGTCAAAAATAACCCTATTTTTCTTTATTGTCGGAATATTTCGTTGTATTTTAAAGTAACTGCAGAAAAAGTTTCCATCAAATGAGAGCTCTTTGAAAGACATAATAATAATATATAATATTTCTATTCTTGCTATACGAAACAATGCTAAAAAAAAGAAAAACATTGAAAATCTGTAGAAATATAAACCCTATTTTGACTACTCGAATTCTCGAGGTTATCCCATTAGGCAGGTTCTTAAAAAAACAAATTGACGAGTTTTGGACGGGACAACCCTGGGTTAGATTTACCCTCAAACCGGCCTATGCTTGTTTACAATGCTTTTTTTACTTGTTCGTCACAGAAAAATAAACAATATGTTCTTCTACCAAATTTTTTTTCGTTGCTTATTTTAGGCGAAATGGACGAAAATATGTTTAGAGCGAATCTCAAAACCTAATCCATAAAAATTAATAACTTTAAGCATAAATTATTCCTCTTACTAAGACATAACTACATTCCAAAATTACACTTTTTGTGCTTTTTCTTAAGAAGATATTGCGATTTTCATAATTTGAAAAACGCGAAATTGAGAGAAAATACACCTAAACTTCTACATATGTTGTTTAAACTTAAAGGCTTCGCTAAAACTACTTAATATGATCTTTCTGCCAAATTTCATAAAAATCCGTTCATTCGTTTTGAAGTTTTCTACTGATAAACTTTTGGAATCCTGCATGTCCTTGGGCCAAAATTAGAGCTTTTTTAAGTTAAAGCTTCAATCTAACTTTGTGTTTGGTATCAACGGTTTCTAGTTTTCAAGATTTTTAAAAACTGTGTTCATTTCAAAATATTTATTTTTTTGAAATTTCGTAAAATTTTAGCTTTTAGTTTTCTATCAAAATAGCTTAACTTCTCATTATTCCCATTTGGCGCTCTTATGGCCATTTTAAAATAACATTGTATTTTTTAAGATTTTTAAACACACTAGGCCAAACTAATTTAAAAAATTCTGCAATATTTTCAAAACCCCAATTACGAATTTAAACAAATTTAAACATTGCAAATATTAAAATAATTTTAGGAGCTTTTATGTAAACACATTATAGGAATTGAAAAAATAATACTAAAGGGATCCCTTGGCGAATTTGAAGGAAGTCAGTATTTTTTATAAAAAAAATTTGAGAATTTTTTTTCTTGATTTTTAATCTATCCCAGGGTTGTCCCGTCAAAAATTTGATTTTTTTAAAGCAGCCTATCACCCCATAGCCAAGACAGGTCATAGTTTCAAAATCAAAGTGTTTAGCTTGGAGTACCTTTCTTATTAGTTGGAATTCAAAATACCAAAAAGAAACATTATTATAAGTCTTTTAGCACGTTTAGAGTTCTGGGGTCAAGTATACAAATTAAAAACCTGAAAAGATGGTGAATATGAATATTATGTATCGCATTCGAGAAATGCTGTAAAAGCCGTTTATTTTTCCGAAATATTCGTTATCACAGTTTGGTGCTGCAATAAATAATTTGGATTAACTAAGTTTTTCGTCATTATTTGTTTGATCTATTGGATGTCAGAATTCTGGATCTAATTGGTGACATAAGTTGTCCCAACAGAGTCAACGGCTAATATTTCATGTCCAAAGTAACTTATTTTAATATATTCTAATCGAGATTTGACATTAATAAAATACACTCAGAACAAAGTTTCGACATGGTTGTTAATTTGTTTAGGATTTCAATATAATTCGGTAATCTCATTTAAATCGTTATGCTACGTTTCCACTGGAGTTGTTTTGGACATGTTTTGAAACAAAACATGTTTTGTACATGTTTCCCCATACATTTTTTTTTTTCACCAAAACACATGTTTTGCTCAAAACATGTAAGTGGAAACACAATATTAGATTGGCAGCAAATTCGTTAATCAAAACAAATCTGATTTTGTGCATGGTATACTATTTTCAATCTTACCTTTGCCGCATTCAATGCAAACATGTTTCTTTTCACCGGAATGTATAACAATATGAAGAGTTAGTTGCTCCTTGCGTTTAAAAGATTTCAAACAAATCTGAAACAATTTAATAACCCGAATTAATATCGTTCTTAAACTACAATCAAATAAAATAAACTTTAACTTACATTGCACACATGTGGCCTATCGGGTATATGCGATAACTTATGACGAGTCAAATGATCCTTTCGCTTCAAAGCAGCATTACAAATATCGCATACAAAACGTCTTTCCACCGCATGAGAAATAACATGCTGTTCAATGAGACTACGATCGGGATAGGCCATTTGACATTCCGGACAACAGTATAGAGTTGAGCCATCCAATGCCCTAGTTTCACGTATCTCACCAGGTTTTGGTCTTGGTTTCTTTTCCTTTGGTGGCTTCTTCTTTTTGCCCTTTTTACCTTTGGTGGGAGCAGCTGGTGCTGTACCATCGGCATTTGTGGCTGTGCCATTTGTAGCCGTAACTGGTGCAGTACTAGTTACTACGATATTATTACCGTTAGTCACACCATTTACATTTGGAATCGTAACATTAACACCATTTGTCTGCATAGGGTTGGGAATCATTTGCTGTTGTTGTTGTTGTAGCGCACTATTTACATCATTTAATTGCGGCAAATGACTCTGATGATCCATACTAACTAACCCCGAGGTAAGATTGCCATTGTGAGTATGATGATTACCATTGGTGTTGCTTTGACTGGGGGCTAATGATACGCCTCCTAATGCCAAACTAGCTAAATTGGTACCATTCTTGAGGACATCGTTTTTAATGTTTAAACCGGATGTTGTATCCAAATTGCCAAAATTTAAATTCCCTGAGTTAATTTGTGTACCCACAATACCTGAGGATTCCTTTTTTATTGTTTCGGAATATTTCAGGAAGTGTTGTATTGAAATTGGCAGTGTAGCGGAGAGTAAATGCGATGAATAATCAACGGTATTGGCAGTATTGGCCAAAGTTTGCCAGGATTGATTAACATTTTGTAAAATTTGTTGATTCAAAACTGTAGGGAGAGGAAAAATTTTCATATTTGATTTAAGATTATCTACAGAAAAGTTAAATTTCTAAAATAAGAAAAATTTGATTTTCAAAAATCACAATCTGTTCTAATTTGGAATATTGCGTTTCTCGAAACCCATTAGTGGGTTGAGTCAAACCATCCATATGAGTCAAATCATCATAATCCATATGTCAAAAACTAAAAGAGCTGCATACAGAAACTGTACCACCCGCAGAAAAAAGAGCAACATGTTATGATAGTTTAAGAGCATCATGTTACGATTGAAACACGTAACAATCATAATATTATTTCCATAATCATATTATGAGTATATATGATAATAAAATCGTTCCCAATAATCATAATATGATCAGTCAGAATCATGTTTATGATTGTTATCTCGAGCACAAGCCTCGGATTTTGAAATGTTGCATGTAGTTCGAAAACATTATTCAATGTAAACGGACAACGTTTTTGGTCCAAGCAAATCAAAAATTTACAAACAGCACTTACAATTGAACTCTCTCAAATGAGAATCTCGAATGCAATGAAATTTGCATTTCTTTCGGCCTACTATCATATTTAGGGGTTGAAAATGGGGAAAAACGTTTTATTAATATTATTCACATTTCAAATAATAGGTATTTCAAAGTTTTTTTAATTATAAAATATCATGATTTTCGAAGTTTAAATTACAGAAAAGTGTAAAAAATCGTATTATATTATACCGATAGTACATGAACACTTGAAATGTGAATTACATTATTATTCTTTTTTTTTATTAAAACTTCATCCCAATTGTAACAAATATTTTTTGTTTTGACGATTTTTTGACGATTTTTGAAAATATAATGACGATTTATATTGGAAAATTTGACGATTTTATGCTCAACATACCTGGCAACACTGCGCCTAGGTCGATTAATTGGAAACACTAATATTTTCTCAATATTTATTTTGTTTATCAATATTAATTGATTTTAATAATATCTTGTTAGAGTTGTCAATTATTCGTGTTTTTATTTTATTCGAATAAACGACCAAACAATTTACATATTACCATATTATCTCAAATTTTTTTTTTATTTTTTTTTTATATTAATTAATAATCATATAATTACAAAAAATTTATAATATTACCCAAACCGAGCACTAGCTACTATGGCCTACAGCGCGCTGTAGCGAAAACAGACCAGTGCCTCTGGTGGGAACCGAAACCACGACCCCCGCACTGATAAGCCAGCACGCTACCAACTAGCCTACCGGGGCGCACACAACAACATTTTATAAATTTTGGCATCAATTTGAATACTAACTAGAACAATGCCAATTCTCAAGTGCAATCACTTTAGACTTTAGATTTGGGATGAAAAAAATAAATTTTTGAAAATAGTTGAAAAGTTAAATACGATAGAAATTACAATCACAGCTTAAGTGCTAACGTGCTATCGTTGTAAAGTATCTATATTTTTTATAGTTTTGTATAGTTTAAACTTCAAAAGTCATTTGCAGCAAAAATAATTGAAAATTCAGATTGTATCTTTTTTCATTTTTGTATATCGCATCCAGCCAGTGGTCGAAAATTCGGCCAAACTTCCTGGCCAAACCTGAAGAGCTATAAATAAAAGCTTAAAATAAACACCTGTAAAAAGTTTCATTTATTTTTGCCGATGCATTTCAGGGCGGTTGGAAATGGGTTAAATAGTCCATATCTTGAAAAGAGTCCATAAAGGTTAAAGAGTCCATATCTAGTGAATAATAAACGTTTTAAAAGTTCAGTTTTTTCTTCAATAGAGTTTTCATTTTATTTTGTCCATTACTATTTTTTATATAGTTTTTCTCAAAATTAGTAAATTTTGGAAAAATATGTATTAAAAGAATTATTTCTTTTATTCATTCTATTAATCGTGAACATTTATTCGAATTATTCGGTATATGACAATTATGTTTTTTAAATTTTTCGTTCGATTAATCGAATAATATGTATTAGAGTGACAACCCTAATATCTATATTAATCGATTTTATTGATTGTATCGGTATTTATCGATTTATCACTATGAATTTTTATTTTTCGATTTATCAAAATATACCGATTTTATTGACATACACTCAGAGAACTATCTGCTTGATATCAATGATCTATAAAATGTCACTGGAATTCTTTCATTGAAACTTTTTATTAGATTAAAAATTTAATTTTATTTATTTAAACTTTCCTACGCCTAATGAAAAGGTTTCATTAAAAACAGTTTCACAAAAATTATGAAGCTTTTTCATAAAGTTTAAGAAATTTTTCATTAACTTTATGAAGAAAAACTATATTAGTTAAGTGAAAAATTTCATAAAAACTCGTCTAAGATATTTCTCTTTGTGTACCTATATTGATTTATTGAGGTTTATTGATTAAATTGATATTTTTCCAAAATTTTGAATTTTTATATATTATTTTACACAGTGAGAAAAGAAAAAAATTATAGCATTATTGCGTATATTTAAACACAGCGTTGCCACTTTGTTTAAAAATAATAAAAAAAAAACTTATTTCAATATTTCTCTTTTTCATACATTTTAGCTTATTACTTTTGCTTTGTTGGACGAAAAATTATGATATTTTTAAGCAAATCAGTCAACCTTTTCTTTACAAAATAAACGAAAATTATCTTAAAACGAAATTTATTAAACCAGTTTTTTAATGAAACTTCTTCATTGTGTGTACACAGAAAAAACTAAAAGCGGGTTTCAATTAAAAAATTTATTAAATCAATTAATATTTTAATTGATTTTGCACCTATCACGACAATGATACTATCAATTAAACCTTTTATTAAAATTAAGAAGGAAAAAAAAGTTGTAAATAACTTCTACAAAAAAAAAATATTATACTCACAAAAAAAGTGTGTGATCTATACGTTGGTATGTGTGTTTGTTGCAGTGCTGAGTCTGTTTGTATGTGTGCTTGCTTTATTTCCCTGCCGGAGATCGAACTAGTACCTAACTAGTACTGAACTAGTACTAAAATCACCAGTACTAGTTCCAGACTGTAAACTTTTCTATACCATCTTAATGCTCAAATTAACATTGAGTGTGTTTGGAAAATCACTAGTACCATTGGTTCTAGACGTGTACTAGAACATTTAGACCCAATTGGGTGCTTTTGAACCAGATTGTTACTAGTTCTTTTGTATAGAAAAATTTCCCATAATAGGTCGATTTACTCCCTTGTTTTACTCACTGAAAAGTACTACATATATAGTAAATGAAATTAGTTTTTTGTATCGGTTTATTTATTAAAATATTTATAAACAAAAAAGAAATAACTTAAAAATTTTATATTTTGTACCAATTTTTTCAGGTTATTCAGTTTACATAAAAATATCAGTTTTATAAACGTAAAAAAGTTACATTTGTAGTTATATTAAAATAAAAGATTAAGGGCCTATTTCTTCAAGGCTGGCTCTTCAAAAAAACTTTCAGTATTTAAAATACGTCTTCCTTCAATCAAATCTTGTTTGGTGTCTTTGGTGGAGAGCAAATGTTATTCCCAAACTCAAATTCTTCACACTCTTTTAATTTTTTTTCCCAATTTTGGCGGTTCAATACTCTACGTTTATATTCACTTATTTGTTTTTTTAATTTTCTTTTAAAATATCTTTTAGAATTACTTATTTAAAAATACCTTTTTAATAAATTTTGTAAAACAAACTTTTTTTACGCACGAGCGACTTTAATAACGAATCGCACTTAAATGAAGGGGAAAAACAAAACTAAAATGGTTCTTTGTTATGCATGCTTGCCACACATTTTTTATTAAATCAGTGCCGGCTACCGTTGTTTTAACTGTACGGCAACACTTAAAAAAAAAACAAAGAAATGCAAATGAAAATTATCATTTTGCATATAATCAAATTTAAGAAGCAGTATCTAAATAAAAATATGCGAATTTTTGTTTAAAAACGAAAATTCTATCAATCTACAAGCGGTGCCCATATACTACATCAAGTACTAGTACTAGCACTAGTATTTTTATATAAAAACACTAACCCCGTTTGCACTAGTACTTTTTGTTATAGTAATTGCACTAGTAGCTTTTAGACAATTAACGCATAATCTCCTGAAGGGTTGTTAACTTCAAATGTATTTGGTATTTTATGAAAAAATAATATGATAATTGCGTCTAAAATAAAATATGTATTTATATATTTAAAAGTCAATAAAAATATTTATTGATTCAATTAAATATTTGTTTAGAAACAAATTAAATTCAAATCAAATCTTTAATTAGATATTTTAGGTTGATAATTTTTTCTGTGTATGAAACTTTTAATTAATAAAACAATATTTTTAATACAATTTTATGAAAACTTACATTAACTTAATGAAATTTTCCAATGGACGAGTGCTATTTGATTGATTTTATGCCAAAAATCTTTAATATCATGCAAATAATTCTCTCAGTGTAGTAAGTCGACTTATCATAGATTAGAATGGGTGGGTTCATATGTTGATTTCTGCATTTCATGTTCATTCTGGTGCCATTACATCACCTCAATATTAATTTTGATTTTAATCTTTAAAGGCTTTAAATTATTTTTTGCCACGTGCCTATATTAAATTTTTAGAAGAACCTTCATAAAGTCCCTAATATAATCAATCCATTATGTAAAAAAAAAATACATTTATTATATATATTTTCTTACACGACCAAAAAACCTACCCCAATAGAATTAAAATGCATAAACAAAAAAAAAAAAACAATTTACTTCCTATAAATCCCTGGCTAAAAGCAATTTTTAGGCTTCTTCTAAGAAAATTTAATATTTAGTACATATTTACTAACTCAAGGACGAACCAATTTTATATAAGCCACAAAGAATAGGAAAAAAAAAATCGTGCACGCTGAAAAAAACGCCCTGCTGGAAATATAAATGATAGTAATATACTTTTGTTAGGGAAACATTTCCATTTCCCATGTTTAATTATGTTCGCCTGTAAACATATATATGTTTGGAACTAATATAAAACGTCTACAGTAGGGTATAAAGAAACTAGACGTCGTCCGATTTGTGATGCTGGATCGTTGTGTATGGACCACACTAACATATGGTCAAAATTGAATGACGTTTTAAGGTTGCTAAAAATTTCAACTTTTTCGAATATTATATATGGAAATTTAAATACAAAATAAAAAAAAAAGTTTACATTAAATTTGTAATGCTTTATAATTACGTTCTTTAAGACTTCTCCATGAATTCTGATTTAAAATTTTCTTATCTGTAAGATTGAAGGACAAACGTTTCATAATTTTTTAATGGTTCTCAAGGTATTCGCATTTTTTGTGATTTTGAATAACAAAAAATTTATAATTTTTTTTTTTTTTAAATTTAGAGCCGGTGTGCACTAAGCAATGATATATTCAATATTTCAATTTAATCCTATTCGTTAAAGCTTCGTTAAAGCTTAAATCCGGACGTTATTTTTGTGTTAAACATGAAGACGAGTACTCAAACTTAAAACAAATTGAAGCTGGTGTACCTCAGGGTAGTGTTCTGGGTCCTACCTTATACGTACACAAGAGATATACCGATTTCACCTGAAACCAAAATTGCAACGTTCGCAGATGACACTGCGATATTAGTTAGTGGCTCTAATATAAAGGAGACAACTAAAAAGAATAAAAATTAACGAATCAAAGTCCGCACATATGGAGCAAAATTTATTATTAATAGGTTTTTTTTGTTAAAGTTCTGCCTATTATGGAGGCTCTAGCTTTTCTAAAACTTCGGGTTCTGATGAGATCTTTAGCCAGATCGAAATACTAGTATCAACCTAGCTAATATGTTTGATTTGCTTTATTTTTGTAAATATACGGAGGTTGAAAGCTCGTTATAAATTGAAAATAACATAAAAATAATCACAGTTATATTAGTTTTTTGTTTTTATATACATCGAGATTATTTTTATGTTATTTTCAATTTATAACGAGCTTTCAACCTCCGTATATTTACAAAAATAAAGCAAATCAAACATATTAGCTAGGTTGATACTAGTATTTCGATCTGGCTAAAGATCTCATCAGAACCCGAAGTTTTAGAAAAGCTAGAGCCTATATAATAGGCAGAACTTTAACAAAAAACCTATTAATAATCAATTTTGCTCCATTCTTGTCTTCTTAGTAATCAACCACGTGGTTAGGTCTTTTCCTAACAAGCATCATGACGTTACTAAACTTTGAAGACCAAAAATGTTCTATTTATATAAAAAATTTTTAGTGTGTACTCTGGCTCAAGTAGTATTTTTTACAGTTATATTAGTTTTTATGAAAATTATTCAAGTTCGAGGCCATACTCAATATTTCTTTATTAGGATATTGTTCTAACAAATAATCTATAGAGTTTTTTGTTTTCAAATTTATTATTTGACCCTTTCAGGAATGTGTTGATAGATCTATTTTGGGGAATTTTCTAGGTTCCCATCATCAGAACACGTTTTGAAAGCGGGTAACAATCCCATGCCAAACATCAAACATTCATATAAACTAGTTTACTCACTACATGAGAACTAATATATGAGCTTGAAGTTAAAGATTATAACCATTGATCAAAATTATAAATATTTTTCAAATTCTTAGTAATAACCAATGGGTTATTTCTATAAAATTGTGATTTTTTTTATTGAAATGTATATTACTGGATGAGCCTTAATTGTACTCAGTTGTAATTAATAAATTATGAAAAAAAAGCTTAAAATAGAAATTAATGGCATATCCACCATTGCAGGAAGGATAACGTTATCCTGGAGATTTTTCATAAAAAATGAGTTATTTTTCCCTTTTCTGAACAACTTTTTAGATAATGGACCAAAAAATTGGTTTAAATACGTTATCGAAAATATACTTCATATAGATAACGTTTTTTTTGGCAGAGTAGAAATTCTACGGAGTAAAAATTTAATAATATAAGACGCCAAACTGAAAAAACTTTCAAAAAACAAATTTATTTCTTAACATATGTAATAATTTTGCTTTTCACTTAAACTGTTAAGTAAGTTTTAAAGGACTCCAATAAATTGATTTTCCTTGCTATGTTTTTTGTATTCATTTCTTTTTTGTTTATGAAAAATAACATTAGAATGTATTTTCATTCAAAAATTTTGAATCCACATTTTCTATGGTATTAAATTAAATATTGATGTTTTGCATGGGATTGTCACTTCTTTCAAAACGTGTTCTGATGATGGGAACCTAGAAAATTCCCGAAGTAGATCTATCAACACATTCCTGAAAGTGGTCAATTAATAAATTTGAAAACAAAAAATCTCTATAGATTATTTGTTAGGACAATATCCCTATAGGGAATGAAGAGTCAATTGACCTAAAAGTGACTGGTTAAAGAAGGACTTATCACAGGACTGGTGTAATTTAATACTAAAGTGGGTTAAGCACTGTCAATTGTCCAAAAAATAAATATCCTGTGACTGGTAGAGGGAGGACATACCACTTAACCAGAATTCTTATTAACAAGAAAAATCCAGTTGGCCAAAATTTTACATATTGGAAGCTGTTTAGTTTTCGTTTATTTTTATGCCCACCTTTGGTAAGTCCTGTGGCATTCCACTATGTGGTTTTAAAGCGGGACAAATGGCCCCCTCCTATGACAAGCCCATGTTAAAGTTGCCAGTTGTTTACATAGGGTAGGGTTTAGCAGAGGACCGGTCTCTGGTACAAAGGGACCGTTCCTGTGGCACACGCAGGACCGGTCCCATTTCCCATAGGGATCCTAATAAAGAAATATAGAGTATGGCCTCGAACTTGAATAATTTTCATTTTCATTGCACAATTAAAGGTCGAAAGAACATAATTTTTATTTTTAATAAAAATTATATTAAACTTGTATTAAATATTAATAATTTTAAAATTTTTTTAATTTTTATTAACTTATAGTCGAAATTTTATCGCTATTTAGCGACCTTAAGGTGGACATAGTCCATCACTACAGGCAAACATATATATTAGGACAATTCAGCATTTTCACTTTTTAGGATTTTTGCAACTCTTGAAGCTGAATATAAATACTTATGGTCCAAAAGATTTTTGAGAATTTTTTCAGATTTTTTGAAGTAGGGTATGGGGACACTGAAATGGATTATGTCCAAAAAAAGTGGCTAACAAATTTTTTTCAGTTTGGTTCTCTTGTGCTTTGCTTTTTGCTGGTAATAAACTATTTTTTAATGTCTTCATACTCAATGCAAGAACGTGTAAAAATTGTTGAATTTTATTGTTTCCGGACGATTAATTGTTACAACCAGAGACCCTAACACTTATGAATTTAATTTTTAAAAATCACAATGTAGATTTATGTTTTAACAAAACTGTTATTAATAAATTTTATTTTTGATTTTTTAGAATTGCTGTTAAAAAAATAACTGCTATTTTGATTTTTTTTTAAAATGTATGTAGAAAAATCTACTATTTCATTCATTAATAAAGGATTTTTATCGTTGTTTATAAAATAGCAGATCTTTTATGGTAACACTTATAAAATTATTGTTATTTTAGTTATTAAATTTAAAAAGCAATTTGAGATGTTGTTTTTTAGAAAAAAATCAAAAAATAAATAAATTTTAATAATAAATCTTTAAAAATACATCTTTAGGAGTCTATATGTGTATGTAACATCGTGATAAGACAGCATTAGTTAAGTGATTTTTTGAAACTAAAATTAACTTTTAACAGTTATTAAGGGTCTCTGGTTACAACACAAAGAAAATGCCGTCAACATTTTAATACTACAATAGCTCCCAGAAGCTTAATTACCCGTTTTAAGAACCAGTAGGTAAATCCTAGAGAAGGCTCTGTGCAATAACTCCCAGGTGAAAAAAGTCCAAAAAAAAAAATTAAATAAGTCCCAAAAATTGTTCATACACATTTCAAGTGAAATAATACCCAGTTCTTTTGCAGTTATTTAATTTTTTTTTGGAAGTTATTTTATTTTTGTTATTAGGTGTTATTTCATAATGCAGTAATTCCGAAATGAAATAAGTCCCAACAGACTTATTTAGTTTTATTTTCTTGTTCGGTGTTATTTCATTTGCTGTGGGAGCTATTTCATTTTAAGTAGGAGTTATTTCATTTTCAAAAATTCATTATTTTTTTAATATTATTAATATACTAAACGGTTCCTATAATGGGATCTTTCAAAATATGTTGATGATCTTCTTAAATTGACCTAACTTAATCTGTTCTTTAACAAATTTTGAAGGCGTAACGTTCTATTCCCCAAAGTCATATTGCCCAAGAAAAAAAAACGACATAGCGCCCAAAAAAATTATATGTAAATTGTTGTTGTAAAATTTTTCTTGTTTTTGGGCAATACGACATTGATTTGGACGAAATAACATTTTTTGTTGGGCGCTATGACGGTGTTTTGTTTGGCCGAAATAAATTTGGGCGCTATGACGGTAAAAAAAGAAGTTATTGCCCAAAATCATAATTTTTTTTTTTTTTTTAATGTCATAAGACTTTTAATGTCAAGGCTGATTCATGAAATCAAACAAAAGAGTTTTAAGGAAACTTAACAAAATTGCTTCGCGTAGCCGCCTGCCGCGTTCTACAGATGAAAAAATTCCTAAGAGCGGCCGTAGGCCGCCACACAGAAAAACTTGTTTTTACAAATCCAATGTCGAATCCGTTGAGTTCTTATTTTTAAGACAATAAGTAATATAATTTGACCAGTCATAACTATGTCATTTAAACAGCTAATTGATTGTTTTTTATCTTAAATAAAAGAGTACGGCATTGGCCTTCTGTTTATTTAATGTGTAGACACTAATATATACATACGTAAAATTTTTAAGAAAATAATCATTAAAAAACAATAAATCTTGGTGTGGGTTGATATTTTGGGACATAAAAAGTTATGACAGGTCAAATAAATGTTACTTGATGTCTTAAAAATATAAGATTTCAACGAATTCGACATCTGATCTGAAAAACAAGTTCTTCTGGGTAGCGGCCTTCGATACAAAAGACATTATGTCTTATGACATTTAAAAAAAATAAATAAATTATGATTTTGGGCAATAACTTCTTTTTTTTACCGTCATAGCGCCGAAAAAAAAGTTTTTTCAAAATAAAATGCCATAGCACCCAAAAACAAGTTTTGGATTTTCTGTCATTGATTTGGTCGTTATAACATTTGGGCAATATGTCATTTTGTTTTTTGGGCAATACAACTTTGGGAAATATATTTTACTTCATTTGTGTTGCATGGACTATTTTTGGGAGTTATTTAATTTTTATTCTTTGGAAATTATTTCATGATGAAATAACAACCAAAACCTAGGATTTGTTTCATTTTTGTTTTATAAATTATTTAATTTTTTAGAATTTATTTCACTTTTTCGAGACAAGAATTATTTCATTTTTTTTGAAATTTATTTCATTGGAAGCTTTTTCATTGCGACTTTTTGCACCTGGGACTTATTGCATAGAGCCCCTAGAAAAGTGTATCAGCGACCCTCTCAGATGCACGGTTTGGTGTGGAATTATTGCTGATAGATTTATCGGTCCATATTTTTTCGAAAATGAAGCTGGGAAACCAGAAACCGTCTCCGAGGCTGTAAAATGTTGAAAAAATTTTTACATCCGTTCTCAATAATCCTGACATATGGTGCCAGCAAGCTAGAGCTACAGCTCACACCGCGAGAGACACAATGGCGATTCTCCGAAAACTTTTTGATAGCCGAATAATTTCAAAAAAATTTGATTTCGCGTGGCCACCACGTTCCTCAGATTTGACGGAACGGACTGGGTTACGCCAACAAACCACAAAACATTCAGCAACTTAAGCAGAATATTCGCACAGAAATTGCAGAATTGGAACCAGTAACGTTGGGCAACGTAATGTAAAACGTTTTGAAAAGAGCCATTAAATGACAACAGGAAAACGGATGCCATTTAATGGATGTCACTTTCCATACTTAGCTAAAAAAAAGTTATACTTTTATTTAAAAAAAAAAAAAATAAAAAAAACTGTAAAAATAAAAAAGTCAGTCGACGTTGGCCCACGTTGTATTAAAATACAAAAATTGTTCTTTCGGGTTCTCTATATTTTTATATATTTACTTAAAATATGATATTGTCATATTTGTTGCTTTTCAAAAAGTTTGGCCATTTTTATGATAGACAATACAATTGTTTCATTGGCATCACCCATATCTTCAGTTGTCCGCAATAGAAAACGATAATTGGCTTAACTCAAACCGACACATTACATACAACAGACAAAGTTAACTCCATGAGAATTTGTGTGCCTCAGGTCGAGTTTTTGCCGAAAATTCCCCGAATCCGCGCCTGTTTTAACTGACATCCCATAAACTCGGCATTAGTGTATAAACTGGCTGATTTGGTAAAGCTAATTATAAAATCAAAACTATTTGAAAATTCATACACTAAGACAGACAAATATAAGTAGAACAATATTCTAACTAAATATATGAGGATACAAATTTAAAGTTAAACTTAAAAAATATAAATTAGATACAAAAAAAAAACAAAAAAACATCATAATTAACATAAAATTTTAATTAAATGTACCTACAAATATAAAATTTATAAATTAATATTTAAAGTACAAAAGATATAAATTAAACTAAATTGTAATTCTATTTAATTAATTGTAATTTACACATAAAATCAAACACTTAGTCAAATTGTCGAAAAATCTTTAATATTTCAGTTTAGATTTAAATAAAAAATACATATTGTTTGTTAAAACGTGCCTGCTGCTCCTTAATATTTAAATTTATATGCCTCCTCTTTCATAGGCTGTTACTAACGGCAGACATACCCACACATAAGAAAAATGTTAAAGTAATCTACCTATTTATATATGTATGTATAGTATATGTTTATACAGTAATGATAAAAAATATAGTAAGGGAATGTTCCCAATTGTGGCCTGTTCCCTAAAGTGGACCTTCCGTTTTTTTTCTTTCTTGTTGTTGTACGAAAATGTCAAGACTGTCAACTCTCAAATTACGTCAATTGTTAAATTTCCGACATCACTGTTATAAAAAAGTTTCGACTTGAATGTATGCGTTTTTCTTGGTTTTATTGTGTCGTTTCAAAAAAACGCAATATAAAATGTAATATTTTGTAAACATAAAAAGTGAATAACAAACAAGTTTTAAAGAATATTCCAAGTAGAATTTTTGTAAACGGTAAGAATTTTGTTCACAATTTGAACAAAAAAAAATAATTCAATAAAAAAACATAATAAATTAAACTAAACCTTGAAAAATAAAATCTATATATATAAAAAGAAGTGTACATTTTTATTGTCACTCCATAACTCGAGAACGGCTGCATAAAATAAAAAATGGCTGAATACGTTTTGCAATGAGGATGGTTTTAAAGAAAAAAATTGTTTAAAAATATTTTCGTTTGGTCCAGATGTGGTGATTTTTCTGAACATTAGTCATTTTCATATAAATTGTGTGAATATCAAAAATTTTTGCTTTGTTATAAGGCATTGCTTGGATACGGGTACAAAAAATAAAAAATGGCTGAATACGTGTAGCACATGCAATGAGGATGGTTTTTAATCCAACCTAATACACAAACTCATACATACACACATTCATTTGATTGACAGCATACATTATTTCTGCTCCTTTTGAAGGTATTTGAACAAAATTTGGTTTGTCGGTGCATTCCAACTATCATTCTTCTTCGAAATATCAATCCACCAGGACTTTGTAACGGAACCAGACTTTCAATGAAAATAAAATTTGAAGGCAAAACAACGCTTGTCGGGTCAGCTAGTTTTCATGATGTTTCCTAAAATGGACCTTTGATATATTTTCTTATTTTTGATTTTTTCCAAGTTTAAGTCACTTCAACTGTTCTTGTCTATTTTGGAGAATTTTTTAACATGTTTCACAACAACAAATATCGTTCACTTAACGCATTTTAAAAAAGCTAGAATTATATATGGTAACCCCTTCAGCACCTTTTAACGATGCATATTAAAAAGGTTTTATTTAACAAAATTTAAATAAATTTAAATACAAATTTTGTCAATTTTACTTAACGTTATATGCTTTTAGAGAGATTTTAGTTTGGCTCCACTTTAGGGTACATGTTCCCTACACTAATAGAAAAAAGTTAATAGAAACTAGTTTTTAGCTTTTGAACTAAATACAATTCGAAAAAAGATTAACCCTTTAGAAAATAGTACCCCATTAATTCCTTGGAAAGCGTCTAAAGAACTCGAGAGACAGTTCCTCCAAGTATTGTTGAAGTGTTTACCTATGTATATTTTCTATGCTTTTAACCTATGGTTTCGACTTATTTGAAATATTTTAAATAAGGGTCAAAAAGGCTCTTCAGAGAAAGTCTAGACGACTTTTCTGGTTTACTGTTTTTTTGACAGCTAATTTTCGTGAGTTAGAGACTTAAATGCATCGTTATGCCTTGTAAGTTAATAGGTCGATAATCCGGTTAAAGTTGAGTAAAAATTTTGTATGAAATGTCTCGGTTTGAGTTAAGCCACTTAACTTTTTCTATTGCAGCCCTATGGGGAAGGAGGAGTCAATTGACCTAAAAGTGACTGGTTAAAAAAGGACTTATCACAGGACTGGTATAATTTAATACTGAAGTGGGTTAAGCAGTGTCAATTGCCCTAAAATTACCAATCCTGCGAATGGTAAAGGGAGGACATACCACTTAACCAGAAAGCTTATTAACAAGAAAAAGCAAGTTGGCCAGAATTTTACCCATTGGAAGCTGTTCAGTTTTCGTTTATTTTATACGACATGGCCCTTTTGCGACAGTCTTGTGGGTCTTTGGACAAATGACCCCCTCATATGACAAGCCAATGTTAAAGTTGCCAGTTGGGATCGATCCTGTGGCGCACGCAGAACTGGTCCCATTCCCCATAGGGAGGCAACTGAAGATTTAACTTTTAAGGGGGTCTTCTGGTTTGGAAAGTTTTTTTCCGATTTTGTTTGCATATTTTTTCTAGATATTCAAAAATATTATTCTAAAAGGATTTTGGGAGATACAGCCATTTTTGTGAAGCATTGTTTTTGCCTAAATGAGGCAAAACAAAACATAACAAAATTCAACTTTAAAACTAAAACGAGTTTTTCTCGAAACCTCGTTTCTCAAACTGGTATGCAGGGTTTCTAAAGTTCTACGGAACCAAATTTTTAAATATAGGCTTAATCGACGCAATATTAATGGGGCTATCGACCCATGCTAAATTATCTGGAAAAAAAATTTTACTTTTTGTTTTTTACACTAGACTACAAAAAAATGGTCAAATATCGATTTTTCATTTTCAAAAGATCGCCATTTTGATAAATAAATGTTTTTCTACGATTGAGCATGGGACGATAAAGACATCCATACTAACCAATTCCCCGTTTTCCGTTTTGTTTTCAGATAACCGTGAGTCCCAAAAAACTGCGTACCAACAACACACCTTTTTTTGGGTAGATCCTACTTTGGAGGCCGAGAACTTTTCCATCAGCTCATTTATTGTTAACAAATTGTTAATTTTGAATTTTTCTTGATGAAATGCGCAACCAAATACAAAAAAAACAGAATTAAAAAAACTTTTGCCGCTTTCTTTCCACAAGTTTTTTAAAAAACAGCTAAAATTCAGCCGTCCAAATAAGAAGACCCCCTTGAAAATGTTGATAAAAACGCGAAAAAATAGCAAGATTTTTACCCAAGTATGTGTAAATGTACTAGTTTATTGTATTATGTAAAGAAAACGCTATTCCCCAAATATGGTCTGTCTAAATTTAATTTGCCTGCACTCTTCAAATAGATAAACTTTTTTTGATTTCTTCCTATAAGAGTGATTAGCAAAAAAATTACAATTTGATTTTTAATTCTTGTGCTCTTTTTGCTATTTTATAAAAAGTATGTATATGCTAAGTTAGCATAAAAAAAAACTACTATGAAAAATTTGATATGATAATTACTTTAATTTTTTAAAATCAGATACGCAAAATTTGTTGCAATTTCATTCCGCATACGTTATCTTTAAATTAATTAATTTCAAAAACTACACATAGCAACCCAACAAAGTTACGCTATTATTTTAATCACAACTGTAACAAACTATACATACTATATATATAGGATAAAGTAAACGTCCTTGAAACTCTTTATATATAACAGTTATACATGCCGAAATTATTTTTGTTACAGCCAAAATTATTACCGTTTTTAACAGACGACAAAAGGGAGGACGATGAGACAGGCAATTGCGAAAAGTATGGGGAACAGCCGTTTATTTCAGAAATATTATAGCTAAT
Organism: Delia radicum; assembly: GCA_021234595.1. Classification (NCBI taxonomy): domain Eukaryota; kingdom Metazoa; phylum Arthropoda; class Insecta; order Diptera; family Anthomyiidae; genus Delia; species Delia radicum. The sequence continues at coordinate 49,527,722 of CM037851.1, read as the reverse complement.
TGAATTTTGTTGTATATTATACACAGAGAACAAAAATCATAGTTAAATCAATTATTATTTCATATTTAAATTAATATCTCATTTTTTAACGACAATCTTTAAATTAGGAATGAATCTTATTAGAGTAAATATGATTCTAGATAAAATAAACATTTTCGTATTTAAATTAATATTTCAACATTATAGATGTCATTTCCGGTTTTTCAAAATGAGTAGAAATATATATTTAAACTAAATAGAAAACAAACTTTGTTTGATTTCAAAGCTGTTTCTATTTAATTTAATTTTGTTTCTACTTGACTTTCTAATGCTTTTTTTCTGTGTGTACAAATTTGTCGAATTATAACTAGTGTTACCTTCTTCGCGATCACGTTCTATTTTTGGATGAATTTTACCCTTATGATCCATGGAGGGCGGCGGCATTTAAAAAATTCAAATCAGTTTGTGGTTGAGAATATGGAATGGAAATATTTTGACCATACTGCATGGTATTATTAGCGGCGGAAACTGCAAAAACACAAATTTATAAAAAAAATAATTATTATTAAAATATTTGAAAGTTTTAATAAAAAAAAAAAAATATTTACACATTATTTTTTAAGCTATCTAAAAGTTTAAGGATTTGTTGAAAACAAAAAAGCCTGACTGCCAGCCGTTTATTATGTTACGCACTCACTACAGCCTACTACCATTTACCAACTGAATTGCGGCTTATTGTTTGTGGCTCGTTTTACCCAGCTGACGCCGTACATAACAATTTTTTGTATATTTTTTTTTTAGGTTTTCAGTAGAGACACAGACTTGTTAAAAACGAATCCTTGAAACGAAGGTATACGACGCATGGGTAGGATTAACCGGGCCAAAAACAACAAGCAACAATAAAAAAAAAAATTGTGAATTACAGTAACATTTTTTTTTTTTTTTGGTAAACAAAACTCCACAATTTTAACTCCTACTTTTAGGCAATAGACACAATCATATGTGCGTACAGCGGCTTTATAAAGTCAGAGCTTTAAAAGAACTTTTTTAAAAAAATAAATTGGGGATTTTGAATTATGAGTGAGAATTTCAATTGTTAAGGTATGTTTTTTTGTTATATATTTATGGAATCGATGCGTATGAGTAATATTTGATAACTAGTAAAGTATTTCTCATACACACTGCTAACAGTTTTTCTGGGACCGATTTTATGATAGAGCAAAATAGCTCGATTTTTTTTTTACTTTTTCTTTTAATCTGAAATATAACAATGTGCAACAAATTTGGGGTCACTGAAACCATCGGAAAATAAAAATAGACTATCAGCAGATCAAAACCCTCAAATGGGTTTAAAAACTTAGCTCGGATTTTGAGTTTAAATTTTAACGTCTTTTTCAGACAATTGCAATTAATACTATAATTAATATGCAATTTTGATATAATTTTTATTAAAAATAAAAATTATGTTTTTTCGACCATTAACTGTGCAATGAAAATGAAAAATTATTCAAGTTTGAGGCCATGCTCTATATTTCTTTATTAGGATATTGTCCTAACAAATAATCTATAGAGTTTTTGTTTTCAAATTTATTATTTGACCCTTTCAGGAATGTGTTGATAGATCTATTTCGGGAATTTTCTAGGTTCCCATCATCAGAACACGTTTTGAAAGAGGTAACAATCCCATGCCAAACATCAAACATTCATATAAACTAGTTTACTCACTACATGAGAACTAATATACATATGAACTTGAAGTTAAAGATTATAACCATTAATCAAAAATAAATTGAAAACTTGTTTGTTATGTGCAAGGTCCACCTCTGGTGGATATTCAATACACGTTTTGTGTTTTTCTCTCCTTTTTATATTTTGTGTAGTTTATAAACAAAACAGGGAAAGTAAACTAGACGGTACTTTGTCTTTTATAAAAGTTTGATATAATTTTTATTATTATTATAGATTATTTGTTAGGAAATATAGAGTATGGCCTCGAACTTGAATAATTTTTCATTTTCATTAATATGAAATTTTATTTAATTTTAATTGTGAAAGGCGTGGTAGAGAAGAATGAGTGTATTTTCTAAAAATCATAACTACATTCGTCAGTGACCCTGTTTTTTTGAATAATGTAATATTTGTTATGTTTTTATTTGTTCGATTTGCGTCTATATGAAATTTTCTGTGCAATCACTGACCGTGGTATAGATAAACTGATTTCTAATGCCACATGCACTAGCACTACACGTTAGACAGAGCGCTTTAGCCCACTGATCTATCGTCAGGTCGAGTTTTGTTGTGATTAAAACTAGTTTTATTCAATACACGGTGTTTTTGTTCTTGCATACATAATCTCAGAAGTACAACTCCAACAACACAACAGTTCTATTTTTAGAAACTTACCTCACTCTAATGTCCACTGATTTTATTGTTATGGTCTTCTAAAGTTGGGCTATTTCAGGCCAATTTTTCAATTTCGTTAACCCGACGAAAAAAGTTCCGATATAATTATATACGAAGAAAGTTCCGACATAATCACAGTATCACGTACAACTAAACATTACATTACATCTCATCCGATCCGAAAAATGGCATACATAAGCTGATCTCATGGGATTAGATCCCATGATCAGCTTAGATCTCATATAGTTTGATCCAAAAAATGGGTCTATCAAATTTTATATAATTAGATACAATTTTATCTAATAAGTTTTTTGATTAAAACAATCAAATAATTTAAAATGTTTTAGAGATCAGTACTTTTTATTTTAATACAATTAAGTACTAATTGTAATTCATTTATAAAACATATAAATATTAATTTAAAAAATAATGTTGAAACATATAATAAATTCAAAATGCTAGGTAACATAAAAAAACAACATTTACCGAGGAAAAAATTAAATTCTTTGTTCGCAAAATTTTCAAGTAGAAGACCTACAGATTTTCTCAAGAGTACACACAGGGAAAAATTTAGATATTTGAAAACTTAAATCCAGTTACTACGACTCAAGTTCAGTCGGTTGGCACAACTTAACATTAGTTTTTACAACAAAGTTCGGTTAATTCAACTGAATTTTAGTAGCAACAACCAAAATATATAGAAATCTAATGTAAATATCGTTATACTAACTGAATTTATAAGTTGTTACCATTAAAATACACTTTATTTCTCTGTGTGTAGAAATAGACTTGTTGTGCAAAATCTAAGAATACGGTCGGTATTATTATTTTTTTTTTTTTAATTTTAACCAATAATCAGGGGATGCCCCCTACTCATGCAGTGCATTGCATTGATCAGGAAAATAGGGTATGGGAGGGAGGAAAGAGGGAGTAGTGTTTGTGGATATTTGATTTAAATTTTTCTAAGTTGTAAGTAACAGAGAAGACTTCTGCGAGGAGTTTAACCACATACGAATCGTTCGACTAAAAAAACGAATTTTCCCTGTAATACGTTGTGCGAAACACAGGACAATCAACTACAAACGGATAAAAACTCGGGCTCTAGGAATAAGTTCACTTATCTCAGATGAGCACCTCCCATGGTAATATCGATAGAATAGTGTCACACAACCCACATTCCGACGATGCTCCAATGAATCAATAGAGTTGGATACACTACTGTCATTGATAAGCTTCCATCGCTCTTCTAAAAACCTGAACTGGTTTTAAGGGAGTTTTGGAAAAAATCTGTTAACAGTGGTACTTTTTTTACAGTTTTATTAGTTTTGTGTTTTTGTATGTTTGTGTGTTTTGTATAGCCGCTTACAAGTATGTACTGGGTTAAAAACTCAACAGTTGGTTTCATAATCAGTCGGCTATGTTTTAACTTTTCCTGAAATCAAATTTGGATAATGATATTTTCAATTTATTTAGTTTTATATATTATGATTTACAACTTCATTAATCTTTATTGAATCGTTTCGTTTGACAAATTTGTTTAAATATCTCATGAAGTTGATATTAATCATACGCCTTCTTATATGTTTTTGTCTCTGGATATTTAAGTTTACATAAAACTAATTTTTTAGTTTTCCAGTTTTCCTTAACCCTTGAAGTTTAAGTTATTCTAAGCGATCTGTAATTTATTAAAACAAACTAAGAATACACTCTTTTTGACTCTCTAAGTCTGTTTTTTAAAGATTTTTGCTTCTGTTTTGGGAAACATCACAAAAATGTACACAAACGAACCTATTCTTGGTCGGTGATGTTGTATATATTACCAAAAAAAAAAAAATAATACACACAAGAAACCTTTATAAATATTTGTATATTACTCCCAAACTCTGGTCTCAATTTCCAAGGCCACTTGTTTATATACTTCACTACATACACAGATAGAAAATTGTATATTATATAGTATATGTTACCGTTATTTTGGTAGGTGTAGGCTCCTAAAATGTTGCCTCATCAGTATTCTACATACAAACATTATCCTTCAAATATCTCAATATTAGGGAGTAACTACACTCAAAAAATAAGTTAGTAGAAAAATTTGTAAAGCGTCTTGTAAATCAAGTATACTATTTCTCAGCTAACTTTTTGCTGAAATTTTATTTTCAGATAAAATTTAAGTTATTTTTATTGAGCACTTAACAGTTTTGAACTTTTGTGTTACTAATATTTTACTAATGTTTTACTAATTTATTTTGCTAAAAAAAAAAATTTAGCTAATAAGCATTAATATTGTGGACAAAAACTAGATTGAAAGATATATAGAATGAAGTAGATGTCGTGACATGTCAAGATGTAGTCGAGACGGGCACAATTATACAAAAAAGTATAACTCTTGTAAGATTTTTTTATATGTTTTTTATACAAAAGGACGACAACAATATGTATTCCAGTCATATAAATTATTGATCTAATAAACTCAAATATTGTGTTGATTTCGGCTTGCCAAAGAAATTATTTATTAATTAAATTAAAGACAAAATAAAATATTTAAATTTAATAAAAATAAAATGTGTATTTGTAAACTAAATTTTTATAGTGGTATTTTATAGAATGTGGAAAAATTGCAAACAAAATCAGCTCTCTGATTTTCAGCAAAAGATTTTGCTGACATTAGCATTTTTTTGCAAGCACCCTCTTGACTAAAATTTTGTTGACTCAGCAAAATTTTGTGCTGACTTTACTGATTTTTTTTTGGAGTGTAGTTGGGATGTATTAGGATTTATTAAAAAAAAAAGCCGGCTATCAAACTGTTGTCAACTGCATTTATTTAGTGTAGGTTGTGGAAAATTAATAACACCTGTATAATAATAAAAAATTTATATATATATTTCCGTATTTGAGTACACTTAAAAAAAAAACAACAAAAGTGTTATTTTCAATTTATAACGAGCTTTCAACCTCCATATATTTACAAAAATAAAGCAAATCAAACATATTAGCTAGGTTGATACTAGTATTTCGATCTGGCTAAAGATCTCATCAGAACCCGAAGTTTTAAAAAAGTTAGAGCCTCCATAATAGGCAGAACTTTAACAAAAAACCTATTAATAATCAATTTTGCTCCATTCTTGTCTTCTTAGTAATCAAGCACGTGGTTAGGTCTTTTCCTTACAAGCATCATGACGTTACTAAACTTTGAAGACCAAAAATGTTCTATTTATATAAAAAAAATTTTAGTTTGTACTCTGGCTCAAGTAATATTTTTTACAGTTATATTAGTTTTTTGTTTTTATATACATCGAGATTATTTTTTTGTTATTTTCAATTTTTAACGAGCTTTCAACCTCCGTATATTTAAAAAAATAAAGCAAATCAAACATATTAGCTAGGTTGATACTAGTATTTCGATCTGGCTAAAGATCTCTCATTTCGATCTGGCTAGAGCCTCCATAATATGCAGCACTTTAACAAAAAACCTATTAATCATTAATTTTGCTCCGTTGCTGAAATGTCAGCAAATTTTTTTCCGGAGGGTGCTTATTGCTAATATCAGCACAATCTTTTGCTGATAACCAGAGAGCTGATTTTTACCAACAAATTAGTATATTCAGCGAAAGTTTTGCTAACACTTAGTTGATTAAAAATGACAAAATTCCTTGCTAAAAGTTAACAAAACAAAACTTAGTAGACTGAAAAAAACTCAAAAAATTTGTAGACAAATTATACTTTAGTTGATTTATTTGCTGAACACTTTTTTGCGATTTTTTTAAAAATAATTTACAATAAGTTACAAAATATAAAAATTTCATAGTCATAAATTGACTACATGAATTCTTTGACTTTAGACAAAAAGATATTAAGTCAAAAATTAATTTTGAGTTTTTGATTGGGTTTAACTCAATTTTTTTTCTCTTTCGCTTGGTATCAATAACTTAAGTCTAGAACAACTGCTTCCCATCTTTATCATTTGCTCGTTATTTAGTCAATTAGTCAGAAAATTACATATTTTGTTTGGTATTATCGAAAAACTTCAGTTTCTGACTTAAGACATTTTTGCCTAACTTCAAAGAATTAATAGCGGTGTTCACTCTTGCACTGATAGAAATTTGTGCGTCGTATTAATAAATTCCTTCATTAATCCAATGAATTTTTTCATAAAAAAGTCCCCAAAGAAACGTTTCATTGAGTCAATGAAAGGTGTTTCATTAAAACAATTTTCATGAATGGTTTCATTGACCCAATGAAAATTTCAAAAAGTATATGAATTTTTTTTCATTAATCCTAGCCTAATCGTTATGAAGTTTCATATGTTTAATAAATAAAATTCATAGTTTGTATAAAATATTTTCGTTGATATTTAATAATTTGCACTTTTTATGATTATTGTAGCATACAAATTGCAAATTTTGAAAATTTTTTTTATCCATAAAAAAGAAATATTTTAATTATTATACTTTTTTTTTAAATTATGTATATTAAGTACTTTAATGATTGAAATATTTTCTTATATGTCAGTACAAAATATGTAATTTTTATCGATCTGGCTTGGAATTCTGTAGAACGATCTACGATTATAGTCCACTTTTTGTAATTAAATTAGATAAAATAAATTAGATAAAAATGTTAAATATTGTTAACAATGTTGTTAAAAAAACAAACATTTATTATCGTTTAGCATAACGTTTTTGTGTAACATCGTCAAAACGATAACAATTTAGGTCTCGTTTTGAACAAAACTATATATCGTTTTTCTAAGAGAATCTGGTTCCTGGAATATAGTGACCAACTATTCAAATTCGTCAAATTGTTAGCTCTATGCAAATTTAATAAAAGAAATTTATTTATATCATTTTTGGTTTTGGTTAATTTTGTTTAAAAGAAATTTATATTTTTTTTTATTTCAAAATGAAAGTACAAAAAAAAATTTTTTCAAAATTTTTATTGAAAAAAATTTGAAAATTTTTCATTGATTTAATGAATTTTTTTTATGAAATTATGAAAAAATCCTAAAAATGTTAATGAAAAAAATACCAACATTAATGAATTTTCATTCAGTTAATGAAATTTTTCATTAAACCAATGAATTGATTTTAATGAAATCGTTTCATTAATACTATGAAGGAAAATTCTATCAGTGTGGTAGTAAACTACCATTTATTTCTATTGAAAAATACAAATTAAAGATTTCATATTATTTCTTCATCTTCAAAATTTAATGCATATAAAAAATAGAGTTAGGAAGAAGAGAAGAAAAATAAATAAAAAATTATAAATTATTATAATATATAATTATTTTTCATTTTAAACGAGCTTAAGATCCTTTATTTATAAATTACAATTATTTATATCCAATATTTTGTCTCCACATTGGGTGAATTCTTCAGAGAACCATTATTATAATTTGATTAATAATATTTAGCTTTAACTATTAAAAACTTATATATAATAAATTCTTAAAAAAGGCGGGAAATCAAAAATATGATCCTAGTTCTTATTAACTAAATGTCCGTAGTTTTAAGCAATATTTGCTATGTCCGTCTTATAGTCCATGCTTTGTGTAAATGTTACTTTCATAATTTGTAGCATTTCTAACATATAATATTTTGAATGGTAATAATTACCCAATTCAACTAATTTGTTTATTAATAATATAAAGAAAGTATATATACAGTGGAGTACGGTTTGTAGCGAACTCGCAAGGACTGAACGATTTAGTTCGTTATAAGCGAAGTTCGCTATAAGCTAGGTAACCTTTTTAAAAAACTATTAATATTTCAGGATTTTTTTTTTTAATTTACCTAATTTTACAAGTGAGGTTTGTAATTCTAAAGCAGTTTCAAGCCCATAGGGCCAAATATGGTTCGTATTCTACAATAAATTTTTACAAAAAATAAAAAAATAAATTTATAATTTAAAGAAATGCCTAAAATAAATAAAATTATAACTAAAGTTTAACGGTCCAAGAACTTCTTTTTAGGGAAGAAGTTAAATTTATAAATCAATTACCAGGGAGTCTCCCGATGGGTTCTCTCCTATCTTAATGAAATTTGGAATTGTGATAAAGAAAAAAAGTAAGGAACACGTATTTTTTTTAGCGGCCCAATCTCACGTTTTAGGATTAAAAGGTTTGCCAAAGTTTATATATTTTTGTATGGAAACATGTCTGAAACTAACAAAATTTCATATTTTTTTGAACGCAATTTTAATGTAATCGAGAAAACAAAAATTTGATACCAATATTGCCTATGTAGTGTGTAAGGGTTAAAATTTATTTAAAATATTTTAAATATAGTTTAAAAGCTCTTCGGAAAAAGTCGCATAAAAGCCTAACAACTACGAGTTTCGGAAAGCTCAGACACTCCCGCGATTTTAATTTAACAGGCATTAAAATACATATATTTTTAGCTCAATTCAACTACACTTCTTTTAAATACTTACAAGCTTACGTACATGATTCGTATACCAGTTAATGAGTCTCCAAAGGTTTTTTCATTTGGTACCCCATTCGTCTAAAAATTCTTCGAAATAAGACGAAAAATGGGGGTAATTGTTTTGGCTAAATTTGTACCCTTTAAATTGAGATTTGGCCGCTAAAAATACGTATCCCTTATTTTATTTTCTTTATCACATATCCAAATTTCATTAAGCTCGGAGATAACCCATCGGAAAACTCCTCTCGTTAGAGCGAAAATATATTATTCCACTATATAATTTAAAACCTCTACTCGTAATTCATCTTAGGCAAACATTCAGAAGTTTTCTAAGTAGGTGGTTTGCCCGGAACGGAACCGTTCTTTTTTGAATCTCGTAAACCCCGGGAACTTTGAGCGAAATTTTCCAAGACTTTTATTAAAGAATTGTTAGCTTATATTAAAAATTTTTAATGTTTTATTTGAAATTTAAACATCATCTATAGACATTTTTAAACTACCCAGCAAAACTTTGGTAATGGGTGCGATAAAGTAATGCATTACCTTGTAATGTGTACTCCTTACCTGTATCATTATTTTCCAACAAGAAGTAATGAGTTACCGATAATTGAACACTCATGGATTACCTTGTAATGAGACCTCATTACATTTTACTTTACTTCAAAACATAAAATAATGACTTACCGATCATCAATTACAAAATGCATGAATTATAAACGTAAAGTAATTATTAATAAAAATCTATTTATAGACACATTACTTTGTGATTTTTTGTAAGCATAAGATATCACGAACGAAAACACGAAGCACAACAACTCATCTACATGTTAAGCAATAAAATATTGTATGTATCGATAGCTCAGTTGGTAGAGTTCTCGCCTAACTAATTGTTAAACACCAGAGACCCCAGGTTCGAATCCCAGCATGACCAAGTTATTTATTTAATAAAAAAAAGTTAAAAATTAAAAAAATATCTGTAAAAAAAAATTTTATGCATTTTTTTTTATGAAAATCTATTTATAGAACATTACTTTTTCCCACCATGTAACCAAATAAGTAACCAGTTACTTTACCCACTACAAGGTAATGAGTTACTTTGAGGCTCATCGCCTGTAAAATTCATCAGTGAAGTAACGTGTAAAGTAATGTATGAAGCCCTATGGCGATACATTACTTTACCCATGATTTGGTAATGTGTGGTTTTTGCTGGGTATTTTAAATAAAAAATAATTTTAAAAAAGATTAAAAATTAGTAAATAATTTATTTACAAGAAATATGTGTTTGGAATTCAAAAATTTTAAATTCTTTCGTAATTTCAATTGATATGTTTTTAGTTTTATCTTTTTATTTCAAATAATTTTATTAAATTTAAATCCAATAATATCATTACAGTGCAAATTAGGCCGTTTCTTTTTAAAAATTTTATATAAAATGGTTTCTTTGGAAATAATCCGTCATTAACATTCGTCAATTACTGTCAGAAAAGCGTCAATGTGTATTTGGAAAATTTGAACTAAATAATTAATCATGTTATTTCATGATAGCGGATGAAAAGCTCTCCCTCCCTTATAATAAAATTACAGTTTATATGATTTGTTTTTCAAAAAGAAATAATAGACAGACTATAATTTAACTAACGCCAAAATAGAAACAAAAGGAATATAAAAAAATAACTGGATTTGAATTTAAATATGAAATAACACACACGCACACAAGTACAATTATTAAGCTATGAGTAACAACAAGGAGTAATGAAAGCTACCACCAAAACATAACCTAACATTCAGTCAGAAATGTGTACGTACAATATACAATGTAAAACAACAGTAAGCCATAAACCGAATAGTGGAACACGGCTTTTCACTTTTCAAACATCACTTTCACATGGAAAACACAACAGCCAAAATAAACAGAAACAAACACTTACTCTCACTTGGAGTCACTACCAACCATCAACAACATACTCGGGGAAAAAACAAAACAGGACCAGAACAAAAACAAAATCAAAATAATAATAAAACAGAGAAAGGAAAGAGAATGTAAGCCAAGTTACCAACCAACCTAGAAATTTCATCAGAAATTATTTCACTAAGAGTTGAGTCATAAGGAAGATATACAAAGTGGAGCACGGCATAGTGTCAAAGTCACAATAATAATAATGAGAAGAATGTAAGTGGTACGAACAAAAAACAAAGGAAACAAAAAATTAAATGAGTGATAGTGAGAGGAACAAACTCACCCACTCAAACTAGAAATAGATTATAAAATGAGATGAGAAATTGTGGAATAAGCTCAAACCTAATGTACTATGTAGAAACTATAATGGGTAGAAAGTTGTAGAGAATGAGTATGTTCAATGAGTGGAGTTTGGGCGGTAAATAGGGTGAGTAAAAAGTGAATTTTGTGGCAAGTGAGTAGCAAGAGAAAGTAATGGAATGATAAAAATTGAAATTAAGCTCAAAGTATGAGTTGCAATGACAATGTAAATATGTAAAAATCGTATATGATAAAGATGGTACAATAGTTCTTTTTGCGGGTACAATTTGATCCTTTAATGTGTATCAACAATATTAATTTGAAGGCCTCTTCCAAGACGTTTTATTTTTAATCTGTCCTGCAGTTTAGAATTTATCAGTCGTTGAACTTGAACCCGAGTAAAAAATAACTAGAAGTTTAATGACTTTTGAGGAATAGCAGCCACGTTTTTGATTGTTTCGAAACATGAAAAATAACTTGGCATTATTCTAGACTTTAAACTTAATGCCAAGCCCAGAGCGAAAGGAAACGGTTGCTTTCCGCAGTATTAAGGAATTGGCTCTCTTGAGATCACAAACTATACTTCATATCATTTCGATTAGTTTTAACGTAATTTCGGCTTTTGCTAACAGTCTGACTAGACCAGCTGCTAGACCATATGGACACAGACTCTTTAACGCTTAAGATTGACTTCGAGAAGACATTTTATGTCAGGTTTCATTTCAAGATGAAAAGGGGCAGAAAAGGGATCCAAAGTAGTATTTGACATCCGAATATACATCAACAACGGAAAGGCAAGTTCAAAATATATCTATAATAGATAATCGACACATGTTTCTGTAAGTCTCTACTTGCAGATTACAAATATGTCAATTTTATGAAAATCGAATATGAAACCAAAAAATGGTGAGCACTACAAATTAGTAAAAAAAAGTGGTCATATTGCCGACTCCGGAGGTCTGTGGCGCCCAACGTCAAAACTTAAGCTTAATATTACGTCACTTTTGCCTGTTCTAAATTAATAGGCACACTAAGTAAGAAATGGTCGAATTACTTCCAAAAATGTTGTGATATATCACACTGTTTAGTATACAGAAGATTAATCAAAGTTTAGATGTTAGTTGGCGAATCCGTAAAGACGAGGACGGTTTTCAACTGCAGTAGAGAAATGAACGTTTACTATTTCATTTTACGTCTTAGTATGGTATGGTATGGTTACCCGGACATTTTGGTGTTAATGGCTCCATACTGTTCTCCTTCACAGTCCAAGGCCTTTTCAGTCGACAAAGGTAGAAATTAAACAGTGGGCCAAATATTTACAAATAGATCTGGTGCAGGAAGGCTGTTTTTGAGGTCACGTAGGTCTGTGGGGAGGCCCGAATGGGTGCAAGATAAAGGCGGTCCGCAGGCTGGGGGAAGGTGAACTGGACAATTGGTCGTTTAGAGAATGGGAAGGGATGACTGCAGAGGGACTAGAATATTTCTTGTTCGAGGTATTAGCTACCGTCGCTGGACTGTTTTCGGGGTGCTGAATTGGAGAAATTAATGGGCTACTGTCACTGGACACTGAATTCTTTACGTATACCGGGGTGTTTGTACCCTGATGCGAGTGCGCACGACATGCCGATCTTCCTGCATTTGTGCGTGTCATGCATTTTATGATCATAAAATGTGGGGGACCACTCTTTCTCTTGTCCACCAAGCGTAACCTTAGATGCCAGTAATGCCGGGTATAAGCTTTTCACAGTGACGTGCAACTCCACTTGATTATTTTTAGAGGTATATATCTTAATCAGCCCTAAGCCTAAGTTCCAGGCTTGAATAACTAACATTATAAGGAAATAGCGAAAACAAGAATTATCACCCTTCGGTATTAGCACAATGCGGTCTTTGGTACAAATTGGCTAATGAGTTTGGAGAAGTGCATGAGAGTAGGTCACGGTGGGCAGCAATCGCTATATGTAGCACGTCTTGTATTTTATGAACGTTGTCAAGTTTAAGTAGAATTGGATACTAAAGGAGAGTTTGGGCAAACGTAATCACCCATTATTGCAGGAACTTTCAATGAGAACTGCGCATTCGTTCTTATTAATACTATAATCTCAGCAAATTTCCTTGACTTTGGAGACCTGTATTACCTGAGAGATGTATCCTTGCTCGACATCGCGATTTTTACCACTCACCTAATAGATTCGAGAATAACAGGTATCTATATATGAAAAGTAAACAAAACTTGCCTAGTGAGTGGTATTGGTATTTTGAAAATTTATTAAGATTTCGAATACACATAAGGTTAAGGAAATCTGTATGGTTAAAGGAATGTTTTTCAAAAGCAAGTAGCACGGCTTTCAAGTAAGTCCACCTTCTGACGGGCTTCAATTCGAATTGCACTTAATACCAACCGAAGATATTGTATAAGATTATACAGTATATAACCAAATAATAGTTTTCTCGTAAAGTATTAAAATATATTGACGTTCAAATAAGGCAAAGGTATCCCATTTTTGGCATGTTTGAACCCCACTTGTAAAATCCTATCGCAAATGGTTAAAGTACTTATTTAAAAACTTGTTACATTTCTCATAACTAAGAATTCCATTTACCATCACTGTCCAAAATTGTATGAGTATGAGAGATTCGCTTGTGTGTATGTAAGATATGTATGTGAGTGGAAATGTAAACATGTAATACCACCACACATATATGGGGGGAACTACACACATAGAAACAAAAGACCATAAAGAGTGAGAGTAATTATAACAAACATGGGGGATAGTAGTAAATGACTTCAAAGTATTAATTAAGGGAGGGAGTTTAATAAGGAAAATTGCAAAAATACAATGAAGACTTTAAATCAAATATAAAACTTGTAAAACTGAGAGATTTTATAAAATATGTATTAAAAAATTTGTTCAAACTTTAAAGCTGTTAATAGTATTTAATTGATTTTATAAAAGTCTACTAATTCAAAGTTTTATATAGATTTCTAAACTAATTGCATATAAAACATACTTTATATGGACGTTATAACTGTGTATTGATATAAAAATCAGACACTTTCACAATATTTTTTTTATATATGCTTTTTATAAATGGCGGCATGGCGCTTTATGTGATTGCATGTGTATGCGAGTGTTTATTTTTTTACAATAATAAAACTTTACATTTCCATTGCCTTAGCAGTAGGTACTATTTTTAATACTCATACTACTACATATAGTTTAGTATGAGTATGTGTGTGCGATAGTATTGCTACCAAAGAGTATATACAAACAGAGAAGCTACCGTACACAGCGTTTTTTATGCTAACCAACTCAAATCAGTCGTGGTAATGAAAACATTTTTTTTACACTAAAAATTATTTCAACATGTTGTTAAAAAAATGTTTGCTTAAAACATTCAGTTGTAGTTTGCTTATATTTTGTTATTTTCTATTAAAATTTAATTTTAATTTACTCATTTTGTCGTTAGAATTTGAAATAAATAAAAATTTTATTAAATTATTATTCAAAATCATGATAAAAATTAATTTAAACTTTTAAATTTCTGCAACATGTTTTCATTTGCTCGGTGCGAGTTTACGAACAAATAAAAAGAGGGCAGATTGACTGAGACTGAGGTGGATAGAGACCCACTGATTGCTACTATGTATTTAGTGGGGTTGTTTTATGGGGGGATCTTTTTTCTATACACAAAAAACTGAGCGCTGACTAGCTTAATGAAGTTTTCTTTATTGACAAGCATTAAGTTTCCATCATTATTATCATTAAAAATCAGTATTGTAAAAAGATGACCAGATTTTCTGTTATTTTTCCATTATAATGAATTTATTTTCAAGTGCTTTAAACTGCACACATGGTCTAGAAATATAAACTACACTGAGAGTACTCTCTACATGATATTAATGAATTTTTGCATAATGCAAGTTTTCATAAAATTCTATGAAAATTGTCATTTAATTTATTAAAAGATTCATCAATAAAGAAGTTTCATTAAAAAAAACTATTTTCATGAACGCTTTTGAAGCTTTTCATTAATTTTAAGAATATTTCGTTCACTTTATAAAGAAAAGTTTCATTGGTAAAATTCTCTCTGTGTATACACAAAAAAAAATACTTCACAAATACTGAGTATCGGCATTGAAAGTACTATTTATCCGTATTCAAAAAACATATTTAAAAAAAAAATTCCTTTCGAAAATAAAAAACATGGAGTTAAAAACACGTCTTACAAGAGGTCGAAAAAACTTAAACACTATTGTATTTAAAAAAAATCGTGGGAAAAATTTAAAAGTTGTGACAACAAAAAACCGATACCCTGAGACTAGAGCATGATTTTCTTAAACATGCAATAGAATCTGCAGAAATAGCAAGGACCCTATCAAGTAGAATATGGGCACAATGAAAGTAAGCGAACCAGCCATCATGCCGCAGTTCATCAGTCCATATTATCTAGAAATATGAACTGACAAATGGAAATACTCCACAGAAACAGACAAGGTAGGTACCCCGACCAATGTCCTCCGATAAGTTGTAGGGAAAACAAATTTAGCTGCCCAATATCAGGTGGTTTCAAAAATTACCACATTTTGCGGGTGCTTTAAAACAGATTTAGACCATACTTGGGAATTTTACATTAGCATTGAATTTTAATTTGGCATTATTTGTAATAAATGCCAATGCCAAAAAATTTCATTACCCTTCCAATGCCAATGAAATATGTTTAATTATCATTGATTAGACCAATGGCAATGAAATGGCACCAATACCTAAAGCAACCAATTGTAATTGACGAAAAAATATTTGTTTATAAAAAATGTTTTGTTTTGGAAAAAGCGATACAAATCTAAAATTGAATTCCTAACTTTAAAAGTATTTGCTATATTATTCAAGTTTTCTCACGTAAACACTATTTATTCGTTTGATAACTGATTAGTCATGATGAATCTGCATTTGAAATTATATACTTGATCAAATACCGAATATTTATGAAAGAAGCATGCAAATATATGTTTTTTTTTCCAAATTAGCAAACAATTTTTTCGTACAAATCGAAGAAATATCGCAACACCCCACACAAGTTTTTTTTATAAATTCCTGAGAAATTTTCAAACAACATATTCCAACTTATAAATAAATGTAATTGATTTCGAATAAAAATTTAATTAGAATTGAAATTGAATATGGAACTGGATTAAATTACATTACAATTTAAACTCCTTGAGGCAGATCTGATTAAATATAGTAACATAAGTAAAAAGATACATTTACATATGCGGCAATATAAAATTATATATTTTTATACAAGGCGGCGCAAAAATAACCTTCCGATGTTTTTTGGCTGTAATTTAAAAAAAAAATGAAAAACTTTGATTCCTCTTGTGGATTATTTTTATTTGGTATTTTAATTTTTTTTACATCAAGTCGAGAATATGATGTCATGTAAATGGCCGCCGCCACAGTTGATTGTTATTTGAGCCCTTTTTATGGCATTTTCCATCACTTTGGCCAAAACTTCCGGCGATAGGTCCTCACATTCTTGACGGATATTGTCTTTAAGAGCTGCAAGAGTCTGAGGCTTGTTGACATAAACCCGCGACTTCAAAAAGCCCCACAAAAAGAAGTCTGGAGCGGTCAAATCAGGCGATCTTGCTGGCCAGTGCAAATCGCCAAAACGTGAGATTAGGCGCCCGGGAAATGCATCCTTCAGCATATCGGTTGTGGCACGTGCAGTGTGTGCCGTTGCACCGTCCTATTGGAACCACATGTTTTCCAATCCCAATTCATCAAGTTGCGGCAAAAAGAACTCGTTGATCATTGCTCTGTAGCGCTCACCATTCACAGTAACCGTTTGGCCCGCGACGTCTTCGAAGAAAAAAGGTCCGATGACTCCTCCAGCGAAAACAGCACACCATACAGTGACTTTGAGCAGGTGTAATGGCTCTTCGTGGGTTACACGCGGATTTTCAGTGCCCCAGAAGCGTAAATTTTGCTTATTTACGTACCCGCTAAGATGGAAATGGGCCTCATCACTCATGATTATTTTTGATGAAAAATCATCTTCCTCTTGGTGGTGATTAAGGATGGCTTGAGCGTATGTTACACGCGATTGGCGGTCAGCAGCTAACAGCTGATGCACCGTCTGGACTTTGTACGGAAACATCTTCAAATCTTGTACCAAAATTCGCTGTAAAGACCGTCGACTGATACCCATTTGCGTGGCACGTCGTCTGGTCGATGTCGACGGCGCTTCCATGACATCCTCGGCTACAGCAGCAATATTCTCTGCAGCATCTCGTGTTGTGCCAGTCTCTTCGAGGCGAGCGCCTAAACGTCGCAGTGTTTCACCAGTAGGCGTTGGACGGCCAGGAAATCTGCGACGAAATTCACGTTGTGCCAAAGTCACCGACCGATTATTAACGTGTATTTCGCATGTGTTTACTACACAAATGTCAAAACAGAACTGACATTAGGGGCCAATCGCAAAATTTATAGCATTTTCTGATAGGAGGATTACTTTTGCGCCACCTTGTATATTGTGCCATACAAAGCAATATATAACGAGATATAGTTGTATTGAACAATATCAAATAACATAAATCTCTTTTTACTCAGGTAATTAAAATAAAACACAAAAATATTACAATTTTCAAGCTTTGAAGTGGTATTTTAAAGTAATCGCAAAACAACCTTCATCCTTGAATTTTTTTTCAACATGAGTTAACATAAATGCGTGTTCCCATACCCTTAACATAAACTCGGCAATAAGCAATATTATACCGTTGTTCTGCCGACGTATTTCACTTATTGCTAAGATATTTATCTTAGTTCTAGACTTAACGGTTAAAAAGATAGCACGTACACTTTTATTATAGTATAGTTACATTTCTACAACCGTAAAAGCTACCAATCTAAAATTTTGACTATATCATATTATATAAATAACACTAACGTTACACACCAATTTTGGTTAAAATTTAAGGTTTTTTATGGAATGAGTCTACCTTGCTTTATGTGTAAATAATGGACTTTACATATGGGTTGGTCACCCTAAGCCATGAATACAACAACTGCTGACATTGTTGAAAAATAACTCCGTATATGTAGAAAAATCAATAATAAAAAAAAGTAAACTTTATTAAGTTTCAAGCGCAGTACAAATACACCCCCTCCCCGAGTTTCTTATGCCTATTTTTTAGGATGAAGATTAAATGTGTTTGTTAGTTAAGCGTTAGTTAAACCTAGAATTTTGTTTTTCAGATGTGGTGTATATGGGTTTTAATTAAGGTTTAACCCAGCCTGGTTGGCCAGTTAAACTGAAGTATAAGTTTGTCAACAAAAGACAGCTGTTAGACAATATTTTGTTTATTTAATGCCACATTGTAACGTATTTACAAAGAAAATTTCCCTTTTTAGGGAAATTCCAACAGGAAATTAAAAACTTTATTAAAAATAATGTGGCATCATCGTGTAATTTCAAATTACTTAAACTAGAACTGAAAAACAGTCGGCCCAGTTAAATTCAGTTTAACTTTGTTTTCAGATTAACTTAACAGACCAATAAATTAAGTTTAATTAAAATCTCAAAAACTAGGACTTAGTATTTTAAATACAGAGATTAAAATATAAAAAAACATGGCTGCAAAGCGAGGATTCAGTAAATAGGGTTTTTACAGTAATCAACGTATGGCTGTGGGTTTGAAACTCACTATGACACAAAGTAAAAAGTTTTTCATATAGAGCAATTTATCAATATAAAATACTTTGTTCAATTGACACATAAATTAACATTAAATTCACGTAACCAACTATTGGATGTGAATAAAGCTCATCGTAATGTGATAATTACTTGTGATAAAGAGATAACAATAGGATTGAAAAGAGGAAGCATTATAGTTGAGAAATAAATTGTTCATAGGCATTAGTAAACTCTGTCTCTTCAGATTAAAACAATACATTGTGTAGGCTGTGATTGGCAAAATTCCAATTAGCCGCACTCATCGCTGTTACGACCGTGGCTCAACTCGCTAAGAGGTGATGCTACGGGTAGTAGCCTGACGAATGGATGTGGGTTTTAAACTCACTACGACACAAAGTAAAAAGTTTTTCATATCTAGCAATTTAACAATATAAAATATTTTGTTCAATTGACACATATATTAACCACTGACAAATTCTTGGAGGGGATGAAACTGTGGCCAAAAATAATGAAAATATTCACTAACAGTAAGCTAATAAAACTTTTCTTCCCAAAGTGAAAACAAAATTTGTTTAAATCTAAGAAAAGCTCCATACTTTTTATGAAAATATTCAATGAGTGAACAAATATATTAATAAATAGTATGTAGTTTTTCACACAATTTTATGAAAACGTACATTAATTTAGTGAAAAGTGGAATTTCAGAGCTTTAATGCAAAAATTCATCATATCATGCAGACAATTCTCTCAGTGTATACTGTGAAAATTATTATCATTAATATAAGCATAAAAGAAATTTTTAGTTTACATTGTACCACTACTATATACATATATATTTCGGACGAGCTAATTTCAGTGAAGTACTTTATTTTTCTCTGTATGGTACAAATGACTTTAAAGCTTGGCTCATCCTCATGCAGTTTTTTTATGTACAAAAGCTTCTGTCTATTGCGGTCGCGTTTTTGATAAATCTTTGAAATTTCTATCACGTCTTCACATTAACGATCCAAAAAGGTTTTGCAATATCTGTGGTGAATATATTTTTAAAAAATTTCGTTTGAGTGTCTCACATTTCGTAAAACAAGCATTTTAGTTTTCCATTGAAGACAAAATGTTATTCCAAAAAAGATTTTGCATACAACATTAGTCACCCACTAATATCAGCTGTTCGAATGGCCGAATGATGATCATTTTTTTTTTTTTTTTTATAAAATAAAAATTAAGAAAAAAAATATGATTTTTATTTCTCGAAAACCGTTAGAGATGTCGGTCCAAACTAGCGTCTTTATGAAAATTGTACAGCTTTTCTACAATATATAGAACATATATATATGAAGATCCGATGCTTAAAGAAAAT
Organism: Delia radicum; assembly: GCA_021234595.1. NCBI lineage: Eukaryota > Metazoa > Arthropoda > Insecta > Diptera > Anthomyiidae > Delia > Delia radicum. The sequence goes on along the minus strand of CM037851.1, from coordinate 49,507,603 downwards.
GTTACTGACCTTCAAATTGTTTAGTTTTGGAACAAATCTAAAATTAGATCTTTGGAACGCTACAACTCAAAAACTATTTGAAATATAAGCAACATAATTTCAACTAAATTTACGCCAGACATATCTTAGTCCATTAAAATAATTACTGATCTGATAGGTTTATGTTTTAAATGTTGTACCTTAAAAACCAAAAATTTCAGGTTGAGCTGATCTCGAAAAATCAATTCCATATTCGGAATCAGAACCCTCGAATAATATAAGATCAGTTACAAATTTGGCTGCAACAAATTGGCTGTGGTTCTGTGTAATCAATCAACGCAATCAATGTTCGTTCGTGTTTAAACAGTCATTAGGCAGAGGTATATCAGTACAAAAAAAGTTATTTTTCATTTTACATGACAGCATAGCTTTCCAGACTGACCGTTAAGGCCAGCTAGATAAAAAAAATGCTAAATATATCTTTGGTGAAGGAAACTAATTTTACATTGTAAATTGTTTTATTAGATCAAAATTACTTAGTTTCGAAATATTAAATATCTGGCACATCTTTAACCCATGTTAACCGGAGGTCAAAATTGTCCCACAAAATAAAATTGATGGTTACAACTGAACTTTGTTTAAATTAACAAACTGAAAACAAGTTTAGTTCTTAATTAAGTAAAATTTTACCTTAGATATATACTTTAAATTTTCCAGCAAAAATATTTATATTTGAAAAAGTTTTTCTAACAAAAACCTCCGTTTTGGTACATATTTGTCTCAAAAGAAGAGTTTTTGTTAGAAAAGTTTTTACTTATATACATATTTTAGGCTGTTTTTTGCATATATGTATACTTTACAAAGATTTTCATTCACATAACATAATAAAAGTTGGACTCTGGGTTCATCTCGGAAATCTATGTTTTCACACATAGTTGTTGACAAATCGCGCAGTTTGCATGAGGCAACATATTAAAAATATTTTTTTTTTTATTTGCTGAGACACTTCTTCTTAATAGGCTCTTTCTAGTTCAGGCTTATTGCTAGTTCCGCTATAGAATTCTCTAAAACCGTAAAAATTGGAAAAACTGTTAAAAAAAACGAGTTTAACTTGAAGTTTTGTGAATCAAATATGACTACAAATAAGACTACAGGAGTTGGACTTACATTTCAACTGAAAGGAGACAGATTGGTTGTAAGAGTAAAAAGCTGCATTTGCATGCGCCGAACTTTAAAGTCATTTTGTCGAAAAACTGTACCAAATATTCAAAAATAATTTACACAATTAAAATCAACGTGTCCGAAATAAATGCAATTGGTGGTCATAACCTTAACCCTCCAACCGGTAAGACCGCTTCCAGGCGGGATAAATTAAATTGATCATAAGTGCGTCAAATGAGGTTTTTATTATAAGAATTTAAGCCATTTCGATAGAAAAATAAATTTACAAAATATTTTATGAAGTAATTTTTTGTATCCATAGCACGGTTTGGAAGCGAGATATCGTTAAAGGTAAAATTTCGTAAAATTTCAAAAAATAAATATTTTGAAATGAACACAATTTTCAAAAATCTTAAAAACATACTTATGTAGACTAGAAACCATTGATACTAAACACAAAGTAAGATTGAAGCTTAAACTTTAAAAAAAAGTCTCCAACTTTGGTCCAAGCAGATACAGGCTTCCAAAAGGTAAGGACGTCGGCTTAACTTGAAAACGTCTGCACGGATTTTAATGAAATTTGGCAGAATGATTATATTAAATAGTATTACCTAAGCTTTTAAGTTTAATCAATTTACGTTTCCGCTCAATTTCGCTTTTTTCGAAAAATGTATATCTTCTTAAGTAAAAACATAAAAAGTGTAATTTTTGGCCTGCAGTTATATATTGGTAAGAGGAATAATTTATGCCTAAAGTTATTAATTTTTATGGATCGTTGGTAAAAAATATATTCTTTATTTTTCGTGCCGAACAAGTGGTATGAATTTCATTGCCAAAAAGCTTAAAAATTATAACTTTGTATTACTTTGTTATTTATCATCCAATAAAACTCTGTTCATGTACTGCATTTTGAATCTAGTTATTTTTTATAAAATTACTCCAACATTTTTCTTTCACCTCATTCCAAATCTGTAACATTTGCCTGGGTCAGTAACAATAGATATTTGTTTTTCTTTTTCAATACTTTCTTTTCGTTCTTATCTAAGATTCATATTACAAAACAAGGCTACTACTTATCGCGTAATTAATAACTACCCTCAATGTGGTGCTGCTGCACTTTTTACTAAAAGCCAACAGAACATTTTATTGAACTTTTGCATTTTAAGGAGCAATGAACTTTCAAAGTTTTTTTTTTCAAAAATTTGGTATGAGTTTTCAATTTAACTCCTTTCGTGTTTACGTTTATTATTGACAATAATAAAATGCACGTACATAGGATAATTTATTCATATGTAATATATGAAAAGAAATCATTATACATAAGTAAATATCAAATACAGGTGAGTTACACCCATCCCTCAAATATGGGTCTCTAAATAAGAATCAATTCGCTGTTAAGTGCGGCTTTTTAAAATTGTTGTACACATGAGATTTTCAGTTTTTTTTTTTTTATTGTACTACAATAGCCTTTATTAGAGGGATAGGTGTTTAAAACATGTATATAAGGGATATAACTTTTTTCACCAAAATGTTTACCCATCACCACGTGATGGGCAATATTCTATTAATAATAAAAATCGCTTTTTTCGGGTTATTTTGAAACAAAACCTCACGCATAAAGTGCGATATTACTGCACAGCATATTTTAAATTTTTCTTTTATCAAATATATAATCTTTTTCTTTTATCAAAATCCGCGTATTACGTCAAATATGAAAATATTTGTGTCCTTTACGTGTGATAGGCTAGTAATATCCAATTACTTGAAAATTGTTGAGAAATATTAACTTTTTGATTCAACTTTTTAAAATACCGCGAAAAATTAAAAAAATTAATTTTTTATGGACTATACGATATTTGATAATTTGCCAAAAAAAAATCAAAAGTTATAACACTAATGTACATAAAGATAAGATATTGTGATTGAAATGATGTAAAAGAAATTATTATAATTAGAAATGAAAAAATTTGTTAAAATCATTAATAATGGGGTGAGATTTGATAACGAAAAATAATTTCCATTACTACACAATTTCAAGTTAACTACACTCAAAGGAAAATGTTAATCATTATTATGAAATCTTTCTTAAATATGATAAAAATTTCGTAGTTTTTTGTCCAATTAAACGTTTATAACTCTTTATGAATATTCTTGATATGATCTAATTCGGTATCCCAAACCGAAATTGATCCTATTTTGTTATGTTTTAGTACTTCAATAGCGCACATTTTGTGCGCTTTTTCTTATAGCTTTTAAGACATGGGCTATATTGATAAAATTGTTGATGAAAAGATGAAAAAGGTTTGAAACATAGTTTATAGAAAGTTTTGTCATATTTATTAAAACTTCATAAATAAGACAATTGCTCAAAAAAGTTCATCAAATGTTACTGTTTTCTCTGAGTGGAAATACATATGTATTACACTCAAAGAAATAAACCTGTAAAAATATCACAAAAAAGCAGTTAAAAACTAGTTAAAAATTAACCTGCAGAAAAAACTGCTGAAATTAGCAGATTTTTTTTTACTAAATATTAATAACATAAGAACAGCAAAAACAAATCTGTTGAGTTTACAAATATTTAGTTATATTTGAGCTAAATTTAAATTCATTGAGAGTAACAAATAATGATTACTAAACATTAGTAGACAAAAAAAATCATTAAAAATGCGAAATTTAAAAAAAAAATTTTTATGCGAATAAAAGTCTGCCCTTTTGCAATCAGAAATCTACAATTTTTTAGCAAAAATTTCTGTTGATTTGAGCAAAATAAACTGTTATTTGCATTCTATTAAATTTGAGACAAATATAGCAAAAATTTTGTTAATATTACAATTTTTGTTTGCTTTTTTGAGTCTACAAATATTTAGTAAAAGTTTTTGCAAATTTGGCAGAGTAAAATGCTATTTTCAATTAAACCTCAAATATATATATATATTAGGCCGGGTCGATTTGTATGGAGGCAAAAAATCGCTCAACGTTCATTGAAAATCGTATTTTAAGGATCAAAATAAGGAACTTTGCCGAAGGAACCATACCTCTAAAACGAATTCTGACGTCCCGACTTTTGACCCGTAGGGTCAAATTTTGAAAAAGCCTACTTTGATATTTCAGAAAGTAGGAGGAATCTCTCCAAGATTATGGGAGATACTTCTTCTCCGGGAGACGCGCTAGCAGATTAATGCATAAATCATCATTCTAGGGGTTAAAATTTAAGTTAAAAGAGGGCCTTTTTAGCCGTGTTTTTTTAGCAAAATGTACAAATCTCGGGACAGAAATATTTCAGAAAGTAGGAGGAGTCTTTCCAAGATTAGGGTCTCTATTTCTTCTCCGGAGGAAATAGAGTATAAATATATTCGATTGGGGCACTCTAAATGGGTCAAAGTGGGATTTTTCAAAATTTCACCCTACGGGTCAAAAGTCGGGACATCAGAATTCGTTTTAGAAGTATGGTTCCTTCGGCAAAGTTTCTTATTTTGATCCCTAGAATACGATTTATATATATATATATATATATATATATATATATATTAGGGCGGGTCGATTTATTTTTCGACAATTTCCCTATGATTTCCGTATTCTATGGGTTATTCCATGAAAATTTGCCGAAGGAACCATACCTCTATCGTTAAAATCGAGTCCCCTACTTTTTGTTGGTAGATTTTTTCCCAAATTGACGTTCGTATGAAATATTACCTACACGTTCACATCCATAACTCAAAAACTATCGATCGGGTTTAATCGATAGGCGCGTTGGAAAGGTGAGCTCATTTTGATCAATTTACAAAAAAAATCTCCAACATTGGTCCAACGGTTCAAAAGTTACGGGCATTTTTGTCCAAATTTTGGAGCATTTTTCCATTTTTTTTCATGATTTTGTCCAAGAATATTACTTTCATGGCCATTTTTTTGGCTCAATCCATTATTTAATTCAATTTACAATTCAAAACGAAGAGTTTAAGCCCAAATTTATCGAATTCGGTTGATTAATTCATGCGATATTGCTAAAACAAAATAACACATAAAACCAACTTTTTGATTTTTTTTTTCCTTTTTATTTTTTTTTCTACAAAAATTCAAATTAAGAGATAATAAAGTATCTATCAACCTATTATCAAAAAAAAATATTCAATTTGAGTGTAGTAAAAGACAAAATGTGAAAAAAAACATTATTTTTTCTGAAAGTCTTGTTTGCTTTCAAGTCTGGGTGTTTTCGTACGGCTTTCTAATGTCGTCGCCATAGCGCCTTCTACATTCTTTCCTGCAACTCGTTTAGCAGTGGCAGCCAGCAATTGGACATGTCTTTCCGTTCCTTGAATGTGTAAAGGAATTTGTGGATCATCGAACGGTGGCACTTCGTAATTTAAATATCCCTCCAAATGTTCATACGAATAACTTTGCGTAAACGGTGGTTCGAATAAAATGGTATCGTCATTTAAATCAATCATATTTGTATATTCCGTACAATTAAAGTTTATAAGAGATTTTTTATAAACTCTAAGTTCCGTTGGGTCGACAATATCTCTTCGGTAATGTAAAATCTTCTTTATAGCAGTGTTTCGTTTTTCCATTCTATCATCAAACAACATAGATAGCAAGATATTTTCTGAGTGTGCAAAATATGGATTATCTTGAATTACTGTATTTACAACTCCAAGTAAATTCGGTGGTAAAAATCGTGTCCAAGTAATAAATTTAAAAAGTAATGTACTACCGTATGCGGCAGAGCTATAATACTTAACATTGAAATACATTGGCGTGTATACTTTTATTATATAGTTAGCCAGAATTTTTAAAATTTTCAGTTGGATTATTAGTTGTCACATAAAACCGTAATAATCTATTGGCTTTGGTCAGCCAACGAGAATGTGCAATCGTCCCTGGTTTCATGTGAGACAAGTCCGCAGGAACCACACCATTAGAAATTACATTGGCCATTAACATCAAGAACCTCGAATCAGTAGATAATTCTTCTGGATTTAAATCACCAGGAGGCATATTTTCCAAAGCGATTTCCTCAAAATCGGTTATCACCTGAAAAGAAAACATAAAAGCTAAAAAATAGAATGACAAATGGTAAAGAATCAGCTATAAAAATTACATACCGGAAGATTTTCACAATCAGCTATTTTTGAGCTCAACTTTCCGGTAGTGGAAATCAGTCCAGTCGTAACGTAAGGTTCGTAAGCTTCGTAAGTCAAAAAAATTGAGCCAACAAAATGGCCATGAAAGTAATATTCTTGGACAAAATCATGAAAAAAATGGAAAAATGCTCCAAAATTTGGACAAAAATGCCCGTAACTTTTGAACCGTTGGACCAATGTTGTTTTGTAAATTGATTAAAATGAGCTCACCTTTCCAACGCGCCTACTGGCGATTAAACCCGATCGATAGTTTTTGAGTTATGGATGTGAACGTGTAGGTAATATTTCATACGAACGTCAATTTGGGAAAAAATCTACCAACAAAAAGTAGGGGACTCGATTTTAACGATAGAGGTATGGTTCCTTCGGCAAATTTTCATGGAATAACCCATAGAATACGGAAATCATAGGGAAATTGGTGAATTTTTTTCACTCCCTACAAATCGACCCGCCCTAATATATATATATACCATTTCTTAGGCACGAAAAATAAGCAATATGTTCTTCTTAAAAAAATTTTTTCGTTGCCTATTTTAGGCGATATGAGCAAAAATAGATTTAGAGCGAAACGAGTCCATAAAAATTAATAAATTTAGGCATAAATAATTCGTATTACCAAAATATAACTACAAAACTTACACTTTTTGTGTTTATACTTAAGAAGATATGGCGATTTTCGTTTTCGAAAAACGCGAAATAGAGGGAAAGCTCACTTAAACTTCAACATATATTGATTAAACTTAATAAAATATTTCTACAAAATTTCTTGAAAATCAGTACATACGTTGTCAATATAATGCGATGTCCTTTATGGATATCCCTTGAGAATTCTGAATGTCCTAGGACCAAAATTTTAGCTTTTTTAAGGTTAAGCTTTAATCTAACATTGTGTTTAGTATCAACTGTTTCTAGTCAAAATAAAAATGTTTTCAAGATTTTTGAAAATTGTGTTCATTTCAATTTTACAGGTTTATTTCTATGAGTGTACAATAAACTCAAATATGAACAAGAAAACAACTATATATATTATATTTAATTTAGTGAATATTGAAATCAGATGGATATTTTATGGCAGGCGTTAATGATAAACTAAACTTTATTGACAGAAATTTTATCGTGCACAACTCTGTAGTACAGATTATTTATGAGTGTGTGCTGATATTTCTATCTACCGAAATAATACTGATCCTATATATTATAACGATCGACTCACGACGGAATTACTTTTTAAATTACCTACACCAGTGCCTAACAGTGAAATTTTCATACTTGTTGGCCAAGTTTAATGTGAACTGGGAGCAGGCTTGCCAGACTTGGGCTGTTGTCCCCAAATTTTGGGATTTTTTGTTGGTCTTAAAGACAAACAATTTTAATTGAGGGCAGTGGATTTTCTTAAGGATTTAAAAAATATTTTTTCGATTTTTTTTTTTTGGGATATTTTAAATTATTTGATAAATATTTTAAATTAACATAACGCACCGGTTCCTCCAAAGGGAGGAAAATTTTAAAAACAATTATGTCATTCTAAAGAAATGAGAATAAGAAGTATAAAACAGTAGTTGTTTTTGCAATTTGTTCAGTGATTAAAAATAAAACTCTTTTTTAATTCTTGTTTTTTTTTTTTTTGAGAACGCCCATAAAGTGCTGTTTAGCAAAAAATTGTTCTGAAGTATAAAAATAAATTACTTTTTGGCGGTTTTAAGAGAAATATATTGGAAAATGATTTTGCACTTAAAAAGTTTGTGTTAAACAAAGTAATCCTAAGTAATAAAACGGAAACCTTAAGGAATTGGATTTGTCTCTTTTGGCCTCTGAGAAGTTCAATTGATATTCAGAATAGATCAATTGATATTCACAATACATCAATTGATATTTACAATACATCAATTGATATTTACAATACATCAATTGATATTTATAAACAATAATTTTGATTCAATCGATCTGGGAGAGTACATACTTTAAAATTATTGTCAGCCTAAGGTATATCCCACTCGTGGACTTTTTTAAGGGAATGGATATACATAATTTTTTGTATGTGAGTGTGAGTAGGAGATCTGAATTCAATTTGAGTAATATTCTTGTAACTCCGAACATCAGTGCTGCCAACCCAATTTGTCTACAAATCGTCAATTTTTGTGAAAAAAAATTGTCCAAATCCTCATTTTGAAAATAAGAAATCGTCAAAAAATCGTCATTCCGAAAACTCCTTATATTTCAATAATAATTAAATTTTACTCCCAACTTCGTCTTAATCACTTTATTTGTAATTATTTCATCATTTCATCATCAATACTCGTTTCGAGGAATAGAATTTTAAAATCACTAACCTATTTTAAAATCTGCAAAATTCCTTGACGAAATGTGAATTTTAAAATTTTTTTATGATATTTGGTTTCACAAAATTTGGGCATACAAAAAAAAAATGAAATTAAAGAAAAATATTGATTAAACAAAAACAAAAAATGTAAAAAATCAATCTTTTTTCAGTGATTTTAAAGCTAAATTATTTAAATAGTTAAAACAAAACATTTGTGGATTTGCCTTCCTAAAATATATAAAATTATTATTTTTTAAATAAAATTAAAATAAATCTTTCAAAATGATAGAGTCTATATACATTAGCTTGTCCCGTTAAACAGCGTTTTTGCGATTTCGTTGTAGTAACAGCACTCGAACGACGCTTATTAAAGCCCTTAACAATAATAGTTCAGCATAAAAATTTTTGAAGTTGATCTTCAGTTCCCTACCAGCGATTTAAATTTGCGGTTCTAGTACATTTTGCCTAAAAAAAAGTTTCGACGATTTTTTTCAAATGTGTCTCAAAAGTTTCGTATTTTAGCCCTTTTTAAGAAAAAAATAATTTAAAATTTTTGGTAGAGTAATTTTGGACCACTGGAAGATGTTTTAGTTTTCATCAAGCTAATTTTCTTACAATATTTTCTTTAAATTTTTGCATTAAAACACTCAAAATCTTTTCATATATGACCTGTATTTCAAAAACATGTATTGTAAGATTAAAAATGTAATATCTTGAAAAAAAAAAGGTAATATCTTGAATTTTACAGATTTTTCTCGCGTTTAGCGAAAAAAAAAAACATTTTTAATCTTACAATAAACGTTTTGGAAATACAGGTCATATATGAAAAGATTTTTAGTGTTTTAATGCAAAAAGTTAAAGAAAATATTGTAAGGAAATTTACTTGATAAAAATTAAAACATCTTCCAGTGGACCAAAATTACTCTATCAAAAACTTTAAATTATTTTTTTCTTAAAAAGGACTAAAATACGAAACGTTTGAGCCACATTTGAAACAAATCGTCGAAACTTTTTTTTTGTCAAAATGTACTAGAATCGCTAATTTTAATCGCTGGTAGGGAACTGAAGATCAACTTAAAAAGTTTTGATGCTGAACTTTTATTGTTCAGGGCGTTAATACGCATCGTTTGAGTGCTATTACCGAAAAATTTTTTCTATCGGGACACGCTAATATACATATTTAGTTGATCAGTAAATGGGCAAATGAATAATTTTTTCGATTTGAGAACATTTCTTCACATTTTCCTTAGATGTTTAAAATAATAATAATTAGAGAAAAGAACTGAAAAATTGAAAAATTCTATAAAAATTGCAAATTTTTAAAAATTGCTGTTTTCCATGCAATTAATTTTATGAAATCGTCAATAGTAATTTTTATCATATTTCATTTCAAAAAACTTCAAATTAAGACAAAGCGTCATAGTTGGCAGCGCTGCACAGTGGGATATATCACAAAATTTTTGGAAATAATTCTGCCATTTCTTACTTAGTAGTCCGAATGCAATGAAATTTGGAACAGGCATAAGTGATGCAATTTCTGTTAAGAAGTTGTAAATATATCATATGAGTGTTAAAAAACTGTAAATTAAGGTATTTTTAAAACGAATCGCATTTAGCACTCTTGGTAGAACAAAAACCTAATACGAATGTAAAAATTTCAGTTTTTGTTGAAATGTTAATTTTCACTACTCAATAAAATATTTTTCAATAGACTTAATCCAATGATTGACTTTAGAAGCAACTGGGGGGAAAGTATACATAAATCGAAAATTGTTTTAACACAACTCGCTTTTATATCAAAATACCTTTCAGAACAGTATGCACACTTTTTATATTCAGAAAGAAAATATTTGTTTGGAGGTTAAATACTGTTGGTGCTTTTTCTGAAAAAACTCGTACAAATTTGTTCTTTTTTAATTTCTACTTTAAGCGAATGTAGTTTTTGACTGGAACAAGATATTGCATTCATTTTTTTTTTAATTAATCAAGAATTTACTTAGTTAAACAACCAATAGTTTAAAAAGGAAATTGGCACAAATTTCGTCCCGCTATTCGCAAAAAACTGGTCTTAGAGATATCTCACATATGTGAGCATGTTTTTTGTAAGTCTCTACTAGCAGATTACAAAAATGTTAATTTTTTGAAAATTGGTTAAGAAAAATATAGCGAGCACTAAAAATTTTATGTGCAAACCCCCGGAGGTCTTGAAAAGTTCAAAATCGAATATTACGTCGTTTCAAATTTCATTGCAATCGGACAACCAGGTAAGAAAAATGAGAATTATTTTCAAAAATTGTGTGATATATCCCACTGTGCGCTGTTGGACAGGATTCTGTTTAAAATCCAAATGTTATTTCTGTTAAAAATCCAAATGTAGAAAAATATGGGAACATTTATTTCATAACTTTGTCATGAAAACAAAATCTTATAGAGTTCTATGAACTTTCCTTTTGTTAACAAATGTTGATTCTAAGATAAACATATTTTAAATAGGAATTGTTTACCTTAGGACATTTTTAGTATTGCTCCATATGGCAAACACACAACGCTTGAGTATGGAAGTATGATCAAAGAAATGCATTCTGTTGTTTGTTTAAAGGTATCACATCTCAAAAGGGATTAAGTTTTACGGAAAACTTTAAAGTGTTCGCATTACTTTGAAGAAATCACCTAAATAGAAAATGTCTCTAAATTGTCGACTTTAAAAAAATTATAATTTTATATTGATTTTTTGGCTTAGTGTCCATGTATGCGTGTGTATGTATGCAGATATTTACATATGTACGTATGAGAGTTTGGCTTTGACTCATTACCTTCACTACCACCATTGTATACACTAAACAACAACAACAACAACTGTATTAAAATATCCCCCGTTAAAGTTTTTTTTACACATTAGAGAGGTTTGACATTTTAAACTTTTTTGGTTTTGTGATCTACTAGTTCAGGAAAGTTATAGGTAACTATTTCAAATAGTGGAACTTTCAATTTTTTTATTCAACTTTGAATCAATGCATATTAGGATGCATATGGGATTGTTTTTTTAGATTTACGGTATTCGAGGCTGGGATTCTCAATTTATTGAAATTCCTTGGTTAAAACTGTATGTATTAAGGAGTTTACTCTCTTTAGATTTTTTTTATTTCGTGTTTTTTTTTTATTTTATACTTCTATAGTTTGGTCCTTTTTCTATATAAATATATTTTTAAACTATGATGTGAGCAAGATTATTCAAGCTCAAGATCATTTGTTATTTGTTAAACAAAAAACCGTGCAATGTTTATTTATTAATTAAAAAAGTTTTCCATCCGCTTATTTAAAGCAGACTTTATCTACTGATATGTTTCATTTCGCGTCACCGAAAATCTTCAGAGAACTAATGTAGAAAGAAGGGGTAGAAGATTTTACCCAAATTTCGAAGGAATAAGATCAACGTTTTACACGTATTGTTTTTTTTTTTAATTTTATATACTATTACCCTAACCGAGCACTAGCTACTATGGCTTTCTACACGTTGTAGCGAAAACAGACCAGTGCCTCTGGTGGGAATCGAACCCACGACCCCCGCACTGATAAGCCAGCACGCTACCAAGTAGACTACCGGGGCGCACTACCCGTATTGTTTTATTTACCCGATGAGAAGTAAAAAACAAAATTGGAAGAATTGAACTAATTCAAATCAAAAACCAAAAATTGTTCGTGTATAGGCTAGAATCTCTAGTCATAATACACTGTGTTGTTATTGTTTATTAAATAAACAACAACACTTTCTGACTATAACATTAGGGCCATAAGTCAGTTTTGCCGTACTCTGCAATTTTCAAATGTTTTGCTGCATAGTGTAATAAACTGGCGAGCAGTCAGAAGATCAAGGGTCACGATTTAGAGATAACTTATTTTTATGGATTATTTTATATTTTTGAGCTTTTTGTATAAGCATTGCTTTTAAAGTTTTTTTTTGGTGTCCCCACGTATTATTCACTCGTTTAAAATACTAGACTGTAAGTAGAGATGTCAAACCCGGCTTCAGAATTATTCGCTATTTCTATTTTTATATTTTAAAACAAATTTTTGAAAAAGAACGTTTTTTGAGTTTTTTAATTTGAAAATTTCAGAAAGTAAGTATATTTTGCAGCTGATTTAGTTCATTTTTATTATTGAACTAGTTCGTTCTTGTAATTCACTCGCCCATTCGCCAAATTTTTCAATTGTTCATAAGATTTTTGTATGACAATTCTGAATATAATGAACTCATATTAGAACACTCAGGAAACTTCTGCTTTAAAAATATATACAGTGCACTCGCGAAAATATGAACACCCTAATATATGAACACCCCAAAATATGATCATTTTTTTTCTTCCATTGACTACTCTAAAATATGAACTTAGTGCCAAAGCTTTAAAATATGAACAGCTTATTTTTGTGCTTTTAACGGATTTTATCAACCTAACTTTTAAAGGTAAATTAGATGTCATTCGCAAATATGAACAATCTTGCTGATGTGAACTGGCTTGGTTTTAATTAGTTCATATTATCGCACTGTAGTTGTTTTGGGTTGTAATACAGTTTCTTTATTTTTAATGTAAATGCCAGTCATTTTTAGAGCAAATTAAATTTTCTACTAACCTTGTAGTTCATTTAAAAAACAAACCACTTAAAATGACTGTTTTATGATTTCACATTCATTTTTTACAGTAGTCTTTTGTTATTTAAAAAATAAAAAATAATGTTTGTTTATTTTTTACTAACATGTGGTTCATTTTTACTACAATTGTTAGTCATTTATTGAACATTAAAAAACAAATGAAAATGTTAGTTGAATTTACTGAAATGTAAGTCGTCCTTTCTTTAAGTGAAATTTCATTTGTTTTTAACTACATTTGCTGTGGTCTTTACCTATATAGTATTCTAAGTGAAGAGATCATTTGAAAATTAACTAGTTCGTAAACGAGATAAATTAAAAAGCACAACTCTAAAAACTTTGAAGACTAAAAATTGTTCGATTTGTTTGTGATTTTTATCTACTATTTATTTTTTAATATCACATGTTCACATTTGATCCATATCGGTGAGTGTCACTGTAGTAGATATTAAAAAAAATTAAAAAACGGTTATATTTACCAACTGAAAACCGCTTTTTGAAAAATGCGTTTTTGTAGGTATTCGAAAATCGTTTTTTTTAAATTGGTCGAATATTTGACAACTCTAACTGCAAGCATTTTTTCTCAAAATAAATTATAACAGAACTTTATTTCAAATGGATACCTTGATTTCGGTCCACTCTAATAAGCACTACCATACAAACATATAAGATTGTTATGTTGTTGTTTTCTGAAAAGCCTTCATACAGTCATTCCATGCACTACATACATACATGTAACACCACCCACCCCTGTATTAACAACGACAACAACAACAACAATGAAAAACAAGAAAAAAGCTGCTGTTGTAGTTGTTGTTGTTGCCATCAAAATGCAATGAACTCTTGTTGTGCTTTTTTGTACATTTAGATTAAATAGAAGTTTTTGTTGTAATTCATGCAGTTTTTTTCTCGATATTTTAATGTTTTCAATTATTAAGAGATCTTTAGGTGTATGTTTGAGTGAGCATGTAAGTATGTAAAATAGCTTTTCCTTGTGTGAATTCAAGGGTGAGTTTTAAATCATTCCTTTTAATTTTTCAACCTATTTGTATGATTTCTCTGTAAATAGTCGGAGTTGTTCCCAAAAACGAATCCACAAAAAATTATTCGTTTTCACATAAAAATATATGTTGTTTTTGTACAAAAACGAATAATTTTATGTGTATTCGTTTCTGGGAACACCCCCGAATAATAAATTACTTTTCCCTATTCTTTATAATTTCAATACGAAATTTAATTGTTCCACTTTGATGACTTAATAATATTCACACATGCAAGTAATGGACAGAAACAATAGAAATATATTATACCACTTTGCATGGAACAATTATTGTTATGGTAAAGATTTGATCTTGTTCTACGCTCTTCCGTGGATGAGAAATTTAACTTGGATAAAATATCGACAAACTTTTTTAACTAGTTTTGTAGCCAAATTTGCTTATTTTAAATGTGAGTATCCTAATGATAGTCCTTTTAAATTGTATACTAGGTTACTTCTGATTCCATACTTATACATATCCCTTATACTGTCCCTTATGAATATATGAATCTTACAGCGAAAGTATTTCAAGCTAAACTGTCCGATTTGTAGGAAGTTTGGATATGTGGTAGAGAAAAAAAATCTAAAAACAACATACCAAATTTTTTCGGCTACCTCAAGTATTAAGGAGATGAAGTAGTGAGAAGCAAATCCGATATATATTTTTTTTTTTTTGTTTTGGAGCATGTCAAAAGTTTAAGAATTTCGAAATAAAACTGCATAATAAGTGTGTTTATTTAAAACAAGAAGTTTGATGACTCACGCCAACAAGTTATTTAACCCTGAGAACATGGTCTATGACTATGTAGGTAAAGACCACTGCAAATGTAGTTGAAAACTAAATGAAATTTCACTTCAAAACAGGACGACTTACATTTCAGTAAATTCAACTAACAATGTCATTTGTTTTTTACTGTTCAAAAAATTAAAAAACTACTGCATAATATTAATGTAAAATCATAATACAGTAATTTGATGTGGTTTAGTTTTTTTAAAGTCAAACCTTAAATTTCTTCTACAAATGACTGTTTTTTTCATTTAAAAATAAAGATACTGTATTACAACTTAAACAACTTCAAATATTTACAGCAGAAGTTTCTTGAGTGCAGAGTATACTTTTCAAAAGGCTTGATTTGCGCGTATTCCGAATCAAATCAGAATTATCCCACCACATAATGTTTTCGAGATATCTTAACTTAAATTTAACACTCAGGAAATTCTTCCTATTAATTAACGTGTTGCTTTCTTTGGAAAGGGGATAGTGTAGAGATGAAAGGTGGTGAAAGATGAAGGGCTTCAAACATGGCAACACTGTAATTGCGCGAGTAGATAAGTCTTAGAACAGTTGTTGCTCGCCACCTGATGTAGAGTTGGCAAATTTATTGAAGCTTTTTGTTTCATAGCCCTGATTCATTATTTTACTTCGGTGGGGTTAAGTGCTATGTGAACACCGAAGGTGGGCGCAGCGATACATATAAGTGATAGAAAACTCATACATATTATTTTTCTAAATTGGTGTTGTCGTCACCGGGAATCGAACCCGGGACCATCTGTGTAACAGTCCAACACGCTAACCATTACACCACAACGTTATAAAAGCGTTTATTAACCTTTATTCATCTGAAAGTACTACATACTGCATTCAAAATACATGTTTAGGCTTTGCAACGTAAAGACTATAAGAAAGCTTTTAACAAAGCTAGTAAGGACAATTACAATTAGTTATGGACTGAATGTAGAAATAATCTGAGAACCTATAAAAGGAAAGTTATAAAAACTTCATTGATAATTTGCAAAATATTATTCTAGATTACGAAAACTTCTATTGAAGCAAGATCACTACATAGGAAATCTTTGTACGACTGATGGTATCTGGACGGAGACAACAGGAAAAACACTAGGTCTATTGTTTCAAACTCACTTTCCTGGATCATTTTGGGACAGGGTGAAGATCAGATTCATTCTTTTCAGAACCTAGTTTCACAGCCAGAGAAAGTTATGACAATGAATTCAGTGTCGTGAGCTGTAAACACATTTGTATAAATCTCCAGGAATTGGCTAAATTTTTCCCAAGATGATTCAGGAAGCCTTTGGGATTATTGGCGAAAAACTAGTTAAGACCTATCGACTTTGTTTACAAAATGCCTTTATCTTGGCGTAGAATCAAAGTAGCTTTTATTCGAAAAGCTGGAAAAATTCAGTATTGCACTGCGATGGATTATAAGCCTATAAGCATATAATTCTGAATTTCTTTATGTTAAAAGCACTGGAATAGGAAAAGTTCCTATCGAATGTATCGGATAGTCAACATGGGAAAAAAGAGAAATCCGTTAATTCAGCTATTCAGGCTGTAGTTCACCCCATTTAAAGATCGTTAGCTGTTGGGGCAACATACAATGGCTGCTTTCTTGGGTATCGAAGGCTTATTTCACAATGTAGAGTCAAGATCAACACATGATGCGGCAATGCTGACACATCGGTATATGTATATCATCGGAAATGGGAGATACTCCTAAACGGGCAAATCTAAACGAAAACGGTACAACTGTGGTTGCATATGCTGACGATGTGGTTATACTATTGTCAGGTAAATTCTTGGAAACCAATTCTGACATACTGGACTCTGGACTAAATGTTAACCCTTCAAAAACAGAAGTAGTTCTGTTTTCTAGGAAGCAATTGGCGAATTTTAATCTTAAAAAATTTAACGGTATCAGATTATATTTTTCGAACTTAGTGAAAATCTTGGGTAAAATATTAAATAGCAAACGCAGTTGGATTGAGAAATTAAATCATAAAAGCTTATGCTGCCCTATATTCGTGTCAGAAACTAGTGGGGAAAACATGGGGACTCAAACCGAAACTCTTTCATTAAATCTATACAGTTATTGTGAGATATCCTGCGGTAGTCACGTATGGTAGCCTTTGCTTAACATTTTCATGCATTTGTGGATGCACTTGAACACAAGTTAAAACATTTTGTGTTTTACATTTGAATTTTCGTTCGCTCAAGTCAATCGATTTTTCTCCTGTAAATTTTGTAAATAATTGGGGACTTAACTTTTTATGAAAAACTTAAAATAATTCAGTAAATATTTTATTCCGGTTATATTATTTAATAAAGAAGTGGAATAAAACAACTAAAAGGTAAAAATATTATTCAGATCATATTTGGAGACTTTTACTAACCTGTTTTACTTATACAACATGGTGCATGAAGCGAATGTTTTGTAATTTTTATTTTTGTTATTAATTCGCTTTTTGGCAGTGATAATGTGGATTTTTTCCATACTTTTCGCTATTTTTGTACATTTAATCTACCATTGATTGACAATAGATATAAACATCAAAGAAATAAATAAAATTTTAAGTGTGATTGGTGTGACTCGAAGGCTGCAGGCTGAAGCAGGACCAGAACTAACAAACTAAATTTATTTGTAGACAGGGTTAAAGTACTTAAGAAACCAAAAATTTTGATATCCATAATGCCAATATCATGCGCCCAGAGTGGCTATGTTTTTAAATTATTTCAAATATAGAAGAAAAGAGATCTTCGAATAAAAGACGCATAAAATCGACGACTACGCATATTGGAGAAAGTACAGACACCCCTTTGATTAAATTAAATTTGCATTGATACACTTAGAATGCAATGTAAAGACCACTGCAAATGTAGTTGAAAACAAATGAAATTTCACTTAAAAAAGAACGACTTACATTTCAGTAAATTCAACTAACATTTTCATTTGTTTTTTAATGTTCAAAAAATGACTAACAATTGTAGTAAAAATGAACCACAAATGTTAGTAAAAAAACAAACATTTTTTTTTTTTATTTTTTGAAATAACAAAAAAACGACTGTAGAAAATGAATGTAAAATCATAAAACAGTCATTTGATGTGGTTTGTTTTTTTAATGAACTACAAGGTTAGTAAAAAATTTAATTTGTTCTGCAAATGACTGATATTTACATTAATAATATAAAAACAACTACATATTTTTAAAGTAGAAGTTCCCTGAGTGTACAATTCATCAATAAAGCTGTTGTTTGAATGTTACTTAAAGCACATTTTTTTAGCAAGTCTTTAGCAATATTTTATACAGCGAATGCGTCTTCAAATAAGCTTGTATTTATATTAAATTTGTCTATTGTTACTTTAAAACAGAACAAAATGATTCCCAATAAAGAAACATTGGGTAACTTGTAACCCTACTTAGTAACTCCTTAACATGACACTCGGCAGCTAAAAAATGCAACTCCCTTAGCTTTCTCTCCTCTGCAACATATCCAAAATTTATAAAGATCATAGGGTACGTGTCGGGATACCTCCCTTGTAAGTTTCTTTTCAAAAGTCTAATAATATTTTATATCTATTCCTTTGAAAATAAAACTAAAATGAAAAAATATTTTTTCTTCTATCAAAAAAACAGAAACAGTGTTAATAAAAAATATAGCTGCAATAACGAAGTTGGTACTTAAGTTTGTTAAATGAGAAAATGCACGGATATGGTTTCCAAGGTGAACAGAATTGCGATGTTAAGCCTTACTGGTACTATGGGCACAACGTGGACGGAAGCATTGGAAATTATCCAGGACATAATTTCATTGAATTTATATATAGCTCCGAGAGGTTTCCAAAGCTAGTCTTACTAAACTAATCTATACTGGGCATCTGGAAACCAGAAAAGTACCTCATATGGATCTTGAACTAAACTTAGAGGAGACTGCTGGAACTGACTACGTAGTCCTCAACAGCATAACGGATGGACGATTTAATGTGGTAATCCGAAATCTAGATTATTGATTAGTTAGCGAAGTCGATTGGTTACAAGTTAATGTAGTTACTGATGAACCCAAAACATCTATTGGTACTGGCGTCGATTAATTTTATCAAGTGAGAGATGTAGTATTTTTCAAGCTGACATCTGCTCAATATACAAAGCTTTTAGGAAAATTTCATTGATGCCAATATATAAAAGAAATTTTTCATTGATAATTAGGCAGACATAATGGTTCTAAATGCGGGTATTATTAGAGAACTATTAGAGATAGCCCACATATGCATTTTTTGTTAGCCTCTACTAGCAGATTACAAATATGTTAATTTTTTTTTAATTCGATTGGAAACAAAAAATGCCGAGCATTAAAAATTGTATATACAAAAAGTTTCCTATTTTGAGTAATCATATAGGGAACTTTTGCATATACAATTTTATAATCATATATTGCCGCTCCGGCGGTTCTGGAATGTTCCAAATCAAAGCTTAAGCTCGATATTACGTCACTTATGCCTGTTCCAAGTTTTATTGCAATCGGACTACTAAGTAAGAAATAACCGAATTATTTCCAAAAATTTTGTGATATAGCCCCCTGTGAAATATATAGAATAGGAAGTTCAAGCAGCTTGGGACGAATGGATCTTCTGCTGGTAAAACCAAGGAATTTGTAGGCGCGAATGATCGTTTTACCAGCAAAAGATCTATCCGTCTCAGCAGTTGAACTTCCTAGTCTATATATTCCTTGCTTACAGCAGGTATGAAATCAAAAAAATAAATTTTCAAGTAGACAAAACTTATGCAGAGAAAAAGCCAATCTAAATATATTTCTGGGTTCCGTACACTGTATTTTTGGGTTGCATACAGATATTTATATCCAAAAAGAGCAAATTAAAATACATTTTTAATTGCCCAGGTATAAATTGCTAACCGTACCAAAAAAATAGTACTGGCAATCCACGGCTATTATTGTAAGACCCACCGTGTTAAAAATTACCAAAAGTACAACTAATATTGAATTAGGATAGCACTAGCATGTGTTTGCCAGTACCACCCGCAAAATTCTTTGCCAATATTACAATCAATTAGAAATATTTTTAAAAATACATTTTTATATATGATGTATAAGACCGAACTGTATACACAGAAAAAATTGTGGGCCAAAAATATCTAATTAATCGATTGTTTGAATATCAATGGCAATTTAACCAATTTTTTAATTGATTCAATTAAAAAATTTATTGAATTTTCTAATATATCCATACAGTGTTGACAACATGTAAACAAAATTTTTAAAAATTTGGCAAACTATTTTTTTTTTTATTTTATTTAGATTAAATAATCAAACACAGGTTTAATTATATCAATATATTATTTAATTTGTAAATAAAAAGAAAAAAATCGCAAACGATTAACTTTTAATAAGTTGAATAGTTTACCGATTTCAAATACACGCAAAATCGTAGTTATTTCATCAGAGTTAGTAACACTCTTTTTGTTGAGATATTCGTGTACGCACGAAAAATTAATTTAGTTTCGTGTTTTATCTGTGGTAATAAAAGTGCACATGTGGATTTAAATAAACCTTATCGAAAAAGGACAATTAAACTATTATTTCTGTAAATAATTAAATTTTCAATAAGTATAAGTGTCATTAAACTATAATTTTAAAGTTGTGTGTGATTTTTTTAAGAAAGCAATTCAATTACAAGAAAAAGTTCAAGACAAAACAATCAAACAAAAATTTTGTCTTTACTTTTATTTGTTTTCTTATAATACATTTTTATATTAAAAAGCTTTAATTTTATTATAAATAAAATGTCAATTTAATTTACAAACCTACATTTCTTTTTTCATTTAATGGGGGGCATATAACAAAAATAAAAAAATACGAGTTTTCAATTAAAACTACCATTGTTTTCTTCTCAAGTTTCAATTAAAGTTTTAATCAATTTAACTAAACTTTTTAATTGAGGTTGTAAAGAAAAACAATAACTCCTTTAATTGATATTATTATTATTTTAATTGAAAGAGTTTTAATAAACTGTCTGCAAATTTTTTTAGTTAATACTATCATTTCAGTCGTAGGTGCAAAATCAATTAAAATATTAATTGATTCAGTAAATTTTTAATTGAAACCCGTTTTTAGTTTTTTTCTGTGTATTGCTGCTTTTAAAATGTGTTTTATTATACATATTTCTCAAAATTAATTTAATTTAAGCTATTTGAAACAATTTTTTGAATTACTAACGTTATGTCAACGGTGGCAACTTCGTACAAACCACTGTTATTAATCGGGTAACAGGACAATACTGTCAAGATTGTTAATCCCACGTTCTGCCAACGCATAACCGACCATCGCCGACGCTTTGCCAACACTGTGACAATTGTATTTTTCTGCCTGGGTAGTTAACTAGTAGTAAGATGAAAAATATGCAAATGCAATACAAAAAGTATTTGTTTTAGAAACATTGATAAAATTTGATTTTTTTTAATCATATTTTATAAATTTTGTCCCTGGAGTCGAAACTTTGTCTAAAAAGTGGGGATGGCTAGAGTTTAGCGCTTTGACACATTTAGTCTTGATTTGAATTTAGCAATCGAAAACTACATCAATTTCAGTAAAAAAACGGGAAAAATATTATTTGTAGACAAAATTAATTTTGTGTTAAATTTTATTGTTTTTGAAAAAAACTATGACATTTCTTAGCAATAAAATGGGAATGTGTTATCCAATACAGTGCAATGACATAATTTTGGCATTTCTCTGCAATGCAATTGCACATACTATTTTTTATTGCATTTCATGGCACCGGGTAAACCAAACACTTCACGTGGTTGAAAAAACACACGTGGAACAACAATTTACAATTTAGAAAAATTCAAGTCAAATGTCCACAAACACTACTCCCTCTTTCCTCCTCCCCATAACCTATTTTCCTGATATCAACACAATGCTATGCATTAGTAGGGGCATCCCCTGAGTGTTGGTTCAACGTAAAAAAGGTGTTAAAGCAATGCTGTTTGGTAGCATTTCCTAAATACCAGCTTAACCAGATTTTCTGAAGTATTAATGATTTTTAGAATATAAATTTTTTTAAGAATTGCTTATTAAAATATGGATTAGCAAATAGTAGAAAAGCAACTCAGATGAGTTTTTTATAAAAAAGAAAACGTTGTTACATCTTAACCCCCTAAACCGCAAGCACGTCTCCAGCCGGGGTATTTTACATTTGCCATATATACTCCGAATGAGTGTTTTATAAAAAGAAATGGAGATATTTCGGTAGAAAACAAAATTCACAAAATATTTCGTGAAATAATTTATTGTGTTCATCTCACAGTTTGGAAACGAGAAGGCGTTACAGTTAGAATTTCGTAAACTTTCAAAAAATAAATATTTTGAAATGAAAAAAAACTTTCAAGAATCTTAAAAACATATGTATGTATGTTGACTATTTATCGTTGATACATAACACAAAGTAAGATTGAAGCTTAAACTTTTCAAAAAAGCTCTAAAATTGGTACAAGGAAATACAGGATTCCAATAGCATACCTGTAAAGGACATCGTCTTAACTTGAAAACTTATGGACGGATTTTTATTAAATTTGGCAGAAAGATTATATTTAGTAGAAGCAAAGTCGTATTTAATACTAGGATGATTTTTTAGGTTTTAAACAAATGCATTGTGCCGCTTACGTTCGAAAGCATTGAAAATATTGGACTTAACTCCACAGCTTCAGAAAGCAATATCGTTAGTCTCCCTCGTATATCGACGACTACGGAATCTAAACTTCTGATCGTTTATAAATCTATTCGATTAAAGATAAATTGTTAGTTGGGTAATTTTTAGCAGGATGTATCTAACTCCTTTAAAATTTAGATTAAGCAACGTGTATAATACATAATAAAAATGGATGTTCACTGTATTTCAGCAAATGGGAAAAATACCTTTAAAATAAACGAGCTATTGTCGTAAAGTAGATTTTCTATATTATCGATCACTTGTCAGCGACTTCTTTAAGGTAATCTCTGCAAGATTCCCTTAAACTGATAACGTAATAAGTACAGTAAACCCCGATTACGATGAACTTCAAGGGACCAGAAAATTTTATATTTTTCAATATTCGCAAATTATTTTAAAAAAGGTAGGGAATTTTAAAAACCTAATCCTGAACTAATCGAGTACACTGAACCAAAAGTCATAAGTGAAATCAACATTAAATTTTTGTTAACTTTTGACAAATTTTATTGTTAAAAAAAAACAATTATGTTATTTAAATTGATGTGAAAAATTACTTTTTCAGCAGCAAAACCAATTTTTTTCACTACATCAGGAAGATTTTGTTGCAGGATGGACAAATAGTGTTCCTTGCACATAATTCCATCGATGCACTGGACTGTCGCTGATTGGGATACGGTATGTTTTTAAACATATGTGTGTATTACTGCTTATACTAAGAAATATTAAATAATTTAAAGGTTATTCGGAATGATGAGACTAAAATTAACCGTTTCCAAGCCGATGGGAGTGCATGGTATTGGACTAAGGACCCTGATACAATCCAACCAAATAAGGTACGCCAAACCGTTAAACACGGTGGTGGCTGTATCATGGTTTGGGGTTGTATATCCAAAGATGGAGTGGGACCCTTGGTGCACATCGATGGAATTATGTGCAAGGAACACTATTTGTCCATCCTGCAACAAAATCTTCCTGATGTAGTGAAAAAAATTGGTCTTGCTGACAATGACATCAAACATACCGCACATGTAGTGAAAGACTGGCTCAAAAAGCAAAAATTTGGTGTGATGACGTGGCCTCCACAATCTTCGGATATGAATCCGATCGAGAATTTGTGGAGTCACGTCAAATCGCAGCTTGCAAAATATGCCAGTCCTCCAAAAGGCGTGAACGAGTTGTGGGAGCGGACGAAGGAAGTGTGGGAGGCGATTAATCCAGAATTTGCCCAGAGGTACATACAAAGTCTACCTAATCGCATCCAGGAGCTTAAGAAGGCAAAGGGTTACTGGACCAGTTCTTAAATATATATTATTGTTTTAAAAATATAAAAATAAATAGTAAGTGCAAAACTGTATCATTTTAATTTATTTGCATTATGCCTTCGTGTATTTGTTGTTTTAATCAGATCTTAATAAAACCTTTTTGAAAGAGAGAAGACACTTGTACAAACATAATATGAAAAATTTGATTGCATTTGAGTAAAATTTATAGAAACTATAGGTTGTTAAAGTGATAGTTGTTGGTTTGTGATACACTTATGCTCCTCAGTGTAAGTGATCATCTGTAATAGTGAAAAAAACTATTTATAAAAATATAAAAAATGTAATTAATTAGGCAAAGAAAAATAAAATTAAAAATTAATAATAAGTCGACAAAATAGATGAAATAAAACGCATTGTTAAATTTAATAAAGCGCATTGTTTAAAAAACAAACTAATTATTCAGTTTGATTTAATAAATTTGTTAAAATAACTAACTTCTGTTAATACATTTGACGATATATCGTCAAAATAATAATCAACAAATAGTTAAACGTCAAAAAATACATTTACTAAACAATTTGTTAAAATGACGGACTAGTTTTGTTGGTTGTATAGTGATCACTAGAGTTGTCAGTCGATTAAGAATAATTCGATTAATCGATCAATTGTTCGAATAATTTAAAAATGACGATTTTCGAATAACGAATAAATCGATTAATTAACGTCAATTAATCGAACATTTTTTTTATTACAAAATAAATTAAATGAGAGCTTTTAATTTGATTTATTCTCATAAATTTTTAAAGAAGGATGACGAAAGCGATGATGATGATGAACTTAGTAGTTGATAATGGATTTCAATTAAAAATTAATATAAAAAATGTTATAAGTAAACTACGGAAATACGTCGAAAAGATAGCACATCCATAATAGAATTAGAGGGAGTAATCAAGTTTTTAATAAATAGTTTTTAAAAAATTAGTAATTCCTTTGCAACAGACTTACTAACACGTATTAAAATAAGAATAAATGAGAAACGTATAAAAGTTTTAAATGCGTTAATAATATTTCTGAATTCTGAAAATTTTCCGAGCAATGAAAGTTTCCTAAAATATTCCCAAAAAAGTGAAACTAAAGAATATGCTAATGAATTGTACTCCAGATTATTTTATGTTGAAAGTAATCACAATAATTCAGATAAAAGTATTGAAATAGAAGAAGTTATTAGTAATGAAAATAATAATCTTTATGCGAATTAAATAATTCAATTCAGAGTATTAAAAATACAGAAAATAAAAAAAGACTTCAGCGATATATCAGACGATATGGTATATTTGGAAAAATCTAAAAAAAGAACAGAAAAATTAGATAAACTATTTAATTCTCTTCTTACTATATCACCTACCTCAACAATTAGCGAAAGAGTGTTTTCAAAATCTAATTTAATAAAAACCAAAACCAAAAATCGTTTTAAAAGCAAAAAAATTGAGTCAACCTTTGTTTTTGAAAGATTATTTCTTAAGAACAGCTATTTTATTTTAAAGTTTTTTTTTTTTGTTAGTTATGAATTTCTTGTTAATTAAAATATTAACTTTTTTATTTTTAAGTTTTTTTGTATGAATTGTTTATTTTTTTGTTAATAAAAATATTATAAAAAATAATTTTTTTTATTCGTTATTCTCATCGAATAATCGAATAATTTTTGAAATTTAATCGTTTGATCGAACGAGCGAAAACAATTATTTGAATTATTCGAACAAAGCTGAAAGGCGAATAATTGACAACTCTAGTGATCACCCATTCATCAATTTAATATGGGATTTAGTTGATTTCACAGCTATTTTTGGTTCAGTGTATCGAGCTTCTAGATATTATAGGGTTTGATCGGAAGCCAAGGTTTTTTTCTTTTTACCACCTAGTTTTGCTCTAATGACACTTGTATACACTCATTTTTTAAAAAATTCCAATCCAATGTTACAAATTTATTGTGTTACTCATACGTATTATTTTTAACTTACCATTTGGGGTATTCTGTTGAAAATGATTACCATTTGTCTGGTAACGTTGTACATGATTATCCGTAGCTGTTGTGACGTTTCCATTAATACCGGGTGTTGTAAAGGCACCCGGTGTTTGAGTGTCATGACCAAATTTGGCAGCAAACGAATGAATACCCGAAAATGGTCCACCAAATGCAGAGAAATTCATCATTACAAATTTTTCGTCTAACCGGTTTTTTCCAAAATTTAATTCAATTTATTGATCTTTTATTAACTCACACACACGCAAAGTCACAAAATTATATATATTTACTATAAAATATGTATGTGAATGTATAAAATGTTAGACGATGAGATTATACTATGAATAGAAATATATATAGAATGTAAAATAACTTTCGTTTTCCGTATCGTATCGTATGTATAGTTAGTTGTAGTATCCACACAAAAACACACACAAACACACACACGATAGTAACGAGGAGCTACCAGCAACAACAATGTAGACAACGATGACACCGTCTATATTGTGATGATGATGGTTATTATGGCTGATGATGTACAATGTGTTGTAGTATGTAGACGTGTTTGTTGACGTCGACGAGTCACTTACTCACTATAAAATTGGTTCGTGTTTTTTTTTTCAAAGGAATTATAGTAAAATTGTTGTTAAAAGTAACTAGCGGTGATTTAATCACTTTCTTCTATACCAAAATCATATGAATACACACACGCACACAATGATATTTAAAACCAAGCAACCACTTTGTAGTGGTGTCCAAGTTTAACTACCCGATTACTCAGTTTTGTATTTAGTATAAATAAAACAATACACACTTTCTTCTTCTTTCTCTATTACCTCCTTATTTTCTCACTTCTTTATACAATTTACAGTTAACAAACATCCTTATTGAATTGTTTTCATTATAATGAACCAAAACACAATTATAAGTGAGAGTTAGAGCGTGCTTTAATGATAAAACAACTTAAAGAGAGTAAAAGTAGTTAGTAACCAAGAGTAGATGTTTATAATAACCAACAAATAATAATATATCAATGATAGAGTGGAGGAGGGGGTAGTTTTTATTAAAAATCCTCTAAACATATATTCTTAGTAGCTTAATAATACAAATAGTGTGTTGTATGGATTTTTATTTGAACTTTCAATTTCAGTTTTCTAATCGAAAATAACAAAAAGTAGTCACAAAACTCAAAATTGTTCACAAAGAGACTGAGAAGACACACACACACACATACTAAAAAAAAGTCAACTACTATTTTTTCAAAACGCAAACCGAAAAGCGTGCAAAATAGCGACTAACTAAGCCGAGCGCCGACACCAAACTAATAACTTTCTTATGGCGCACTTGCTACATGCTTCATGTTCATGTTGTTGTTGATGATGATGATGATGCCAACCACCAGAACTTTTCTATTCAATAAAAGCCACCCACCACCCTTAATATAAAATAAAAAACCGGAAACTTCATGCTCACCATCAAACATATACATATCCATAGCACATACACAAATGCTCATACACACACTAACCGTTGTTTTCTCATACTTTTAAAGCTTTTAATGTGAATGCCAGTGATAATTTAGATGGTACAAAAGAAAAGTTGTTTGGGTAAATTTTCAATTATTTTAAGATTTAAGATTAAAGGTGGTACGTAGATGTTCCCTTCACTCAGGAAATTAAGAAGGTAGAAATTATTAAAAATGTCAGTTGAAATGACTACAAATTAGTATTGTCACTCGAATAAAAATTATTCGATTAATCGAACGAACATAAAGATAATTCGAACGAATAATTTAGAATACATGATTTTCGAATAACGAATTATTCGAATAAATTTTGACGATTAATCGAATAGAACGAATAATTAAAAAAATACTTCTTTAAATAAAAAGTTTTCGAAAATTTACCAATTTTGCAAAAATTTTCATAAAAAATTTTAATGTATCAAAGAAATAGCTAAAATTTTAAACCGTTTATTAATCGTTTTCCAAGATATGGACTCTTTAATATTGGGTAAAGTTACACAGCAAAAAAATCAAAGTGATTTTTATCAAGCAATTGGATTCTTTGGATGTTCTTTCCCTAATTAACTTTTTGAAAGCTATTTAGGCATATAATTTTCCTTGGAATTTGTTTTTAAGCAATATAAGTGTTATAATATGAAACCTAAGAACAAATTCCAAGGAAATTCATTTGTCTAAATAGCCTTTAAAAAAGTTATTCGGGAGAATGAACATCCAAATCATATCGGAATGCTTCCTCCCTATGGCAAGCCTATGTTAAATTCATTAATGAAAATGCTTAATAAGAAGCACTTTTGGATCCAATTATTTTTGCTGGGTATATGATTTGGCTTTCAAGCAAACAATATGAATAAATTCGATAGTTATTGATAAATTTTAGAAAAAATATTAATGTAAAGGCATGTCCATCTTTATTCACTCACTTTATTTACTCACTTCCGTCAACAAAATTACACGGGATCGATGAGTGATCTAAAATGGGAATAATAGCCGAAAACAATGAAAAAAGTAAGATTATTAGGTATGACATACATGCAAAACGAAGACGTCCACTGCAAGTGTAAACGTTCATTTCCCTCTTGCAATTTAAAACCGCTTCGTCTTTACGAATTCCCCGGACTACGCCTTTATCACAGCCTGGCTATCTGTGAAAATGACTACATGCCAGAGTAGTAAAGTGATTGAACTCCGTAATAGGAAACACCGACTCCTGAAAAACGATATTGTGGTCTATGATTCGGGAGAGAAACCTACAACAGTCCTTCCGTCCAGCCGAGAGCCATTTGTGTAGAAATGGATACTATTGGTCTCAGCCAATATTACCCCACCCCTCCACATTTCCCTATCAAGAACAGGAAACTCACAGTTCGCCAGAACATGCTCTTCGGATTCCCTATCAAATCCATCCTCCGAAATATGGTAGTCTGGCAGATTATCGAGGACCATCTGATGTTAGGTATGCTGGGCTCCAATAACACAGTCCCCAAGTGCCATTAGTCTGCACTCATAATAATCCATGCTAAAAATACAAAAAAATGTCAAAACAAAGAAATCTTTTGTAAAATGAACAAATTTTTGGTTATTTTGACATTTATTTGTATTTTTACGCATATATTATTATCAGTGTGTAAATGTCAAGGACCACCTCCTATCTAACCCGTACATTTATTAAGCTTATGGATTTGTCTTCCTTGCGCTTGTAGATATTGTCTCCAATGCGCTTGTAGATGTTAATCCAACCTCACCGTTAATGACCAGGCAGCATGGCCGTTGTACCCTCTGCAGTCCCCCGATATATCATTTCTTCAGGATCGAACCACACTCGTATATAGTCAATGGGTCACCATGTTAGTCTCAATAACAACTCCTACACTCATAAAAAAGGTAGTACAAAAGTCTGTTAAGCGGGTTCCAATTCTGTTGAACTATTTTTTCTGTTATTATCGTACACATCAGTTATTTAGCTAAAGTTATTAGTTATCTCAAATTACCACAAGAACAAATTTCATTAGAATTTTCCACTTTAATTTAAACCGCAATTGCTTTCAAACATTATTATTTTGTGTCTTCGCTATCAGTTTCACTTGTAGATGACGTTATTTTCTCATATTTTTTATTTTATAATCATTAAATAGGCTATATCTCGGAAACCAAGCGAAATAGAGCTAAATGGGCATATTTAAGTCCAAAAAATCATTGGATTATGTTTTATTTTTATGTTTTATTAAATATTAAAAATTAACATTTTAACAAAAAATAGCAAATTGTGCCTTTTTATTAGGATTCCCCAAGTTTTTGTTCCACCAAAAATTCTAAACGGGATTATTTTTTCAAAACGTCGTAATGTACAGGGTATCAATTATGTATCTTTTTTACGACACACGACAATGAAATGACACCTAAATCATTATCGTTTCGGGGATGGAACTAATTTTGTTTACTCATCTCATGGCTTACACATTTCATATGAAACCGATGCAACAAAAATTGTTACATTTACGCTGTTAAAACGAGAATGATTTAGGTATCATTTCGTTGTCGTGTGTCTTAAAAAAGATACATGATTGATACCCAGGTAATTTTTTTTCCAACGATACCACATATTTTTTTAAAAATCGTATAAAAAACAAAATAATGGCGAGCACTTACAATTTTTTATGCAAAAAGTTCCCTATTTTAGGATCATATTGCCAACCCTGGCGGGTATGTGAGGTTCAGCGTCGAAACTTAAGATGGATATTACGTAACGTATGCCTGTTGAAATCGCACCATTAAATACAAATTGGCCGAATTTTTTTCAAAAATTTTGTGATATATCCCACTGTGTGAAGTATCACTTTATTCATTCCGGTACAATCCAGTAATAAATGTGTTTCCATTAAAAAAAGCTTGTTAGTACCAAATTAACCAATTCAATAGTCATCCCTATATGTGTATGATAATTAAGAAAAAGGGGAGAGCCCCCAATATTTACAGTTACAATCTCGCTCTTTCTCCCCTTATACAAATGCAATATTTGCAATAAAATTGCAATAAGTTATTGAAGTGGTAAGAATGTGAAGTATGTATGTGTTGTACATTAATATCTAACGGGAAATGTTTAATTATTTAAGCATCCCCCAGTTTAAGTATCCCCGGTTTTTTTTAATGTAAAGCCTGTTTTTAAATAATAATAATAGTGCAGAACCACAAGTATATAACTTCATATCTACATTATATACCTACAAAGTAACTAGTATGTAATATATTATATACAAACATATATGTACTAAAACCACTACACATGTGTATGAGTTTAGGAGTTGTTTTTCTTTTATAGCCTTTTTATATGTGTTGGTATTTGTTTGTTGTTTTTTCTCTGTTTTTCTATATGTATGTGCATTAGAGCGGCATTTTTTTCAACTTTCGATTTTTTTCAATTACTGTTGCGATTATTGTAGAACTAGGCCTAAAAGTTAGGTGGTGCGAATTTCAGAAAAATCGGATAGCATTAATCAGTGGCGCTGCGCGAACAAAGTTTTCGATTTTGGAAAGTTTTTCTTAAACTGCTTAAAAAAAATATGTCCTGCGGCACATCACTTTTAATTAATTTTGTAATGCTAAGCACGAATATATAAAAAATGTTGACATCGGACTACCGGTTTTTGAGAGGATTTACTAAATCTCGAAAATCCCGGGATTTTGCGATTTCCCGTATGGCATACCTAAAATACACCCAGTAAAATTGTAAAATTCAAATAACAGGTTGCAGAACAACTTATATATAACTATATAACATGTATTAATTTCTGTTTTAAAACCGATTCTTTTTATAAGGAGTTTGTCCTATTTGCAACAGGTTCTTTACCTCCAAACTAGAACAGATTGTTTTAGAACAGGTTCTAGAACCAGTTATAGAACTGGTTCTGGGACAGTGAAATCTTATAATATGACTCACAGGAACCTTTTCTAGAACCGGTTTCATATAACAGGTGGTAAAAGAAGCTGTTCTACAACAGATTCCTAAAAAATTTTGCTGGGTAGTTATACACACTATTATTGAAGGAATATTTACTTTAACTTTTTCATTAATAAATATTTTGATTATTGTAGCACAAGGTCCAATAGTTTGGTGGTGCAAAATTTAAGAAAAATCGTATTACCTAACCCTTGGCGCCCTGCGCATAAAGCCTCTGATATATGGAAAAAAATTAAAATTCATTTTTAAAAATATATTCTAATGGAAGAACGTCGCAAGTATAAAAACGTAAATTATGAGCAATACTATGAATTAAATAGAGAAATTCCAACAGCAATACGCATTGCAAAGAACGAACACCTAAACAGTCAATGTCACGAAATCGAAAGATTGCAATATTTACATGATGACTTTAACCTCCATAGAAAACTAAAGGAAGCCGCCGGAATATACCGCAAAACAACCCCAAAAGTGTTATTCAATAACGACAACGAAGCTGTTTTTGATATTACAGAAAAGAAGATTATCTGGAATGAATACATACAAAAAATATTTACTGATGAGAGCCGATCAAGCTACGAAACGAGCGCTCAACAGCCACTAACAGGAATTTCTATCACTAAAGCAGAAGTGAAGTCAGCAATAACAACCTTAAGAGACAAAAAAAGCCTGTGGCCCAGATGAGATTCCTTCTGAAATACTTAAATTAATAGACAACGACAACATCTAACTTCTAACAGATTTGTTTAACTACATTTACGACACTGGCAAATTCCCACAAGATTGGCTTAAATCCACTTTTATAACCATACCCAAGAAAAGCGAAGCAAAATATTGCAATGATTGTAGACTTATTAGCCCAATGAGTCATGCCCTCAAAATATTTCTCAGAATATTTCACTCCCGAATATATGAAAAATGCGAAAAGGGGATGGGTGAATCTCAGTTTGGTTTTAAAGAGGGTATGGGCACCCGCGAAGCACTTTTTTGTATACAGGCACTGGTTCAGAAATGCAGAAATCTGCAAAAGGACGTTTTCCTATGCTTCATTGACTACGAAAAAGCTTTCGACACGGTGCAGCATGATAAACTGATGGAAATTCTTATACCTGTTGGTATAGACCACAAAGAAATTAGGAGTCTGTATTTGCATCAGATAGTACAAGTAGATGTCAACGGAGACCTGACAGAAAATATAGAAATTTCCAGAGGAGTCAGACAAGGCTGTATATTGTCCCCATTATTATTTAATATCTACTCCGAAAGAATCTTTCAAGAATCCATATGTAATGTACGGAAAGGAATATATATGAACGGCATGTTCCACAATAATATCGATATGCCGATGACACCTCCTTACTGGCTGATAGCATGTCTATAGTTCTAGATCTAGTTAACGAACTGACTACATACAGTGAAGCATATGGCCTGAAGATAAATATCCGAAAAACGAAATATATGATTGTAAGCAGAAACCTTAATTATACAAAACTCCTACGTCGATAAAGTACAGAGCTTTAAGTATCCGGGGGTTACAATCAAAGACCATTGGGACGGTTCAAAAGAAATAAGATGCCGTATTGAAATGGCAAGAGAAGCATTTTTTAACCTTGAAACAAAACTTAGATTCGTTAAAACAAATGTATGGTCAGTACTCCTATATGCAACTATTAAAGCAGTTGACGTAAAAAGACTGGAAGCCTTCGAATTGTGGATCTACCGACGAATACTGAAAATACCATGGACCCACTTTATATATAACAACGAAGTACTAAGGCAAGTACACCGCGATAGAGAGCTCTTAGTCACTATAAAGATAAGAAAAACGGCAACTTGGGTCACATTATGAGAAACCCAAAATATAAGCTCCTACAAGCTTCCATTAGAGGAAGAAAAGAAACTATGTGGCTTAATAACATACAAGGATGGACTGGTATCCGAGATGTGGGGAAACTCCTGAGCGAGGCGAGAAATAGGGACGCTTTTGCAGAAATTATGAAAAATTTATGAAATTATTTATCATACAATGTAATATAATCTACCTCAATTGTCGCTAAAATTCGGAAAACGAATTGGCAAATAAAGAAGAAGAAAATATATTTTGCGATACATCATCTCTAATTTCAGACATAATTATGATCAAGTGAAAGCATATTTTGTGTAGTATTTTAGTACAAAAACAAAAATTCTAGGATAATTTTTAAAAACTTTCTAGAATAGAGAAAAAAGTCACAATTTTTAGTGAAAATCAAATCGCAATATCTCAAAAACCGTAAGTCCGACTTCAAAAATATTCAGCATGCCAAATTAATACAAAAATTATATGTCGCAAGACATATTTTTATTAAAGCAGTTTAAGAAAATTTTTCAAAAATCTAAAATTTTGGTAGCGGGACGCCACGGGTTGATGCTATCCGATTTATCTCAAATTTGCACCAAATAACTTTTAGACCTAATAATGCAATAATCTGAACAATAAATTTAAATTTTTCAAAAAAAAAAAAGTTTTTCTTCATACAAAAAAATGCCGCTCTAATGTGCATGTATGTATGTATGTATGTATGCATGTCTATTATAATTGTTGGAGCTTTTTCCTTTTAGTCCTTGTAGCATGAGTTTAGTTTTATTTAACAAAAAGACAAGGAATGAGTGAAATGGAAATTGTTGAGCCTGTGTATGAGTGAGTTTCTACTCCTTATACCACTACGAATCTTTTTAAAACTTGTTAGTACTGATTTCTTCTATTCTTCTTTCATACTTTATTCGTTGTTAATGAAATTAAACGTTTATAACAATAAATTGTTTATATTGTTGGTATTAAATATTCACATTTACAATGAATGACTTTACTTTTTTGTTGATTTTTAAGTCGTTTAAATGTTCAGCATATATATATTATTCAATAAGGCAACTTAGTAACCCAGTGTGGTTGTTTTTAAAGAGTCAGAGTATATTTAAATTGGAATAAAGGACTTAAAGTAAACAGTTATGCAACGAATTAATATGGAATAGTAAAGAAATAGATCAATTAAAAAGGATCCAAATATAAAGAATGTAAGAGTCAAAAGTATTGATGATTTCATAATTAATATTTTTACTTTTTTCTTTAGTTTGACAGTATAATCTGCTGAAAATTACAGTTAGAACAACTGTAAAATCAGTGAAAAATGCGACAAAGGTAATAACCGTTAACATAACTGAAAATGTAGTTATTAAATTAAACTTTTTAAAAGCAATTAACAAATGCAGTAAAAATAACTAACAATCGCGTAAAAATAACTGCCAATTTTTTACAAAAAAAAATTTAAAACAACTGTTAAAATTGGTAAAAACTACTGGTTTTTTACACTTTTTTTCTATATTTTAAAAATACTTATTTTTCAATAGAAATGTGTTTGTGCTGTGCTCTTCATCCTACCTAAAATGCAAAGTTAAAACTCCAAACGGTACACCAGTAATGGCGTGTTTAAGCATTGGATATGGTGGCGTACCCAGTGGAAAAGGGGGGTGGGGTGCAGATGGCCCCACCCGATATGATTTTTAGATTTTTTTTTCTTTGTTTTGTGAATTTATAACTTTTTGTGAGTTAAACATTTTATTAAGCATAAAAAAAAAATGTATATAGTGTTTCAATCATAGAAATAACCCTTTAAAAAAAGCAGAAAAAGCTGCTTAAAAATAGATAAAGCTCGATTAAAATCACTTAAACAAATCTGTATTCATAAATTTTTAATGTTTAATTTTTACATAAAAAATTAAATTGAAAATGATCTTTTTACGAAAAACTAAGATATATGCAATAAAAATATGCACTTTAAGCAAAATAAGCAAAAATATGCAATTAAAATATGCAAAAAATATGCCTTTATAGCAAAATATGCAAAAATATGCAAAATCGATGCCATTTTAACTCAAATTCTTTGATTCGCAAAGATATTTTGTTTGTCCTATTCTCAGACTTAAGGAAAAAAAAACATTTGCGTGAACTTCCGGTCCCTGATAATAACGTTTAATAATGTTAAATAATATGTATGCCATAGACTCTTAGACATTTTAAATATAGGTAAATTCTTAAATTTTTAAGGCGTTTTCTGTAGAAAAAGTGTAAGAACTCATAAATTCCTATAGAACTCGCTTGGATTCTCAGAAAAAAGCTCCAAATTCAAAGTATTTTTCCTATGCAAAAAGGCTCAGATTCTGAGGACTTTTCCCAATAGACAAATTCTTGGATTTTAAAGACGTTTTACATAGAAAACAAAGTAGATGAAGGACGTTTTTTTCAACAAAAATTACGTTGCAGAAAAAACATAAAATTAGGAATTTTTTTTTTTTTTAATAATTTTTAATAAGATAAGAAAATCAAAATTAAAGCAGTTAAATATACAAAATGTTAACCATTAATTTTGTTTCAATGAAAATAGCAATTTACTCTACTAAAATCAGCAAAAATAAAAGTTGGCTAAATATTTGTTGACAAAAACAGCAAATAAAAACTGTGATATGAGAAAAAAAAAAATTGTTATATTTATCTTAAATATAGTTGAATGGATATAACAGTATATTTTGTTAAAATCCGCTGAAATATTTGCTAAAAAGTTCTAAACTGCTGATTTCAGAAGGCCTGATTTTTATTCGCAAAAAAATCAAAGAAAACATTGAAAATTTAATCTTTTTTTTTGGTGAATTTTTATTGTCTACTTTGTATTTTTTATTACTTGTAATTAACTAAAATTTAGATCAAAAGTAATTTTTTTTTGTACATTTAACAGATTTTTTGTTGATATTCTTAAGCTATGTACAGACGGTTGTCAGATCTTACAATATTGTAAGATCTGGCAATGTGCTGGCAATATACTGACAATGAAACATGTTTAGCAAAATGTAAATTGTCAGTTCAGACGATTGTAAGAAAACCTTTCGATTTCATTGCCGGACAATTGTCAAACAATAAATTTATCTGCCAACGAAAATTGTCAGTTCACACGGTTGTCAGATTCTTTTATGGCAAAAATGAACGATATGGAATGAAACGGGGAATGATTGGAATCGGAACACAGTACACATTTGTGTTGTCGGTGTAGGGTGTTTTGTTAAGGTTTGCAAAAATGTTGTCCATTTTGCGATATCATGCTTAGTTTTCGAGATACAAGCCATTTCACAAAATGGCGATATTTTAAAATGTCCAGTATCTCCAAAACTAAGCGAGATAGACCAAAACGGAAAAAATTTTTGCTCCATAGGAGTATGAATAGACCCTTATAACGTAAATAGGCTAGGTCCGAGAGAGATCCCGAGAGAAACATTTCTGTGACAATACTGCCATTGTCAGATGTATTAATTTAAACACATCTGCCAAAATTGGTTACAATGTCTTGCAATTATCTGACAATGGCAACGTAGGGTGTTCACACGAATGTCAGATGTCTGACAATATTATTGTCTTACAATGTACAGACAATGCTTTTTCTGACAATGTTGCAAGACAAAAGTTGTAAGTTCACACTGTTGTTAGACATTTCCTGAACAGTTTTCTGGCAATATTGTAAGATCTGACCACCGTCTGTATATAGCTTTACTTTAATAATACTTAGCAAAAAAAAAAACTTTTAATTTTAGCAAGTTTTTCCTGCAACGTCATATTGCACTAATTTTTAGTAGTTTCAGCAAAAAAATTTACTGGCTTTGTACTGTTACTTCAAGGACTAAAAAAAGTACTAAAAATTTGTAAAATTCAATAAATTTCGATCATTAAAAGAAATAATTTTGCCTTTATCAAAATTAAATTTCCGGTTCGATTTTTATTTTTGTCAAATATTTGGCATAATATAAACTATTTTTTAGATTGTTGGTAAAATTTAAGTCACTTTACTGCTCTGTTAGGATAAAATTTTAGATTTTGACTATGAAAACAGTAAAAAAATTAGTGTATTTGAAGAACTTGAACTATTAAAAAAGTTTGCAGATTTTAAAGAAAATAATTTTTAAGGGAATTTTTTTGGTAGTATGGCGAATCCAATGGGGTTTTTGGACAAAAAAATTTGTAAAAAATATTTGGCAACACCGATCGTGTGCAAATGACCATCGTGAATACCCTCAGTGTATTATGTTGGGCATCAATTCCATACATACAGAAAAAAAAAACATTGGAACTTCAAGTAGAAACAACATTAAATTAAATAGAAACAGCTTTGAAATCAAACAAAGTTTGTTTTCTATTTGGTTTAAATATGTTTATACTTATTTTTAAAAAGCGTAAATGACAACGATAATGTTAAAATATTAATTTAAATACGAAAAAGTTTATTTTAACCCTTTCGGCACCATGGTGACACCGGTGTCACAAGTTTAATTTTTGGTTTTTTAAAAAAACTATCCGTCCAATTTTTAAAAGTTGACGTGTTTTGGAAAGAGAATTAATGGTTCTTTAATTTCTTTAACAAAAATGTACAAATATTTTTTTGGTAACGGTACTGTAGCTGATCAAAGTGACATTATTGAGTTTTTTTTTGTTAATTTTCATTCGCTCTGAATTTCTACAAATTTATTTCGTCTGATAAACTCTTTTGATATGTTGTAGCAAAAACTATATTATAAAACATAATATCTCAGATTTTTAAAATTTAGCTTAGTTTCGCCACAAATTTAAATATTATATTGTGACACCGGTGTCACTATGGTACTCAAAGATAACTTTTTACGAATTTTAAGAATAACTACAAATTGCACAGGTTGGCCATGAAAATTCAAAATATCGATTGTTTTTGCATAAGCGAAAAAACGATCGCAATGAGTATTCACAAATTACCATCTTATAAGCACTACTGGTCCACGAATCCACTTTTATCAGTGGCTTTTGTTGCCAATGTAATGACTCGGACGCGATATGAAGAAATAAAAAAAAATCTGCATTTTACCAATAACGAAAGTCAACCAGATCGTTCTGATAGTAATTATGATCGAGCATTTAAAGTGCGACGAATAATAAACCATTTCAATAAGGCATTTTGTAGCGTATTGACTGCCACTAAATCACAAGCTATTGATGAACACATGATTAAATTCAAAGGAAGAAATATAATAAAGCAATATATGAAAAATAAGCCAATTAAGTGGGGCTTTAAAATGTGGTGCCGATGTGATTCTGAAACTGATTACCTCTTTGAGTGTAATATTTACACCGGGAGAAAATATAATGCGGAAATCGGGCTTGGGGAATCGATTGTGCTAGAATTGGTAGGGAACGTTTGCAACCTTGGTGTTGAATTATACTTTGACAACTTTTTTAACAGCATACATTTGCTAACTAAATTCAAAGGTATGCATATTCGCGGTTGTGGAACGATCCGAAGTAACAAAAAAAAATATCTTCCTAAATTTGTAAGCGACAAAACTATGAAACGCGGAGATATTCAAAGCTTCTGCTCAACAAATTCGTTTATTATATATAACAAGCTAGCAACTGAACATGGTCGAGCTTCTACACACTTGGTGAACGGGTATACCAGTCGTCAAAGGCCATCATATGACCGCCAAAAACAAGGAGGACGTCAAAGTAAAGTTTTTGTAAAAGCAGTAGCTAAAGAACATCAAATGAGTCGTGAAAAAATAAACGACAGCGTTGCCACAATTGCGCCCAAAAGAAAAGGGAATCGAAAACCAACATTAAATGCGCGAGTTGCAACTTATATTTTTGCTTTGTAAAAGAAAGAGATTGTTTCGGTGAATACCACAGCCAATAAGTAATTAAGTTTAATTTTTTTGTATTTAAAAATCATTTATATATTTAAAAAAAAAACACGAATTCCTAATAAAATAAACAAGTATTTTCAAAAACCACTGGTTTTATATTAAAATAAATTTGTTTTTATTAAAAATACAAATAATTTCAGTTACCCGAAAAGTTACCTTTGAGGACCATGGTGACACCGGTGTCACACAAAAATTTAAGCACTTGGAGGCAAAAAACTAAATTTTTTATGAAAAATTGTAACAAGAAACAGGGGTCAGAGATCACGAAAACGTGCTTGGTTTTTCGATAACTCTTCTAGTTTTTCTATGGGACCGAAAGGGTTAACTAGAATCATATTTAAATTAATAAGATTCATACCTAATTTTCAAATGTTTGTAAAAAACTTAAATTATTAACTTAAATATATTTTCATTTGCACACGATGCATATATGTATGCACGTACGGTTATTTGCATTATCTCAGCCTTGAGCAGTATTGATGATGCAGAATGAGCATATTTGGATCGTGTGCAAATCCCCATGGTGAGTATCTTTATTAAGGGTTCTTACGAAGTTCACTTGCACAGTTTGCATCGTCAAAACTGATCAAGGCTGAGTAAATGCAAATAGCCGACTGTGCATATATGCATCGTGTGCAAATTATCAATCATCAAATTCCGACACAAATTACAACTTTTAAATCCCCGTTTTTTTTTTAAATGAGAGAGAGCAACCAAAACAGACAGTGCTGCCAAACTAATTTATTAAAAAAAAAATCGTTAGTTTTCGTGGAAAAAATCGTTTAAAATCGTCATTTTGAGAAAAAAAATTGTTATTACCAAAACTTCTTAAATTTCACAAAAAAAAATTAAAGTTTACTCAAAAGTTCGTCTCAATCACTTTATTTGTAATTATTTCACTAATTTGATGGGCTTTATTATCAGCTTATTTACAAACGTCCTCGAGTCTTAATAACACAAATGCTAATACTCATTATGCGGAACAGCATTTTAAAATCACCGACCTATTTTAAAAATTGCAAAATTCGACGAAAAAATCCTAATTTTTTTTCTATATTTGATTTTACAAAATTTGGGCATACAAAAAAATGGCGTTTAAAAAACAATATTGGTTTAGCTAGAATTAAAATCAGTGATTTTAAAATTAAATTATTTAAGTTAAAAAATTAACATTTTTGGATTTTACTTCCTAAAATATATAAATTTATATATAGTTATTTTTTAAATAAAGTTATTTTTTAAATAAAGTTAAAATAAGCCTTCCAAAACGATGAAGTTTATATGTAGTTGATCTTTAAATAAATTTTTGACTTTAATTTTTTTAAGACAAAAATTGTTATTTCTTTACTTTTATTTTTACGAGCAATAATATAAGTTTTTTTTGTTTAATTGCATTAAAATATGTTTTTTTTCGGAAAGCGTATGTCAAGCCATAAAAATGTTATATATCCCGAAAAAAATTACCATCATAGGAATTTTTAATTGCCACAAATTCTAAACAAGGAGAGAAAAAAGTTGCTTAAAAATAATAATCACAAAACAGCTCTTATTTATGCCCAAAAAACTAAAAATTGAAAAAAAAATTTTGTTTTTGCTCAAAAAAATCTGGCTCTTATGAAAAAAGAAATAATAATTAAA
The DNA here is from genome assembly GCA_021234595.1 of Delia radicum. Taxonomy (NCBI): domain Eukaryota; kingdom Metazoa; phylum Arthropoda; class Insecta; order Diptera; family Anthomyiidae; genus Delia; species Delia radicum. Next base: position 49,466,641 of record CM037851.1, on the reverse strand, counting down.
GCCCCTGAAAATAATTAACCGGTGCTGCCATATATTGAAAGATTGCTTGAACATGCTCTAAATATAGCGAACGGCTACTTATTAGTTAGCGTACCCAAAAACTTACCTCGAGTACCCAAAAACGTACCCGATATATTAACCGCACTATTTCAATTGTAGTAAACAATTATTACAACTCTGTAGACTTGGGAAATCTAGTTCGTTTGATTAAGCGCTCTTTCTAGTTCAATTGAAAACAATAAACTAGGTCGCTCTTTTAGTGCAGTCGATATTTGACAATTTCATTTAATCGTTCCCTAAGAGGAGTACACACGTTCAATAGTATTGATCAATTTTAGTTTGTTTACAAATTAATTCAAAGTCTATATTGAAAGTAAATCCATTAAATTGAAAAATTCAAACTGATTTGGATTTTTTTTAAAATCCATTTTATTGAAAAGTTTGTAGGCAATATTGAAAAAGTGCTGAAGATTTGCGAACTATCTGACTAGTTCAAAGTAAAGACTAGTTAGATTGAACTAGGTCGTTCACGAACTACACAACTCTACAACTCTGTTAAAATTATTAACAGAATAAATCAAGATAAATTTATATAAGGCAGTGCTACTAGAACAACAACTACAACAATACAAAAACAACAGGCATTTTGTTGTTGCCTACAGTACACCGAAATGTCAAAACCAGCTATATCTAGACCATTTTGACATATCGAAGACCAACATACAAAAGAGGAAGATAAACAGCTGGGCTACTAGCACTACCTATATAAATTTATCTTGAAATAAATTGCAATTAATTTATTTATTTATTTATTTATTTATTTATTTTTATTCATTCAACAATAATACAAAAGCCATTAAGGCCAAAAACTGCATTATAAAGAAAAAAAAAGAAATCCTGAGCAAGAATACTTAAAAATAATTAATATATATAAACAAAATCTTAAATACAATAAAAATATTAAATATAAAACTAGTACACTCATTGTCCTAACATATTGGCTCCCCAGCCGAAATAAACACGCAAATAAGATAATATCACCAGTAGAAATATAAAAAGTAAGAAGTTAAAATAAGCCCAAAATAGTGACAAACGGGTATATAAATATCTATATCCTCAAATCTAGTAATCCAACTTGATAAATATGCATAGACAACTAATCAATAGTCAAATATAAAAGAAAATAAAATGCTAAGAGAAGCCACTAGCTACACAAATGTTGAAGAATTTTCAACCGAAAGACATTATTAGAATGCGAAAAGACACGTAAACTATAAGGCAATCTATTCCAGCGCCTAGCAACTCTAATCACAAAAGACCTCTCATACATTGAATTTCTAATTCTGGGAATAAATATCTGAGGGTTTCTTGTAGACCGCGTAAAATCAAAGTCCCTACATAAGGGAGAAGGTCTACCACTCTTAACAACTCTATAAAACAGAAGTAACGATCGATAACTTATAAAATCTTCAAACATGCAACCAAGAAAACGCCGCACGTATTCAGAAATATGGTCAAAACGACGTACATTGTAAACGAATCGCACAATAGCATTCACAGCACGTTTGAGCCTAGTAAAATTTACACCAGTAGTACCCGAGATTACCTCAAGACCATACAAGACTTGCGGCATTAAAATGCCATGCGCTAACCTCAGCCTTACCGATAAAGGTAAGTAAATATTTGACGAATAAATCCTACGTAGAGCACTCCAAACCCTACAGCACAATGTATCAATGTGAGTCTTAAACGAAAGCCTACTATCAATAATAACACCCAAACACTTCATTCGGTTAACAAACTGAATCTGATCACAATCCAAGAAAATGTCAAGATCAAAAATAAAACGGTCAGAAGACCCAATCATCATTGCCTTTGATTTAGATGGATTTATAGTAAGCGAATTCTCTGCGGTCCATAGCAAAATACGATCAAGCGTATCATTAATGTTACCTTCTAACACCTCCGAAAATTCACGTCTACCCCCAAAAATTAAAAATATATCATCAGCATAAAGAAAGGACTTGCAAATACTAGAATTTATGCACCCTGGAAGGTCATTGACATAAAGAATGAACAAAAGGGGTCCTAAAACAGACCCCTGAGGAACACCAGAAAAAAGAGATAACAAACTCGATTCAACACCATTAACAGAAACAAATTGAGATCTACCACTCAGGTAAGACATAACAAGCCTACATGCCGATTTAGAAAAATTAAACTGATCTCTAAGTTTAGTAATCATTCGGACATGGTCAATAGAGTTGAAGGCCTTAGATAAGTCAATTGATACCAGAACACTAAGTTTGCCACAATTAACATACTCTCGGGCGCTGTCCGTAAGTTTCAATAGCAAAGAAGTGGTGTTATAACCCTGACGAAAAGCATATTGAGATTCATAAATTTTAGTATTAGCACATTCGATTATCTGGTTCTTAAGCAGATGTTCCATAACCTTAGATAACGCAGGAAGAATAGAAATGGGTCTAAAATCATCAGGCCCATGAACCACTCTCGCTTTGGGAATAGGCACAACCCGTGCAGTTTTCCAAGCAGTTGGAAATCTGGAGGTCATCAAAATTGTGTTAAATAAATTTAAAATAATATTCGTAATATAAGGAAAAACCATTTTAATGAAATCAACCGAAATATTATCAATACCGACCGATCTGGACCTAACTTTCGACAAAGCCTCAAACAAGTCACCTCCACTAACACAATAAAAGGAAAATAAATTATCGTGATCATTGAAATTTCCAAAATCAAAGTTACCATTATCATTAGAATCAGAAGTACCTACAAAAAAGTTATTCAGTTCATCAACATCATACTCACAATCGGGACAATCATTACTAATACATCCAGAAGCCCTTAAAACCCTCCACAGGCCCGCTGAGTCCAACCCACTAAAAATCTTCGAATAATGTCTTCTCTTCGCTTTACGAATAACACTTTTCGCTTTATTACGAAGCCGGCAATAAGTAATCCAGTTTTCAGCTGAGCGATATGATTTATAAGAAGAGAATGCTAGATCCCTAAGGGATCTAGCATATACAATTTCCCTCGAATTCATCCAAGTATCATGTCCATACCGAATTACTCTTCTAACAAGTGGGACATAAGATAAAAGTCTATCAAAAAGCAATTCAATAATGGAGCATTTATAGTCAACATCCATGGTATCAAAGAAAGAAAAGAAATTAAAACTTTCTATAAATTCCAATTAACCCACTCCAATTAATGTTATTATAGTCCCGAAATTCAACAAATTCTTGTACACGTTCCACAACAAAAACCAAGGAAGCAAAAATTAGGGCATGGTCGGGATAAAGAGGGGCAATGAACTTGATCAGAATAGTTGATCATCTCCAATTTGCTAACCAAAAAGAAATCGATCAGTGAAGTAGAATTTCTGCCAACATCATAATGTGTAGGTCTGGAGTTATGAGCAATCGATAAACTACATCTCAAACAAAGAGAGCGCAGTAAATCAGACCTGGAAGAATCAAACAAATTACAATTGAAATCACCGACTACAAACTATATTAGAATATTTCAAAAATAGGTTACGATGAGACTCCTCAAATTTAATCAGATTTCCACAAGGCAAATACACCACTCCCAGCAAAAGTGTGGCATTACCAATACGAAGCTCAACAAAAAGTGTTGGGATTAATATTTCATTTGGTGACTCAATCATTATCGTTCAATACAAGTAAGTGAACTAGTTCGTTCAAATCGTTCTTTTTGCTTTGACTTATGCTTGATCTACGTGTTATAAACTACATATGTATGTCGTTCGTTTGACAATTATTACGTAATATTCATGTTTTACGGATTTTTTCACAGTTTTACTGTTTATAGACAAAAAGTGGTAAACAATTTAAACTTTTCTAACACAAATTTATTAATTTGTGTAAAAAACATTTTATTTTTATGACTTTAGTTGTTTTTCCTAATTTGAAAAAATATTATTACTATTTTCTAAAAAAAATAATTGCTCTTGCAAGCAATTTGATTAAATAGAGATGCAATTGTTCTACGATTAAAAAGAACGAAATGAACGATTGAACGAAAAGATCGAATATTGGTGAACGAATCATATCGTTTAATTGAGTGAGTCGTTCAATTGAACTAGTTCGTTAATGAACGACACAACTCTAATAGTTTTAATTAATCTGCTATTGACTGTTGTTCGGAGCATTTGATGACCGCTAGAAAATTAGCAGGAAAGATTTTGCTTTATATAAAAAAAAAGAAATACGAGTCGTAAACACGTGTGGTGCGGCGAGTTACATTTTTGTAATAAATAAATTTAATTATCAGCACCCCTAAATAAATATACATACAATTGCAATAAAACAAACAATAGAAAAAAAAACGTTTTATAACATAAAGTGAGATAAATATAATTAAAAAAATAGTGAATTTCATAGAATGGTGGCTAAAAATTCGGAACAAATGAAAGCGCTGGTGCTGAAATTATTTGAAATCAATGCTTTCAAATTTGGTGATTTCAAGATGAAAGTCGGCATCAATTCACCCGTGTACTTTGACCTTCGTGTCATTGTCAGTTATCCAGATGTGATGGTACAAATAAGATAAAACTTCTCGTTTGTTTCAAAAATAGTCATTGACATGTTTCTTTAAACGTCTTTTCCTTTTTTTTTTTGTTTTAGCAAACCATATCCAACTTAATAATAGATTATATAAAGGAACATAATCTCAAAGCCAAACATGTCTGTGGTGTTCCCTACACCGCTTTACCCTTGGCCACTATCGTATCGGTACAACAAAATATACCCATGTTGGTGAGACGCAAAGAGGCTAAAGATTATGGTACGAAAAAGATAATCGAGGGCATCTATGGTGCTGGTGACACGTGTCTTATTGTTGAGGATGTTGTCACTTCGGGTTCCAGTGTTTTGGACACGGTTAAAGATTTAAAAGGTGAAGGTATTGTGGTCACTGATGCTATTGTCGTTGTAGATCGTGAACAGGGTGGTGCTGGCAATATTAAAAAACATTCCGTTCGTATGCATTCTTTGTTCACTTTATCTTTTCTGCTGAACACTCTACTGGAAGCTGGTAAAATTGAAAGTGATACTGTAAAATCGGTGGCCAAATATATTGCCAGTGTACAAATTAATAGTGATGGCAAATTTTTGAATAATAAAAAGGAAGTTGGTAAGTTGATACTACATACTAGGTACATATTAGATTAGCCTACAAAACACATTACATCATTTCTAAAATGAAACAGGAATTTTCATATATTTAGTTGAAATATTGTTCTACCTCAAGTCCAAAATCTTCTAAAAAAATTATAGGCCAGGGTTCTATATTCCACTACGAAGTGAAAGTGGAATCGTTTTGAATTCCACATTTTCAATTCCGCTGTGTTTTGAAAAACGGGTGAATCGTTTTTTTCACGACGATTTCATTTTCATTTTGTTTTTGTTTTTAGCAACAACATAAAAAAATGCGGGAAAAAAACCAAATTATCACTTTAAAGTGAATGAAATTGCAATACAGAAGAGTGCATTTTTTAACAAAAATAAAATTAAACAAAAAAATACTGGCAAAAGTGCAGTTTATGGGGCGTGACGAAAAAAAAAAAAAAAAATATGACCCCCTCCGGAATAAAAAAAAAAATTTTTTTGTTCTGGAGTTAAGGGGGCCGGGGCCCCCTTTGACCCCCAGGCCCTAAAAACTGATACACCACCGAGTATACAAGTATGGGTATTCAAATCAAAGGAAATTTTCTCCCGATTCCAAAAATAGTATTATTTTTTGGATAAGTGAACCAGGGCGGCAACCAGAGCCATTTTAAACCCCCAAAAGGGGGTAAAAAAAAAAAATGCAAATGTTAATGCAAAAAAATGAAAAAAAATCACTTTAATCATTACACATTTTTGCAAATATTAATTTAACTGCAACAATATTGAAAATCCTTGCTTTATAAAGTTTTTCTGCGTGGCGGCCTGCGGCCGCTCTTAGGGGTTTTCTCCTCCATAGGACGCGGCAGGTGGCTTCGCTGAATAAAGTTTCCCTGCGCGCGTCACACTAGGGAAGATAATGAGATATTTTTTTTTCATTAACATTTGCATTTTTTTTTTACCCCCTTTTGGGGGTTTAAAATGGCTCTGGTTGCCGCCCTGGTTCACTTATCCAAAAAATAATACTATTTTTGGAATCGGGAGAAAATTTCCTTTGATTTGAATACGCATACTTGTATATTCGGTGGTGTATCAGTTTTTAGGGCCTGGGGGCCAAAGGGGGCCCGGCCCCCTTAACTCCAGAACAAAAAATTTTTTTTTTTTATTCCGGAGGGGTCCATGTACTTTTTTTTTTTAATTTCGTTACGCCCCATAAAGTGCACTTTAGCCAAAATACTTATTGTTAAAATAATATAAAATGATTTCCTGTATTTAATTGAAAAGAAAAACAAAGAACGGAAAATCTAAATAGAAAAAGGCTTCGTGACTGTTCAAATCCTTTGGAACTACCAGAAAAATCGTAAGACAATAATTAAAACTGAGTCGCAAGTGTTTAAAATTAATAAAAAAAAAAATAGTTTTATTGCGTATTTTAGATTAAATAAGTATGCATTTATGATGGTTTTAGAAGAATTATCACCAATGGCTAAAAAGACAAGCATTCCAATTATTTTGCAATTGGACACATCACTACGCTATTTCGGACAAGGAATTTACCAACAAATGATCGCAAAAGACTTCAATCTAGCAGAGGGAAAAGTACAGCGTCAAAGATTTTAACAAATATGTGTAATGTTTTGAAAACTGTCAAATGCCCAAAATGGATTAGATTTGAAAAAAGTCGCAAAGAAATTGAGAAATCAAAAAGGGAAATCATCGGTTTCGGTTCTTCATTTTCTATATTTTCAGTACCTTCGTCATTTTTATTTAATTTTAGCAAAATCACGTTTACTACATTGTCGGAAATGGTGCCATCTAAGTTTGACAACTCAGTAGTGAATTTGTGGTTGTTTACCCTTTGCTAGTCGTCCCGAATGATTTAGCAGCTGGAACACCTTCGACTGCTGTATAAAGGCCAGAAAGTTTGGCAACTGAATCTTCTTTGGATGATATGTGTTGGATATTGTTGGGTCCTCCACCTGTTGCCGTTACCTCTGCTCTATTTTCGGCCAATTTTTTACGAATGGTAGTCTTCCAATCGGCCCAAGCCTTTTTCCAACCAGTTGCATCGTTTTCTAGAGGTCCTAAGCTGTTTAATGTACTTACTAAATCCTTCCACAACTGGTCTTCAACTGTTTAGTCGCCCCTCTAAACACCTTTGGCCAAACCAGATTTTTTTTCCATGAATGTTGAAAATGGTTCCTCTTGTTCCGGATTCATGTGTTTTCCCGTAAAAAATACAACACTTTTTCAGTTAAATAAACGTATATTAACAACATATCACATTTACTTACATTGTTTGTTTTTTTTTACGTTTAATATTCAAAATAATTTTATTTTCTAAAAAGTTTGGTTTTTAACTCAGTTAACTAATACCGTTTTACAATTACTTTTTTTTGTAGTGAAATTGTTTTATAGAACACATCAAATCACTTTAATTCCACTAGAAACAAAATGAAAATTAAATTTTCCTTTTTAAATCACTTATGTGGAATTGGGAACATAAATTAAGCGGAAGTTTCACTTTCACTTCATTTTCGGAATGTAGAACCCATGCGATAGACTAGTGTAGTTCGCGAACGAACTAGCTCAATAAAACTACTCACCCAACTGAACGATATGACCTAGTTCACCGTTATCCGCTCTTTATAGTTCAATCGTTCATTACGTTCGTTTTACCCATGAGACAATTTATCACTTTTTAAAATTGATCAAATTTAATTAATTTACTAAAAACTGAACATTTGCCACATGTTTCACAAAAAGCTCAATTTATCTAAATATTGACTAATTTTTATTTGTTAACAAGCTCTGGAACTAATATTTCCAGTATTCTTGAAAGTTTTCAAATAACAATTACTATAAAAATTTAAATTACACAGAAATATCATTATTCAAAATGTATCCAACTAATGTGTAAACAGTCCCGTTTTTGTTCGTAATACTCGCTTATCTAGTAGAGCACATCCGTTTGTAGTTGATTGTCCTGTGTTTCGAACAACGCATTACAGAGAAAATTCGTTTTTTAGTCGCACGATTCGTATGTGGAACAAACTTCCCGCAGAAGTCTTCCCTGTTACTTACAATTTAGAAAAATTTAAATCAAATATCCACAAACACTACTCCCTCTTTCCTCCTTCCCATACCCTATTTTCCTGATCAATACAATGCACTGCATGAGTAGGGGGCATCCCCTGAGTATTGGTTAAATTATAAAAAAAAAACAAGCCAAGTTTTTGGGATATCAGTTAAACTTGGTTAAGTTAAGCCGGTAAAGAATTATCCCTACCATTTCCAAGTTTCTTAACAAAAATTTTCGCAACTACTTCATCTTGCTTACAATCTTTATCATAATAAAACAAAATAAACTACATTTCAGAAGCAGTATTCCATTTAAAAGCTTCCTTAATCTAAGATTAAAAATAATCTACATCCTAAAAACTAGGCCTAAAACTTGGAAAAATAAAATAAGAAAATATATCAAAAGTCCACTTAATGAAAATTAAATTAAATTTAACTTAATTAATTAAATTAAATTCACATTTTTCTTTTATTTATTCAATTTTTTGGAATCAGTTAGATTTATTGAAATTGTGAATAAAATTCTTACCGTTTACAAAAATCCGACTTGGAAAATTCTTTAAAACTTGTTTGTTATTCACTTTTTTATGTTTACGAAAAATTATACTTTTAATTTGGTTTTTTGATATGATACAATGAAACCAAGAAAAACGTGGACTTTCAAGTCGAAACTTTTTTAAAACAGTGAAAGCGGAAATTAATAATCTAGATGACAGTTCTGACATATTCATACTACAACAACACGAAAAAAACGAAAGGGAACATGCTTCATTTATGAAAAAACTCTCGAATTTTTTGTTTAATTTATGGAAAAAATGGCCTACCTTTTTCTAAAAAAATAACGCTTTTTAATGTTTATGAATGTTTTTATAAAAGATGCAAAAAAAAAAACGCTATAAAAATTGTATATCAAATAGAATTTTCTGAAAATTTTAATGTACAATTTATGGGCAATGTACATGATATCGATCTCTGTCCATCCAATATCTGCTATTCCCACTTTTGATGATACAAATTGTCAAATTATTGTAAATTCTCTTTTGAAATTGACATTTCGTAGCATCAATACCGGTAAATAGTAGATATAGGTGGACTGGGGCGGATAGTATGTGAACCAAGCTTTATGCACTCACGGAATTATGTAGTTAGAAATCACTAAAAATGACAAAAAAAAACTAAAAAATTGAATAAATGAATAAAAAAAATATAACAATTTTTAGCTACTTAAAAATCAACTACAAATGTACTAAAAACAACTTCCAAGAACAGTCAAAATAACGAACCGCAGAATTGTAAAAGCAATTACAAATGTAGTATAAAAAACTAACTAAAATTTACAATGTAATTTTTTTAGTGTTTAACTGTGTAATCGTTTAGAAACGTTGACATTCTATTTATAAAGATTTTCAATAAATAATTAGTCTCAGCAGTTTAAATTATAGTATATTCTTATCTCAGCTGTATTTTAATCTTAATTATTATATTTTTCTATATGTTTCCTGTCTGTAGTTCATGACTTTACACGCTCTAAAATATCATTTGAAAGTCGCGCTAATTTGGCAAAATGTGAATTGGCTAAAAAATTATTCAATTTAATGGCCAACAAAAAAACAAACCTCTGTTTGGCAGCTGATTTAGACAAATGCAATGAGGTTTTGGAAGCCGCCGAGAAATGCGGTCCTTACATATGTGTTCTAAAGACTCATATTGATATATTGGAAGATTTTAATGAACAATTCATTAATGATTTGCAAGCCTTGGCCAAGAGACATAATTTCCTTTTAATGGAAGATCGTAAATTTGCTGATATTGGTAATACTGTTTCTTTGCAGTATGGCAAAGGTATTTATAAAATTTCATCGTGGGCTGATTTGGTAACGGCCCATACCATATCGGGTCGAAGTATATTGCAAGGCTTAAAAGCAGCTTTAGCTGCTGATACCTCAAAACCTCGTGGAGTATTTCTTTTGGGTGAAATGTCCGCTTCGGGTAATTTAATCGACGAGAAATATAAAGAGGCATCATCTAAAATTGCCACTGAAGGTGCTGATCTAGATTTTGTAGCCGGTATGGTTTGTCAATCTTCTACTTGCTTTTCCTTTCCTGGTATTATTCAATTGACACCGGGAGTTAAAATCGATGAGTCGGCCGATCAATTGGGTCAACAATATAATACACCCGAACTTGTGGTCAAGGACAAGGGAGCCGATATTGGTGTTGTGGGTCGTGGTATTTTGCAATCAAAGTGTATTGAAAAGGCTGCTGCTTTATATCGTGATCGTTTATGGGCTGCTTATATAGATCGTTTAGATAAATAACAACTTGTTTAATTTTTTCTTTCTTTTTGTTCTTTTCATTTCAATTTCTTTTTATTAAATATTTATTAAATAATTAAACAAACAATAACGTACCTTATGCTCAAATATTTACGTTTGAAATATGTGTTATTTATATTAAGCTCCCATCCAAAAACGACGCATTTACCACAGGTTAACCTTTTTAAATACAATTTTGCTAGATCACTAAGAAACTATATACTTTTTTCTTTTAAAAATATTAACGAAATTTTTAAATAAAGGAAAAATTAAATTTATATAATAAAAAATATGCATTTTACCACTTATTAAATGACGAAATAATCTAGAAGAAGAACTAAGAAAATAATTCAAAATGAAATAGAATATTATGAAGACTCTTAAATGTATCAGTAAATTCTTAAATTTACAATAATATTCATAGTTCAGAAAAACACCCTCATATAGCTATGATTTCAGAAGGTTCGAAAGTTATTGTATGAGTCTTTTCGGGCTCCAATTGCATTCTGGGTCTACTAAAGCAATTTTTAAAGCTGAATCCTTATTTTTTTTTTTAATAGTTATTATAACTTCATAATGGACTATCATATAATGGAAGTTAAAACTGTTAAAGTCAAAAAAATTTTAAAATTACTTGCAATCATAGAGTCGGTCTTGCCTTGGTTGGTGTTATCATTTTGGGGTTGGGCCAGCAGTCATTGTCAGTCATTGTTGAAAAAGCACTATACTGATTGTTTTGCTTGCCAACGCTTTAAAATTCAAATTTTGGTGCTGCCAAAGAGCTCATGTCATTATTTTAAAAGTACTTTATTGTTCGTTTTGCAAGTTCTTTGGCAACGTTGTAAAAAAGGAACGGCCAAAACACTACCGGTGTTATCATTTCGGGTATTTCAAAGCACTTTAAATCTTCAGAAATTCAACGCTTGTACCAACGACGTAAGTGCTTTGGCAGCACTTTGCCGTTCGTATATTTCTGGCTGCCGGGTAAAAATTTTAATATTGAGTCTAATATAATTATTAGAGATCGTTTTCAATTTTTTTTTTATTTTGATTTCTGGATATTATCACTTTTTGGAAGTTTTTTGTATCAATAAAAATAATGGCGTATTTTTTTTTTTTAATTCCAACTCCTTCCCGTGCCTATAGGAGACTCAAATCGCGGATTTGGGTCCCTTTTCCCATACAACAAAAACGGCTAAATATATGTCAAATCGTACTTCAGTATTCGATTCTACGGGAAAACTTAGGCCCATAGGCTTTTTTTTTTTAGTTTTTGGAATGCAACAGAATGCATAATTAGAGTGGTACAAAAAAATATTTTTTAAAAAAAAAATTAAAATATTTTTTTTGTTAAATTTTTTTTTTACAATGAAAAAATACTTACATCTGAGAAAAATGGTCCAAAAATTTTAATTTTGTAGTTCAAAAGTTATTAAAGTTTAAAAATTTAATTTTTTAGTGAATACAAAATAATTTATTGGTTTATATAATAATTTATTGGATTTGAGTCGCCTATAGGCACGGGAAGGAGTTGGAATAAAAAAAAAAAATACGCCATTATTTTTATTGATACAAAAATCTTCTAAAAAGTGATAATATCCAAAAATCTATTTTTCAAAATTAACTCTAATAATTATATCTAATTTGATAAGTTCCCATACAAATTGATCCGAAAAATTTGTCATCTTCGTTTATCTAATTGTATCAAATTAGATATAATTTGATACAATTTTATCAGAGATTGGTCCATATCCGGGACATTAAATTATATCTAATTTTATATAAATATATCTAATTTTATATAATTTTAGCCGATAATAAATAGGTATGCTCTTTGTGACTTGAAGTTATGCCTAAAAATATTTAAGTTGAAATTGTATCTGATTATTTTTTTTACTCGGGTTAATAAGACAGCATGATACCATATTTAATCATCGATTACTACATATATTTGGATTATTATTATATGGCTTATGTAGTTATATATGGAGTAAGATTTGCAGACATACAATAATATCAAGTACCATATAAAAAATTCACAATAAAAATTATCAGATGTATTTGTATATAATGATATAAGCCGTAATGTGACTTCATTCAAACTTTGATATAACTTAATCTATTATACATATATGACAATAAAGATATTATTATATATATTACATATTATATAGTACATATTATATTATATATATATGTATAAACTATTTTTACCCGGGAAACAAGAATTTTTAAAAACTCGACATAATATTGCATTTTTAAATTAAATTTTTAAAAATTAATTGCTTACTGCAAAATTACTATTTTGGTAATTGTTTATTAAAATACTAAAATAACTGATTTAAAAATAAATTAATTTTCTTCAGTTGTTGTTTTAAATAACTGTCATAATAGTTGTTTTGTATTGAAAACTTTTCTATTCACTAACGCAGTTTTGCCACTAACGCAGTTTTGTCCTATCCAGTGGTAAGTGGTAAGTTTTTGTCCTTTTTTTCTACTTTTTGTATTAGGTAATTTAAATTAAATGATACATATTTTGTTAATTTATTGGATAAAGAAATGAGAACAAGATTTTGAGTAATTAAATATTTTAATATGAAGCTAAAGCTACCAAAACACAACCATAGTCACCAGATAAATCATCCTGTAAGAAAATAGAAGAACGAATTATGTTTAAAATAAAACTACAAAGTTGTAAAAGATAAATTGTTAATATTTTTTTTATTTAAAGATATTCGTATTGTTACAAACTAATGTAAAGTAATCATTTATAGAGGCACTGTTTATATTATAACAAATTTTAAAATAGATTTAAAACATACCAGCCATTAAAATTTCGATAATTTTTTTAATATTCTTATTCTCAGTGTGTTCGTTTATTCGAAATCCTTACAAATTTTACTACAATTGGAAAGTTTTGTTCACTTATTGCATTGAAAATTTCCAGTTGTAGTAAAAGTAGTAAATTGTAGTAAGTAAAGGAACGTACCTTTTATGAGGTATGAGCCTTTTGAAAAAAAATCAAAAAACCCGACTAAAAATATGTGGATCCGTAAAGTAAAGGTTTAATGTATGTTCGTGCATGGCAATAAATTGTCATGCATCCATTGGAAACCGGAAATCATAAAATTAGGATAAACAGTAAAGTAATAAATTGTCATGCATCCATTGGCAACCGGAAATCATAAAATTAGGATAAACATTAAAGTAAGACAATAAAAGCAATATTTAACTTTAATCGTAAGCACGCGTTGATTCCTCTTAATACTCGTACTCAGTGTTAAACCTGTTATTGAGCATAAAATAGTCAAATTTTCCTTAAAAAATCGTCGAAATCATTTCAAGTTTTGAGCATTTCGAAAAATCGTCAAAAACTTGTTAAAAATCGTCAACAATAAAAGAACACCTGTTAAATGTGGGATATAGTTGAAATTAAAGACAATAATATAACTCTTATGTTAACGTTTTTGTTTTGTAGAGGACTAAAAAATTAAGTCCTTAACGTAGAGACATTTTTAAAATTTTGGCTAGTATTTTTTGAAAAATAAAAAACAAGGATTTTTTTAAGGTGTTTTTTAAATTTTTGAGTTTACCGTCGTACCATTTCAATGCAAATCAAAAATTTAAAAATCCGGCTACGTTAGGCACTAAAGAATTTATTCGTGTGTAAAACAAAATTGAAATTTTGTTCCTCAGATGAATACACAAGGCTCCACTAGAGCACCCGATTTTACCTTAAAAAAATGGGGTCTATAATGAAATGCTTACCAGGGTGTTCATGGTAGTCCGAATTCTAAATTATAATTTTTAGAATAATATTTAATATTGTGTTTTTCTATGGCAAAAAGAATTTTTTGAATAAACCATTTTTTTTATAATTGCTTGAATATTGTCGTTTTTATTGATTTATCATTTTTAAAGCTACTAAACCCCTTAAATTTTAATAGAAAATAACAAAATATAAGCAACGTAAGAGCAACGAGTATATACAAATACAGAGGCCAGTTGGTCTCTATCCACCTTAGTCCACCTCAGTCTCTCTCAATCTGCACTATTTTTATTTGTTCGCAAACTCACACCGATCAATTGAAACATGTTGCAGAAATTGAAAAGTTTAAATTAATTTTTATAATAATAATTTAATAAATTTTTTATTTATTTTAAAATTTAACCATAAAATAAGCAAGATAAAATAAAATACATTAAATTTTAATAAAAAAAAAAAATAACAAAATATAAGCAAAATAAGAGTGCATGTTTTTTAAGCAACAATTGTTTATCAACTTGTTGCTATTATTTTTTAGCGTAAAAAAAGGTTTTCATTACCTCGCCCGAGTTCAGTTGGTAAGCATAAAAAACGCTGTGTACGGTAGCACTCTTTGATGACTCCCGATTTTGCCTTTAAAAAAATGGTCCATAATGAAATGGTTACCAGGGTACGGACTACCATCCGAATTCTGGATTATAATTTTTAGAATAATATCTAATATTGTGTTTTCCTATCGCAAAAATAATTGTTTTAATAAACCATTTATTTATTTTTTTTATAATTGCTTAAATATTGTCGTTTTAATAGAATATAACAAAATATAAGCAATATAAAATCAAAGAGTATATACAAGTACAGTGACTACTAGGGCGGGTCGACGTTACTACTAGGGCGGGTCAACGTTCAAGGAAAATCGTATTCTAGGGATCAAAATAAGAAACTTTGCCGAAGGAACCATACTTCTAAAACGAATTCTGATGTCCCGACTTTTGACCCGTAGGGTAAAATTTTGAAAAAGCCCACTTTGATATTTCAGAAAGTAGGAGGAATCTCTCCAAGATTATGGGAGCTACTTCTTCTCCGGGAGACACGCTAGCAGATTAATGCATAAAACATCATTCTAGGTGACCGTTAAGGGGTTAAAATTTAAGTTGAAAGAGGGCCTTTTTAGTCGTGTTTTTATAGCAAAATGCGCAAATCTCGGGATAGAGATATTTCAGAAAGTAGGAGGAGTCTTTCCAAGATTAGGGTCTCTATTTCTTCTCCGGAAGACGCTCTAGCAGATTATTGTATAAATTTTATTCGATTGGGTTGGTTTCGATTGGGGCACTCTAAATGGGTCAAAGTGGGATTTTTCAAAATTTTAAACTACGGATCAAAAGTCGGGACATCAGAATTCGTTTTAGAGGTATGGTTCCTTCGGCAAAGTTTCTTATTTTGATCCCTAGAATACGATTTTCCTTGAACGTTGAGCGATTTTTTTGCCCGGCCTAGTGACTACACTTCCTTTCTACGCCTCTGAGCAAAAAAATACCTAACGCGACAACATTTTTTTATACTAAAAAATAATTGCAGCATGTTGATATAAAATTGTTGCTCAAAACACTCAACTTTTATTTTGCTTATCGTCACCTAAAATCCAAAAGGCCGTTACTACACTTTTCAGTTTTTTTTTTTCATTAGACAAAAAACATAAATAAAAAACTAAATAAAGCTTAATATCCAAATATTAGAATTATGCTTGAAAAGCAAAGACGGATTTGATTCAGAAAAAAAAAAAAAAAATCGTGGAAAAATATTAGTTTTTAAGTAGTGTAGTTGCGGCCTTTTGTACTTGATTTTTCTGGAACCAAAAGGACGTAACTCCAATACAAAACCTTATGCAAAAAATAAAACAAAAGTTTAAGATAAAAATGCTGCTTTTCGACAGTAATGATGCAAGTTTTTAGTCAACTTATGTATTTTTATCTATATATTGTAAGTATTTTTTTAAAGAAAAACTTATTTTAGAAATGTTGAGGTTAAGAAGAAGAATAAAATTATAAACACTATTAATTTTTAAATCAGACTAGACTCGATTCTGTCTCTTTTTATGGACAGGCGTCATCAGTGATTTTAAATTTAAATTGTATTATTATTATTTGTGTATTTATAATTGTCAGATTGTCTCTATATGATAAATTTTTCAACAACCTGCGGCTGTAAGAATCAAACCTGCGCTCATCTTACATTACATACGTAACTATTTAACTATTTAAAAACTTTCAAGAAAAATTCAATAAATTAATTTGTTTATTTACAGAAAATAAAATTAATGAAATTATTTAAACAAAAAATATAAATCATTACATACAAGTCAAAAAACAGCACTACACGACTTTTTGGTTAATGAATATATTGAAATTGCACTTACAGAAAAAATGTTGAAGAAAGTAGTAGAGTTAAAATTCTTTATTTAATTTGCCCACATTTACTAGGCTTGCCAGACACTTTTTATCGATATCAACTCAACAAATATCCTCAAAAAATCCCCAAATTCAACAATTTAATTAAAGTCGGAGCTCAAATTCATTGTCAAGATAGCCCAAATTTCATTTAACTTTTAAAACTGGCTTTTAATTAATAGAAATATCATTGCAAACTACACCGTGTTCAATTATATTTCCGAAATTATAAATTGTATGACAAAAATTAATAATCAGAAATTGTCATTGGTATTTCAGCAATTATAAATTACATTTCAGAAATTATCAATTTTATTCCAGAAATGTTTACAAGTTTTTTATTTTTACTTCTGATATACAATTAAAAATTTTTGAAATACAAATGACAATTTCTAAAATACAATAATTAATGTTTTACATACAAATTTTATATTTTTTTTTATATAAAAACCCTGGTAAACTTGCTTGGAAAAGACATATCGCACTTGATCAACAAGAGGGTATTAACTCAAAATTTTAAAATTTTCAGTAGAGTCAAAAAACTGTTTATGGCTACATTTTAACAGAATTTAAAAATTCAAACATATCATAACAAGCAAATTCCATTTGAAAATATATATACATTGTTTTTATTTTAAATTTTAACACTCATTGCAAAAAAATCAATTTTTTTAATTTAATACCATTTTTTTGAAATTTTATCGATTTAAATTTATAGAATAAAACAAATGTTATCAACAAAACAGTATCAACTCAAAATACAACCAAATATAAATAAAACAGTTTGATTATTTTTAACATAAATAAATTCTCAAATCAAAATAATACCTTTTTTATGAAAATATACGATTCATTTCTATTTGAACTTTTGTATTAACTCGAAATAATACCTTTTTGTTGAAGTAACATTATCATGAAAATGGTCTCAAAAGTGATTTTCGAGATGAAAGAGTAATCGGAATACGTTGAAATTTTTACAATAGATAGATATTGATGTTGTTAGTTGATTTCTTGAAAAAAAGTGATATTTTAAAAATTTTGAGTTAATACCCTCTTGTTGATCAAGTGCGATATGTTATATAGGCTTTAAATTAACTGGTTTTATGGTAAATCTGTATTCAATTAAATTATTTGTCTGAAATTTTTAATATCGCCACAAAATCTTCTAAATATTTTTTAAATCCCCAAAAACAAATCCCTGTCCCCAATTTAAAATTGCTGTCCCTAAGAAACCAAATTTGGCAAGCCTAATAGCCCAAGCCTGGCAAGCCTAATAGAGAGACACTGGCCCGAGCTCGGTATTTTGTTGCTGAGAGGCGTAGAAAGTGTAGTCTCAGAGAACTAATCCAAAGTTTAAATGATAAAATACTAAACTTTATAAATAATATTTAATAAGAAACAATAAACTTAAGACGGAGCAAACCTATTTTGTTTAGTTATTTTTAGAGGAAAGTATAATTAAAATATAAATTAAACTATTTGTAGCATATTGTTCTTTGCTGTATTGTTGTTGTTAGGATTTTTACCATGCCACCAGGGTCTCTAATACATAACCGACATCGGAGTCCAAATCATCCTGTAAAAATTGAGTGGGATTGTTTTAGGAACATAGCTTAATTTTGTTACGAGTTAAATAAAATCCTAATTAATGTTCAATAATAAGTGCCAAAGTTAAAAATGTATGAATTTTTTAAAACTTAAATAAAAGCATTACCAAAAACCGTTATAAAATAATTTGAATATTTTTTTTAATAAAAGCAAGACGTTATATTAGAAAATTAAATAATTTTTAAATCTATTTTGTTAATTATAATTAAACATAGTCGCTATTATACTTCAACAAAGCATGTCTATCTATAGTCATAGGAACATTTAAAATTCTTATTAGCAACATGTTTATAATTGTAAAGCAACATAATTGGTACATCCAACATGTGTAACAATCAGGGATGGAAACTTGGATATATATTTTTTAACTGAATTCATATTTTTCAATTTTCCTGCTAAACCCTTAGAGATAGCTTAATTTTTATTTCGGAATATGAATATTTATAATTTTTAACATGAAATTTATAAACTTTTTTTACTGCAGCATAAGATTAAAGTGTATTTTTTTAGTTAAAAAAATGATATAGGTGGAAAAGACCTAGATTAAGTTTTGTGTAACTTTTTTCACAAAAATGATACAGTAAAACCCGGTTAAGACGAACTCCGAGGGACCAAAAAAATTAGTCGTCTTAAGCGAGGTTCATATTAAGCGGGATTTTTCTTAACGATAAAAATATTTATTAAAACAAAAACAAGATTATTCAAATTTTTAAATAAATAAAAGACAAAATTAGCATTTCATGCATTCACAATTAAAAATTCAATTAAAATTCTTAATTTTTTTTTTAAAAAAAACCTGTTATTTTTTTCTGAATAACTGAATTAACGATTTCATTCGTTATAAGTTTTTCTATTATCAAAATATAATTGTCAGCTTCTTCGGCACATGATTTTGTTCGAATATATTCTTTTATGTTTATTAAGCTATTGTGTACCGTTTGTGTATTAGGTACTTCCTCTCTATTTCAACTTCTTCATCAGTTGACAAATTTTCAACATCGTGAGGATTAACAATTTCCAATATTTCTTCATCTGATAAAGTATGTGACGTCAAAACATTAGCATATATATCTAGAAAGTCATCCACGGATATGAAATTCATACTAGGTCTATCCCATAAAACGGATAAGGAGTGTACTAAACATGGTAATTTGTATGAAAACGAGTTTTTGGGACTGCTTAAAACAGATCGTAATAACCGAGGGTTCAAATTAACCGAGTCCGTATTAAAAGATGTATTTTATATGAAAATTATTGCCAAAACGTCGGGACTTTTAAATTAGTTCGTATTAACCGAGGGTTCGTCTTAACCGAGGTCGTCTTAAGCGAGTTTTACTGTATTGTACTGTAGTGTTTTTAAGTTTAAAGAACCAAAACTATCTGGAAAAACTAACACAAAGTTGAGGTTTGTGCCTCTTGTGCAAAGAGATCAAAATTTTATTTTTTTAATTTTAAGGATCTATTTTAATATTTTATAGATTTTATCTGTAACATATCAAAGAAAACCCTATTTTTGCCTTATAATTAAGCTTTAAAAAATATATTTTTGAAGGTAGTGTCTTTTGTGTATGTTCTGGAATTAGTGGAACATTAAAAACGTAAAATTTGTCAAATTCGTAAAATTAAAAAATTAAAAAATCGGTGTTCTTGAATTCGTACGTTTTGGTGTTTTCAAAGTTTTTCTTAAAAAAAAAATATTTTAGCTGTCAGGAAAAAATATTTTAGCTGTTAGGAAAATGTTAAAATTTTAAATATTTGCTTGAAATTAATAAAAATAATTCGAAATTTTATGAACCAAGTGTTTTTTTCTTCAAACAACTTATATTTAAAAACAAAGAATTACATACTAATTACTTTCGCCCCCTAACACTTTGTCGAACTCAAATCCCGAAAAAATAATGAAAGTGAATTCAGGAACACCAAAACATTTGAATTAGTTTTATTTTTGGCGGAATGGGATTCCAGAACAGGAGACATTTGTGTTAAAAAAAAAAAACAATTAAAATAATTAAATATGAATTAATTTTGTTTTATTTAAACAAACAAGAAAACAAATTATAAGTTAATTGTATTTTTACGGACAAAATGTTATTATTTTCTGTACGAAAGTAGTTTAATTATCATCTAGGTGTTTTAGACCTATCTTAACTTTTACGTGAAAAAACAAACTAGGGTTAAAATGATACTGAAGTTTGAGTAAAATAACATTTTTTCGAAATCGATGGTATCCCTAATGTGACCAACAGTTTTTGATCAAAAAGTGGGGTTTTGAACACTCAAAAATGTTTTACAGTTACTACATGACAGTTGTTTGTGTAGTACTTAATAGTAGTTGGTTTTAACTACAATTACAGTTTTTTTCATCAAATAATACAAAACAACTATTATGACAGTGCTTAAAAAAAAAAAAACTAAAGAAAAATACTGTATTTTTGCAACAGTTGTTTGAAGCAGTTATTTTAGTATTTTAACAAACATTAAATTAAAAAAAAAATGTCATTAAATGAAAAAATATTTTTTTTTATTAAAAAATACCTCTTAAAAACAGTTATTTTTAAAAAATTTTATAGTTGTTTCAAAATGTTCAGTTGTTTTTACATTGTTGTTCAACAGTCAAAAAAATCTAAAATTTTTAGTTCTTTCCTTACTGGAAAACCAACCTATCTTCCTAACAAGTTTTGTCAAAAAAAAAAAATCGCTCACGGAATCTATGCTTGGTAAAAAATTTGTTCAAAACTCTTGAATTTCCAAAATATTGAACTCTTTAAACATTTAAATAGTGTTTATTAAAAAATCTAGCAGGTAGATTTTAAATGTAATATGCGCTATTTAGATTTTAAACGCGGAAAAAATTTTGATTTGATTTCTAAGCCCTTTTTTTATTGTTTTTGTTCACATGGTAAAAAATCAATTGTGTTTGTTTTTTTATTTTTTTTTATTAACTATTAAGATGATTCTATGATTGAAATAAATTTGTTGTCAATAAAAATTTGCGATTGATAGATATTTGTGGTTAGCCAATTTCGACGATTGATAGGATCTTTTGATTAAAAGAAATTCACGATTGTTTGAATCCCACTGTTAATCCACAATTTTCACAAAAAAGAAAAAGAATAATTAAAATTTTCGGATGATAAAAATCCGCAATTGCAAAAATTGATCAGATATTAAAAATTAAAACTAGTTTTATTATATTTTAAAATAAATTAAAAATTATACATTACGCCTGTTCGTTTACTTAATTCAAAATTTTCATTACAAAAATTAAACAAAACTTTTTTAATTTTAGTAAAAAATTAACAAATTAAAGAAAATATATTTTAATATGAAGCTAAAGCTACCAAAACACTGCCATAGTCATCGGATAAATCATCCTGTAAGAAGAAAAAAATTGAGATGGTTTTTGTTTAAAATAAAACTCCAATGATTTTAATAACGTATTGTTAATGTTTTTTATTATTAAAGAATATTTTACTTAAGCGGTGACAGGCAATTTTTTTAAAGACAATTTAATACAAATTTTTTATGAAAAAATTTTTCAACACACTTTTATTTACTATAAATTAAATACTAAAAATTTCAAATATAATTGAGAATAAATTTGTGAATATGAGATGGATTTATTGAAATAATTTTGAAAAATTAATAGGAAGCTAATTCTACCAAAACACGTTCATAGTCACCAGATAAATCATCCTGTAAGACAAAATAAAAGATGATTTTTGTTTAAATAAAACTCCAAAGAATGTAAATTACGAATTATTAATATTTTTTTTTTTTTTTTTATTTGTTTGAAAAATGTTTTATCTTCTAACTATTCGTGTTAATTTAAGCTGTAAAAAGGCACTTTGTTTTATTAAAGTACACTTCAAAATTTTTTGACAAATATTTATGATATAATGGACGAATAAGACAATAAAAAAATTGTTTTATCTAAAAGCATTATTGCACATGAAAATCTAAAAAAAACACTACATTAACGTTAAAACAAAATATACAACAAAATATAATAAAAAAAAAGCATTTTGGAGATTTCTTTTATACTTTCAGGTTTTGATTTTTTGGCTTTCTTTTGGAGGAGTTAAGAGTTAAATTATTTAAATGTTTCTTATTTAATTGTTGTTGATTTTTTTTTTAATGGTGTTGTTTTAGATTGTTTACCAAGCCACCAAAGTCTCTAACATATAACCGATATCGGTTTCCAAATCCTCCTGTAAAATTTGTTTTTAGGGTTGATATGAGAAAAACATTCGAAAAAAAGAGAAAGAGAAAAAACAGTGTGGAATTTTAGAAACGGTTGTTGTGATTAATTTTGGTTGTTTTTTTTTTGTTATAAATAAAACCCCAGAGTTAAAATAATGTAAGAATGAAACAAATGAAATACCAAAATATAGTTAACCAAAATTGAGCAAAATTTGTATTAAAACCCAAATTAAAAAAATTTTGAAATTTAATGAAATATTATTTTTAAAGTGTCAAAATAATTGATGGCATTATTAGTTTAAAAGAAAATCTTAAATAAAGTTTAGTAAATTCTGAGAAAAATTATAAACATTTATAATAAAAGCATGCTTTAATATAATATTAAGGCTTTAAGCTGGTTGTTTTTTTTATATATCAATCAGTTGATTGATAAATAAATTGTGTTATAAATATTCCAACTGGGTTATTTTCCATTACAACATGTTTAAACGATACGGCCCTAAATGCAACATGTTTTATATTGTTAGCAACTTTATGTAATAACAACATGTTATCAATTGTTTAATGTTTATAAACTTTAGTAAACTAATTGGGAATTTCGACTGAAGAATTAATCTTGTAAAAAGATTAACCAGTGGGTCTCTATCCACCTAAGTCTAACTCAATCTGCCCTCTTATTATTTGTTCGTAAACTCCTCCCAGCAAAATTAAAACATGTTGCAGAAATTTAAAAGTTTATATTAATTTTTATCATGTTTGTGAATAATAATTTAATAAAACAAGCAAGATATACAGCCCGATTATGAATATTCCCTCGGATTCTTTCCTCTGCGGATTTTATTTTCTCGAGAAGAAAAATCCTCCTATTCTAAACAGGCGGGGAAAAGAATAATAAGGGAGAGAGAATTGAATAATATTAATTGAATAATTCATACAAATTCTATCACAATTCTCCCTAAGAAGAGGGGAAGAGTTTCCCATTTTCGAAATTAGGAATAGGGGAACAAGGAATAGGGAAAAAATTCTCACGGAATTGTTATTGAGAATTGGGCTGAATATTAAAATATGTATTTTGAATTTTAATAGAAAATAACAAAATATAAGCAAAATAAAACAATTTGTTATCAACATGTTGTTATTATTTTTTAGTGTAAAAAAAAGGTTTTCATTACCTTGCCTGAGTTCAGTTGGTAGCTTCCTTATTTGTATATACTCTTTGGATTAACTGTCTCATTTCAGTGCAAGCATATGTAGTTAATCCACTTTGTTACTAGATTAACTTTTTAGTCTAAACTCACTATAAATGTGTTTGAAAACAAGTTTATAAACATTTGTTTCATTAAGCGCTGCCGTTGAGGATTTGTCTATAATAAATAAATTTTGATATGACCAATATGCCGATTTGGCAAAATTTCTCAACGTATTTTTTTTAATTTGAGCATATTAATTTCAATTTCTAATGTTTGAATTTAATAAAAAACTAAAACCAAAAGGATTTCATATATACTTTTGGAAAATAAATCCAGAGTTATAGGAAAAAGTATATTTTTTATGATTTTAACTATTTTAGCTAAAAGTTTTCTGATACAGCTAGCTTTTTCCTGAGTCATAAGATTAAATGAGAAATTGAAAAATTTCATCGTAAATAATATGAACACTGCTTTTAAAATTTAAAATGAGTAAAATTTTTACAAATTTATATTTGCTGATTAAAACATCAGTTAACGGCTTATTTAATAAATAAAGTAATTTTTTTTTTTTTGTTTATTTTTATATTCTTTTAACTTTTTAACTGATTTATTTTAAAAAAAATACAAAACTAATTTCAAAAAACTTATGATCACCTTTGAACAAAGAGACCGAAATGAATGTCATGTCGCATATGATAGACAAATTTTAAACTATTTAAAGCATCAACACATGAAAATTGTAAGCGATTCCATTACAGACATGTTGCGTCTGGTATAACTGGGTTTATTTCGCTATTTTGCCGGTTTGTTTTGAAATATCTTGAACTACAGTTAAAATTTCTTTAGAATTTTTTTATTGTACACAAATATTAATTTTTTTTTTAATATTGTGAAATTCTCTGATTAAATTTCATAAATAATAGATAGTTTTTGATACATTTGAGAAAAATATCTATGTGTTCGGTTAAAATTTGTTGAAATTAAAAAAAAAAACTTTATGACAATTATATAAAATCATTATTACTGTCAAAAACAGTTGTTACTTTCAAGTTGTTACCAAAACGTCAGAACTTTCAAATTAATTCGTAATAACCAAGGTTTCATTTAAACCAAATGCGTTTTACTGTATAAGGCTGCTAAAAACAATTAAAAAACACAAAAGTTTGAGGAAAATTTGTATAACTAGAGTCACAGGAGTTTTAGTATCAACAGGCTTTAAAAACTGTTAATAGAATCAATTATAAAAACAATCTGCGAGAGGTAATTATCAAATTTGGTCCACAATTATTAAGTGTTTTAAGTGAGAATTAATGTATCTAACGCATGGATCAAATAAAATTTAAATTATTTCATTAAATTTTTCTAATAATTTGAATTATTATTAATAAAACTGTGAAAAATATTGAGATTTTTTTTTTTTAAATTTGTTTTAACCATTAAGTTTGTTTGAACTCTTCGCAGACCCAATGCAATACTCCTACGGACCACCATTTGGGAACCGTAGGTTTAGACCAGGAGTGCCCAAAAGTTCCTTATGGAAGAGCAAACACCAATACATTTAAAGAAAAACTAATTTTATTCAATATTTTTTGTTGTAAAAACCAATCCATACAAAGAAAAAAGAAAAAAATATTTCAATGTTTACCAGCAAAGCATACGAAAGTGTTGTTGCTTTGCGCTTGCGTGTATAAAGTGAAGAACGACAAAAAAACTAATAAGACAAAGTTGTTTGTGTATTTCGTATTGCTAGTGCTGAGCGCTCTATATGTGTATTAAAACACACAGCCTATAGCTAAGTGTTTTTACAAAAACAATTGAGTACCAAGCGCATAGGCCGTGGGCACCCCTGGTTTAGACGATAATGTTATTCAAGTAATTTATGTAATTCACGTAATAAAATTTGTTCTTACAATTTCACAAATGTTGCTTAAAAAATTCAACTACTATAAACATGTTTCTAATAAATAAATTATTAAGTGTGTTCGATAATACAAAATTTTTTAAAAATTTGTAAAAGTTTTTACTGGAAGGTGTTCGTTAACACAAATACTCAGTAAGAAATAGTAAGAAGAGAGAGTAAAATGATAGGTTGTTGACAAAAAACTTCAAGTTTTTACTGGATAAATTTTTGCCAGTAAGAATTTGTAAGAAGAAAAAAACATATGATTGAACAAATATGCTTGTATTTTTAGTAAACAAAAACAAATATTAAATTAAATTTTAATTGTTTATGGATTTAAAGTGCAAAACATTAAAGAATTAACTATGGAAGAAATTGAAAAACATTCTAAATTATTTCTGGTCGACAATTTCAATTAACTTTTACCTTTTCCATAATGACCAGTTGATTTTTTTTTAATATTTGTTATTTAAAATCAGCTGTTTTATATATTTTACCAATTGTTACAAATTTTCCGTTCGTTTACTTTTTTGTAAATTTGTCTTACTCTCTGTAATTTTGTTACTGAGTAATTTTTACTGGACTTTACTGGGAAAGTAATCGAACACACTTATTGTTATCAAAGCTATTGTGTATAAACATTTTTTTCTTTAACAACATGTTTCTAATGGTAATAGACAATGTTTCCACAACCCATGTTAAAAAGCAATGTGTATCTATACAAAATCATGTATATAAGAATGTAAGGCAACAAAACTATTTACACACAAAAAAAATATTAAAAATTAAAAAATATTTATTTTTTTATAAAATTTTTTATATTTTAAATTAAAAAATAATATATTTCTATTTTAAATAAAAAATAATAACAATGATGTAGTGGATTTTTAAATACAGTACAAGTGTAGGTGTTGTTTTAATTATGTTTTTGAATATTTTTTCAATTTAAATAATTTAAAAAATGTATAGTATGTAGTAAGTAGTATATTTATGTAAATTAGATTAAAAAAAAAAAATACAACAATAGGTAATATATTAAAATTTGTAAGCATTTTAAATAGTATTTTTTATAGTATTGTTATAAAAATGTCATTGGGCTTGTGATTTTTTGTACAAATACTATTATTTTTGTAATTATATAGTATATTTAAAAAAAAGTGCTTCAAAATTAAAGTATTTTTCAAAAAAAAAGTGCTTTCCAAATTATAGTTATTAAAAAGTTTATAAAAAAAAAGTATTCGAATATAAGAATTTTTTTTTGTTTTTGAACTATTAGTTTAAATTTCAAGGCAGATTTTTGTTTTTTTTTTTTATGTTGTATAATGTTATAAGACTTATTATGTAATTGTAGTTGATTTTCTTTTGAAATTTTAAGAATAAAAATTGTGCATTTTTCAGAGATTTTCAGTTTGTTTTTAGAATCCAACAATCGCCAATAGGGCACGTTTGTAATCGCCAGAAGTATCGCCCTGTAAATAACGAATGATTTTTTTAATTAAACAATTTTTTTTAGAATGAAAAAAGAAGTTTTTTTTGTTTAAAAAAAAAACAGAAACAATTTTTTTTTTTTTTAATTAAAAAGAAAATTTAAAAGGGCCTGAAATTTTTTGTAATAAAAAACCGCACCGTTAATAGCATTTTATATATTAGGAGAAAAATTAAAATGTTTTAAAAACACTTAAAAGCACATTAAAAATACAACATGGAAATTTTTTTATGAGAAAATGTTAAACTTTTCATATCCTGGCTTCATAAAACTTAATTAACGTAAATCTTTGTTTAAAACAATAAATAAAAAATAAACATTTGGTTTTAAATTTTTTTAAATTTTAAATTAAAACAAACATAAAAATGTTTAGAAATACAAAATTATACAAAAATTTTATATTTTAAGACATTAAGCCAAATTATATAGAAATAAAATATTTAATGATAGTCTTTAATATTTATAAAATCAATATATTTGTCTGTAAATTAAAAGGTATTTTTGTACAATATTTAGAATTTTTCTGTAGAAAAACAAAAAAAAAAAAAAAAAACGATGAATGTAGAAAATTTATAACATAGAAATTATCGTTGGCTAGAAAGTCGCGATTGACAAAAATCTTCGATTAACAGAAATTTACAATTGATGCAAATCGACAATTTATTGATATATTCGATTAATTTATATATTTGAATGATTGATATAAAAAATCATTTATCATCGATACAAATATGGGTAACTCAATGTCAAATCAACCAATGGGTGTACACTAGGTTGTCCCAAAAAAAATAAAAATTTGGATTTTCTCGGAAGATCTTTCCTAATTTGGATACTCATAAGGTAAAGTATTTTTGAGAATTTTATCAGATTTTTCGGAAGTGGTTTAGAGGTCGCGCAAACCGATTTTGTACCAAAAATCGAGCTTTTTGGGCTTTTATTGAATTATTCTTGAAAATTGCTAAAAAATCGGTAATTTTTCGGCTTCTGAGTAAATATTTTTAAAGAAAATTTTCCGATCTTTAATTTTATGTGCATAAGTAATAAGTTTCGTCAGGGATTTTGCACATATTGATACATTATATAACAGTTTTTGTAAATTTCCAACAAATTTGAAAAAGAATGCTTTATAACTTTTAAAATTTGTATGAAGACTAAAAAAACTAATGATGCAGTTTAAAAGATTATGAAGTTTTAAATAAATTAGCAGAAAAAGCAATATAATTTTCTATTACCGTTCTCGAGTTATACCCTTTTAAAACTTTGCTCCCATTGTATGAAATTTTTAGTACTATAAGATTTGGGTATCCGATTTGTTGTAAACTTTAGATTATGAGATTTGAAAATGTATTTATTGTATGTCAAAGCTTAGTTTTAAGTGTTGTCAAGTTGTGGACAGCAAAAAAAGTAGCCAAAAAGCCGTTATCACTAGGTGGCACTGATGTGGCTCGAACTAAAATTCATGATTTATTGGATTTGGGGGAACTACAACCCTATTAGTCTATAGGTTTAGAGATAACAAGTCACAATACAATTAAAATTTTTGTAAACTGATAAGTGGAAGATACCAAAACTTTGCGTTTAATGCTTAGAAACCTACATTTTTTCTTTCTTCTTTATTTAAACAAATTTAGATAAGTTTTGCTTAACATTAACCTACAACTAGTCTCATTTAGTGACTAACTAGTAGTTCATTTATAGATATTTATAAACCTACATGAACCAAGTAATAACAACGAATTAGTGAAGGAAAATTTAACAGAAGACATGATTGAAAATAAACAAATTCTGTGTTTTATTACAAAAGCCAGCCTAACTTTTTTTGAAGCCTGCAACATTTTTACTGATTTTTTAAAAACGGATCCAGAAAAATGGGAAAACAACAAATCATTTCAGGAAGCAAAACACAAAGTTCAACAATTGCAAGTTGTAAATGATGTCGCAGAACGTGGTGTGGCCTTATATCAATATCACAACTTCTGAAGCAGACTTTCAGAGTTTACTGCAGGGGGTAGAGCAGCATCGCAAGAACTCTAATAAATGATTTATAACAAATCTATTTTTCTTTGTTTTTAATATAATTATTATGTATGAGTGGTAAGTAACTATTATTTTATTTATAAAAACATTTTCTAAATCCAATTATTTAAAGTTTAAACCAATGCAAATCTAGTTCACACCTACATTTCATACATTTCATACAATGTGTACAAAGCTTTAAAACGGTATAACTCGAGAACGGTGAGAGAAAATTCATTTTTTTTTTCTGCTAATTAATTTAAAACTTAATAATCTATTAAACTGCATCATTAGTTTTTTAGTCTTTATACAAATTTTAAAAGCTATAAGCATTCTTTTCTATATTTGTTGAAAATTTACGAAAAAACCGTTATTAAATTGTCAAAATGTGCAAAATCATTGCCGAAACTTATTATTTATGCACATAAAATTAAAGATCGGAAAATTTTCTTTAAGAATATTGACTCAGAAGCTGAAGAAATATCGGTTTTTTTTTACCAATTTTCAAGCAAAATTCAAAAAAAGCCCAAAAAACTCGATTTTTGGTAAAAAATCGATTTGCGCGACCTCTAAACCACCTCCGAAAAATCTGAAAAAATTCTCAAAAATTCTTAGCCTTATGAGTATTCAAATTAAGAATGATCCCCAAAATTTTTTTTTGAATGGGACACCCTTGTGTACACTACCTTCTCCAAATTTTATGATTTTTCGTAGAAAGACAGATTATTACAGAACTAAAATAAGTGCAAAGTTTGAGGGCACTGGCACTTCTGGATCCGGAAATATGAGGTCTTGAAAATCGTAAAAAATGTCAAAATTGACAAAGTTGTACTTACTTAATTGTAATTTTCTTAAAAAGTATTATAGGTAGGCAACTAATCAAGGTCGCATTTGAAAGGTTATTAAATTACCTTTAATTTGATATACAACAAAATTTTTTTTTGAAAAGGTCAAAGGTCACATCTTTTGACCTATAATTCGGGAGGCTATATCTTTAAAAACGATATTTTTAAAAATCTGAAAAAAATATATGTTTAAGATTGGTCCCTTCCCTAAAGTTACGAAAAATTTCAGAGTGGAGGTATTCTTGGATCCAGAAATATTAATCACATAGTAAAGGTAGATATTTAACAAGGGAATTAAAACTATGTAGCATAAAGAGCCCTTTAGTAAAAAAAAGAAGAAATGTCTGCACTGTGTCAGGGTTTGAGTCCCGGCTGCACTAAAACAATATAATGTTTAATATTTCTGGATCAAAGAATACCTCCACTGTGCAATTTTAAAGATATAGCCTCCCGAATTATAGGTCAAAAGATGTGACCTTTGACCTTTTAAAAAAAAATCATGTTGTATATCAAATTAAAGGTAATTTAATAACCTTTCAAATGCGACCTGGATGAGTTGCCTATGAGTTGATGAGTTGCCTACCTATAATACTTTTTAAGAAAATTACAATTAAGTAAGTACAACTTTGTAAATTTTGACATTTTTTTACGATTTTCAAGACTTCATATTTCCGGATCCAGAAGCGTCAGCGAACTTAAATTTTGGATTTTTCTTAGTTCTCTGATACATTTTATTCGTGCCAAAATTCAGCAAATTTGGAAACTGTGATGTAAAAAACAGCCATATTTTAAGTTGAGTTGAGATGGTTCAACCCATATATGATCTATAGAAGTTTTCAGTTAATAAAGATTTAAAATTGATTAACATATATGATTGATATATATATATATATATTCGATTAATAGATATGTATATTCAATTGATTTAAATCTGCGATTAATAGATATTTACGATTGATAGAAATCTGCGATTGAAAGAAATCTACGATGATATAAATCTTTTATTGATACAAATCATTCATTGATAGAAATAGTTGTTTGTTAGAAATCTATGACTGATAGATATCTTCGATTTATATAATACTTTGATTTAGAGAATTCTTTAATATATAAAAATCTTCAGTTGATAAAAATCTTCCATTGTTCGAAATTTACAACTGATATATATCTTCGATTTATATAAATCTTTAATATACAAACATCTGCAGTACATAGAAAATCTCGATTGTTCTTTAATTAAAAGGAAATGTTCCTTTAGAAAAATCTTCAATTCTACGATTAAAAAGAATACTTTGACACATAAAATGTACTATTATACAACTGATATAAATCTTTGATTGATAGATATCTTCAATAGCAAATCTTCGATAAATATAAATTTACTATTGATAAAAATCTGCGATTGATATTTTTCTTCGATTGATAGAAATCTTTAATTTATAAAAATCAAAAATTAATATAAATCTTCTATTAAATATAATATTTAATTGGAAGTCATCGAAATTTTAAGATTGATGGAATATATCGGTTACTCCCTTATAAAATAGTGTAATTTTATATATAAAGAAATAATTTTAACACTAAACGTACCAAACCAAGTGTTGTAATTGCACTTATTTAAATTTTTAATTGAAAATTCCAAAAATACGGTTCAAGTTTTTTTCTTACTTTTTTATCTTATTTGTATAAGTAGTAAGGTAAAGTAAATTTCATTGTTTTCTTTTTCTCTTATATTCTCAGATAGATTGTAAAATGAATTATTGTCGATTAGGTGTTGTATGGAAAGATTATAGCCAAGGTACTGCGCAATTAACCCTTAGAGTACGGAGTCTAGTTTTTGGCATAAAGTACGGAGTGGGGTCACTGAAGTCCCCCACTCAAAAATGGTTTTTTATTTTGTTTATAAGTTGGCATAATAATATTAGGAAGACTGTTAGAAAAGTAAAAAACGATTATTTAATTAAATTTGCAGCATTTATTTTCAAAAATTAAAGTTTTGAAAATTAAATTCTTGAGAAGAAAGAAATTATTTTCGAAGTTATTAAAGAAAAACTAAGGGTTAAGAATATTATGTTTACAAACATCTTGTTGCAACACTAGCTGAGTTACGTAGTTTCAAAGTTGACTCTCTCAGGTATAAAATAGCCTTCAGAGATTATGTTTTTTTACAAAAGTTGATCGTTAAAAAAAAATCAAAAAAAATCTACGCGATTATAGAACATGTGTCTGGCTTTCAAAATAATGTATGTACACACAGAGAAATAAAGTGCCAACCGAATTAAAAGTATATTATATTAATGGTAACAACTTATAAATTCAGTTAGTACAACGATATTTACAGTCGATTTCTCAATATTTTGGGTGTTGCAACTGAAACTCAGTTGACTTAACCGAACTTTGTTGCGAAAACTAATGTTAAGTTGTGACAACCGTCTGCAATTCGTTATACCCCGAATTTGAGTCGTAGTAACCGAATTTCAGTTGGCAATTAGCTAAATTTTTCTCTGTGTGTATCTTGATCTATTCTGTTTTAACACATAATGTGCCACAGGGTATCAAACTTGAACACCTCAGCTATAAAAGGGCTTTCGTAGCTTTTAACGCTTGCAGATTTTGACAAATTTCAATAAAATTTATAACAACAAATAAGAATATTTCTACGCACCATGTTTTAACACATTGTGTCAAAAAAATCTATAAAATTTTGTTTAAAAAAAAGTAGTATTATAGTCAAGATAGCCAACTTTGACACCCAGTAATTCTCCCTGTGTTGGAACAGGTTGTCTCAAAATATATTTTTCTAAAAATCCACATCATCAAATATAACCCTAAATAGAAAATTAATCAATCGGTCTTGTAGAAAAGAAGCTCATTGACAATTAGAGAATTTATACAAATTTCAATTGATAAAAATTTGCAGATGAAAGAATTCTATGGATGATGGGTTTATAAATGTAAAGGGTCCGCCATCGAACGTTTTTTTTTCAAATAGTGCTTATTTCGTGAATGGTAACACTTAGCTCATGTCTGATTTGACAGATAATTAGTTTTATCTTTCCGCTGAACGAATATGGTCCGTATGTTCGTTATCTTGTGAAAAAAGTGAAAGAAACTGGCATCCTCATCGATAAACCAAAGCGTGAAAAGCCAAAAACAGTGCGTACACCCGAGAATATTGCTGCTGTTGCAGAAAGTGTGCGTGAAGCGCCATCAACATCAATTCACCGTCGTTCTCAACAATTGAACATTTCGGAGACATCATTGAGACGAATTTTGCATAAAGAAATTGGTATGACGCCATACAAAGTCCAATTGGTTCAGGAGTTCAAAAAAAAAAGTTATTTGGCGGACCCTTTACTTGATCTATAGAAGTTTACGATTTGATATAAATCGATTAAAGATAAATCCTCAACCAATAGAAATCGTTGATAAAAATCTTTAATTAAAAGGAAATTTTCTTTTAAGAAAATCTTCAATTCTACAATGTACTATTATAGAAATAAATATAAAATTTTAAAATACCCAGGTAGAAATTATGGATGGTAATAAAAATAAAGTAATGGCAAAACACTAGACGACGGTGGTCTTACAAGAATAAGCGCTGGTATATCACAAATGCTTTGGCAGCGCCAGAAAAAAGTGCTTTCGCAGTTCTTAATTTGTGAAACAATCTTACGATTTTGCCGCTTTTATTTTAAAGTCGAGTTAATTTTTTTTTAATAATAAAATAAAAAATACAATATTTCTTTTTTTAAAGCATTAGAAGACAGTGGCCTTTCAAAAATAAGCACTGGTAAAGCACAAAACACAAGTGCTTTGCCAAAAAACAAAAATGCTTTTTTGATGCAAATTCAGTTTTTTATATGCGTTTTACAAATTGTTCTTTCTCTTTAACATTTTTAGCACACAATTTTATTTCGCTTTTTTGTGGCGCAAATTTGATCTAATTTTCTCGATTAGTTTTAGAACCTTGTCTTTTAGATTATGAAAGGACAATCGTACAAATCGAATGCTTTTTGAATCAGATATATCCGATGACAACTTTCGAAAATATGGCAATTCAAAGTTCATACTTTTTGGATTTTTTTTACTTTAAACCGTCAGCAAGTCGGGATTTTTTGAAAATTTGTAAAACTGAATGTGGATTTGTGTGTACAAAAAATGTATCAAATTTAAACACGCTTGGTCTATTTCTATTTGATGTCTCATAGATTTCGAGATATACAGAAATTATTCTAATCTTGTCTTATTTTGAATTATGTTGTTATTTTAAAATCTAAATCTTGTGAGATTAAAAATTTGTAGTAACAAATTTGTTTTTAACCTCTTGCAAATACACTACAAAAAATATATTCACTAATTTCAAGCCCAATTACAAATAATTATGATTTTAAACATCATGCATTTAATAAGTGACAACAAAACGTAACAGCGTAAAACTTTTTTACATTCTTTCAAATATTAGTATGATAGAAAAGTGATAAAAAGAAATAAAAAACCAATCACCGGAAGTAGAGTAATAATAGTTATAATTAAATTTGAAAACAATAACTCACCTTAATCCAGGATTCCAAACTCTTGCCATATTTATTTTGGAATGCTTCTTTAATATCACCCAAATCAATTTCAGAACGGCTGACAATAATACGTATCAAAGTCTTATCCTTGGTACCGATGCCATGCATGGAATCATACAAACGTTCGGCAAAGTAATCTACTTTAGATTTGCAACATTTAACAATGGCCAAAAAGCCCTTTTCGACGGCCCCACTGAATTCACGTTTAATGGCCTTTTCGATATCATGACCAGCAAGACTTTCATATTCTAAGAAAATTTGGCGTAATTGTTGATAAGAGCGGGTAACTAAAATAGAATTAAATACTGATTCATCAGTGCCCCATTGACCTTCACCGGCTTCATGTAAGTTTTGGGCGTCAGCAATGGCAGCGGCTTCATCAACACCCTATTTTTTAAATAACAAACAAACAAAGAATAAAATCAATAACTATTGCCCCCAACAAAAAAACAAATAAAAGAAATTTTCAACTATTTTGTTTTTCTAGTGCAAAAATATACTAACCTGATTTTCATCACGGTTACCTTGTACCAAAGATACACACAAACGTTTAAAGTGTCCAGAGGTATCACCCTTCAAATCAGATTCTAGTGCTTTGCCAAAACTTTGTTCATAAAACTGGGCAATTGTTTTAATGCCAAAATTGGACAAAGTACACAAAATTTCAATGATGGCTTCTTCATCGGTACCCAAACCAGACACGGCATCATGTAATTCCTGGGCATAGAATTGTGGCAGGGGTGTCATTAAGGCAACAATAACATCTTCAAATTTACCACCCAATTCGGATTTCAATTCGGAGATTAAATCTTTACCGAATGAGGTTTTGAAAGCTTCGGCAATTTCCAAACGTTGAACAATACCACGGCGAGCCAAAATTTCAATAATGGACTTTTCGTCAGTGCCAAAGCCCTTCATGGCTTTACGCAAAATGCTGGCATCTTCAACGGGATCAAAGGGGTCAGCAGGGTAGACAGTGGGGGTACACTATAGAGAAAATAATTTAAAAAAAGTTTAAAATATATAGTTTTTCGAAAAAAAAAAATCAATTTAAGGTAACGCATATTGGCGCCCAACGTAGAGCTTCAAAAAATGTGTTTGCCACACACTCATAGAAATAAACCTGCACAAAATTCTTCGAAAGCTTTAAAAAATTCGTTAAAAATTACGTTGCAGAAAATACTGCTAAAATTAACAGATTTTAACAGATGCTTAATTTTAGTAAAAAAGAACATTTAATATAAATCTATTAAATATATAAAACTTTTATTTTATTTAAGCTTAATTTTAATTATGTGAATACAGTAATTATTTTTGCTAAAATCAGCAAAAGAATTTTGCTAAATATTTGCAGACAAGAAACAGCAAACTGTCATAACAACTAAATTTTTGTAATATGCACGCAGAAAAAAGACACTTTTGAATATGGTTGCAGGTAATTACATATATTTTTACAATGATTTAAGTTTTCAAACCTAAACAAAGATATATTTGATATTATGTTTGGGAAATGCAAACATACTTATAATAAACATATATATTTGCAGCCAAACATATGTATGTTTGCCGATAAACGTCTTTCAATAATTCCAAACATATATATATTAACAGGCAAATGTAATTATATTTGCAAGCAAAAATATTATATTAGAAACATGGGAAACGGAAATGTTTTCCAAACAAAAGTATATTAACAGCATTTATGTTTCCAGCAGGCCGTTTTTTTTTTTAACCCGTCCAAGTCAAATTACAGTTATTCTGCTTAAATGAACAAAAGTATTTGCTGAAAAATTTGCTAATTTTCGAAAGGTAAGGTAAAAAAAACGATAAAAAAACTTAAAAAATTCCAAATGTTTTTTGATTTTATTTGTCTACTTTTAGCAGATTAAGTGGAATGTAGTGTCCGACCGAAGACTTCGGCCAAAAAAAAACGATATTTGGTGGCTTTGTTGGTATTTGGAGACAATGTGGACAACTTTTGATATTGAAAACATATTTGTTGCGCCGTTTTAAACCCATTCACGCCCAAATGAAATTTGCGGAATCAGTGAAAATGTATTTATATGAAAGGCAAAGCCCTGAACAAAAAGTATTAATAACACATGTAATATCACTGGAGCAGTGAAATACCTCCCAATGAAATAAGTCCCAATGAAATAACTTCCAAAGAAATGGAACAATTTCCAATAAATAAATGAAATAAGTACCAATGAAATATAGCCCAAATTAATTAAACAAATTAAAAAACAAATTAACTAACTTCCAAAAAATTTGATTTGAATGTCAATATCCCGTCACAAAGACAGGGTATCAATTATGTATCTTTTTTAAGTCACACGACAATGAAATGACACCTAAATCATTCTCGTTTTAACAGCGTATATGTAACAATTTTTGTTGCATCGGTTTCATATGACATTTGCAAGCCATGAGATGAGTAAACAAAATTAGTTCCATCCCCGAAAAGATAATGATTTGGGTGTCATTTCATTGTCGTGTGTCGTAAAAAAGATACATAATTGATACCCAGGTCTATTCGACTTCAAAGCTAATTTTTGTCACAAAATTGGTTAAAATAATTTCGCTTCATCAAAATTTTTTTTATTAAATTTTGGTAAATCTGTGAAGTTTTTTCTTTACCAGATAAAAAGTAGGTAAATTGCCCACAAGTTTTACCATCATTTATATTGTACAAAAAAATATAAAAATAGATTTGTTACTAAGATTTTGGAAAACCTTGTGAAATCAAAATTTTTCTTGAATATACACAGAAAAAATTATGGGCCATAAATATCTAATTAATCGATTGTTTGAATATCAATGGCTATTTAAACAATTTTTTTAATTGATTCAATTAAAAAATTTATTGAATTTTCTAATGTATCCATAAAGTGTTGACAACATGTAAACAAAATTTTTAAAAATTTGGCAAACTATTTTGTTTTTTATTTTATTTAGATTAAATAATCAAACAAAGGTTTAATTATATCAATATATTATTTAATTTGTAAATAAAAATAAAAAAAATCGCAAATGATTAACTTTTAATAAGTTGAATAGTTTACCGATTTCAAATACACGCAAAATCGTAGTTATTTCACTAGAGTTTGCAACACTCTTTTTGTTGAGATATTCGTGTACGCAGGAAAACTTAATTTAGTTTCGTGTTTTTTCTGTGGTAATAAAAATGCACATGTGGATTTATAAACCTTATCGAAAAAGGACAATTAAACTATAATTTTTGTAAATAATTAAATTTTCAATAAGTATAAGTGTCATTAAACTATCATTTTAAAGTTGTGTGTGATTTTTTAAGAAAGCAATTCAATTACAAGAAAAAGTTCAAGACAAGAAAAACAAAAATGTTATTTAAATTGTTCTAGTAAAATATAGATACAAACTGTTGAAAAAGCGCTGTTACAGGGAAAAGCGCTTTTTTGTTAACAAATTTTTTAAACTTCTGTGTATGTATTTATTTCTTTGTGAAAAATGTATTTCTATTAGTTTAGATACGGTTGGACAGAGATGGATAGCATGTAAATTGCTTCTAATCATAGTCAAAATTAAAAGCAAAAAATTGTGTCCATACATTTTGTTGGAAATGCAAAAATTCGCAGGGGTACTTGCTTTTCATACAAAATGTATGGAAACCATTTTTCGCTTTTAGTTTTACCTTTGATTGTGTTTATACTATAAGCTCAAAATTGTTAGATATATGATTGTTTTTTTTTTAAGGAAATCAATAGTTAAATATATTTTATGATTCATCTTCATAACCACCAAACCTTAAACAACAATAATTTAAAAAAAAAAATCAATTATGCACTTTAAATAATTACTTAATATTCTTAACAAGTAATATGTGAAAATAAAAATATTTATTTACAAAATTCCATTTAATATAAAAAACCGCACTAACACACAAAATGAATCATTTTAATATGGGTCGTTTATGAATAAATTACACAGTAAGTAAAATTTCAACATCTGAAATGATACAACACCAGAACACGTAAACTTCGTTTTGGATCGTAGAGTACAGTGGTATACTCCGTTTTAATAGGTTAGGTCAAAATAAAAAGATATTTCAATTTTAAGTTCCCATTGACTCAGTGTTTTAGGTAAGACATCAAAATGACTATTTATTGTTTATATTTCGAACCTTAAATCTAACAAAGATGACCGTCCATTTTGAGGCGATGTTTTCTAATTAAATTTGAATATTCAAACCATATGACACTGAACTAACAGATGTCAGTAGAAGTAAAAGGTACCAGAAATATGCCTTATCATGTTTTTAACTGTGCATTCTATTGAGAAATGGATAAGATAATTATTCATTTCAGAACAATTGACGAATTGTGGCATCGATTTGTTAAAGCACATTTTTGCATATTTTTCTCTTAATATCATAGTTTTGCATATTTTGATATTAAGAGCATATTTTTGATAAAAAGTCATAGTTTAGAGCATATTTTTTAAACTTTTTAGAACAAAATATTATTTTTAGAGCATATTTTTCGTTTTTTTTTTTTTAATTTTCCGTTGTCGAACAATTTTATTTTTCATTAAACTATTTTTTTAAGATTTTTTTAAATATTTTCGGGGTTTGCATCACCAATTTCGGAAATTCAAGCCATTTTCGCAAATTTAAATATATTGTATTTAGACTGTACCGATTAAGGTATCATTAATGTTTTGTCTCCTTCTTTTTTAGCATCTAAAATAAATTTCACAACAGTTACACCAGCTGAACTGAAATATAGGTTTTCTTCATACAGGTTTTTAAAGAAATGGATGGTAACCGATTCGAAGCAGGTGTCGGTAAGGTTAACGATATTTTTTTTTAATTTGTTAACGGTATTTTAGGGGTAACAATATTACAATTATTTCGGTAACGGTGTTTAGTCGTTAACGGTATATTACTTATTTCGGTAACGGTATTTTAGCGGTAACAGTATTTTAGTTATTATTTTAGGGATAACGAGATTTTAATTATTTCGGTAAATGTATTTTAAGGGTAACGTTATTTTAGTTATTAAAGTAATATCAATGCACTCGGATATTTTTAGCTCCATTATGCCCGAGTTCCAATGACTGGCTAGTTTATGATCAAACTTTGGGAAAATATATTTATTTACAGCGATTTTTTTCAGATCTTGCCAGATTATTTCGGTAACGGTATTTTAAAGATAACGATATTCCAATCAATAGCGGTATTTTAGCGGTATTGCTAGCAGGTCTGGAAAATGCGACGTTAAAAGAATATTTTTCAAATTTTAAGAGCATATTTTTCGTTTTTTATGGAATTTTTTAAGGGTGTAAAACCGATTTATTAGAACATAGTTCTGGTTGCCCAGGAAATAACCTTTGACTGATACTGAATAATCGGATTGAATATAAATGAATTGTAGCCTCCTAAAAATTGACGGCCATCATTGTTAGACTTAAGTTTAGACAGATAAGGAATAAATAAAGTCATTTCAAAAAAGATTTGAATGCCTCTTACCTAAAATACACTCAAAAAATCGTCTGAGTCAATGCAAAATTAAAATTTAAATATCTTTTTATTTTTACCAAACCTATTAAAACGGGTTATACCACTGGATTCTATGCCCCAAAATTATGTTTACATGTCCCGGGGTTTTGGTCTCAGAAAAACTTTCTATTACCCGGTAATAAATTTAGGAATAAGAAATTAAGGTCGGTAATTAAAATTTAAAAATTGTTTAACAAAAAATTTTAGACCTGAAACTTTCTATAAGTGTTGGGTGGAAAAACTTTTTGTAATAAGAAGGTAACATGTTACTTTTCTATTATAAATCCTATTATTTTAACAAGGGCATGTAAATCGAGGTAACTACTTACGTCGGTAACATGTTACTGCACACTTACAGGTAAAGAGTTATCAAAAACTTTTTATTTAAATCTTTAGATTTTTAGATCGAATATTACTTTAAAATTGTCAAATTTGTAGTACAAATTTTATTATATTAAGTTTTATGTACAAACGAACTAATTATACCATAAAAACATTTTAACATTTGAAATTTGTGTTACTTAATGGGCAGTCGTTAATACCAACAGTATTCTCTGCAGAGAATACTGTGTTCGGGTTGCCCCATGGGGCACGAACACGGACAAGACGAGGGAAATTCTGAATCTCAGTAGGAAGGAACTGAGTCTTTTGATGGCAATCCTCTCGGGATACTCGACACTTAGGGCCCATCTTCACCGTATTGGTAGGGCCGACTCGGAAGTGTGCAGGGCCTGTGGGAAGGACGAGGAGACCTTGGAACACTATCTCTGTGAATGCCCTGCATTTGTCGGGATCCCGGTCGAAATACTATCCCGTGACCCAATATCCACATTGGGGATCTTAGGGGCATAGGATGGAAGAAGTTGAGGAGTTTCGTCAGTGCGACGGAGTTCCTGGTGTAGAAAGGTGACATAGGGCCGATTGTTTAGAGCGCACAACAAGCCGACATTCTGGCTTAAGTGTAAGTTCTCAGGGACTTGAGTCGGATTAGGGAAGTATTTTCCCTTCTCCGAATCCTCTTTTCGACCTAACCTAACCAACAGTCGCGAAGTAAGGCAACGGTAAAGATTTTAACGTATTACCAGGTAACATGTTCCGTAATACCAACCTAATACCGGGATTTTGCTGGGTTATTTAGAAATAAACTTTTGTTTTATAAGCATTAATCATTATTATCTTTTTAAATATAAAAAACAAAGATAAGGCTTTGGAAAAAATTGCGATAATATGCGATATAATCAAAATTAATTATAACAAGTGATTAAACATAATTACTAAAAGTACAAGTACTTCAAAAATATATAATTCTAGAGATAGTTAAATTAGAAACTTATTAAAAAGATAATTAATTATATAAATGTGCAATGAAAATGAAAATTATTCAAGTTCGAGGCCATACTCTATATTTCTACATTAATGTGCTAAATTCCAAAACTTATTTAATAATACAGGGTTGCCCAGGGCCCAGGGTAAAAAATATCTATATTTTAGGCACGCTGATTTCGACGACTTTATTTTTCAAAGTACGGTACAGTCTCTCCACAAAATAAATATAAAGTTTGGCGCATGCAAATGCAGGTTTTTACATATAGCGTTTTTAAAATTCAATTAATCTGACTCCTCTCTGCTGCAATGTAAAAACACGCCCTGTATTCTTATTTGAGGTACATACTTGATTCACAAAACTTAATAAACCCGCTATTTAGCGGTATTTCCCAATTTTTACTGTTTAAGCGAATTTTATTGCTAAATTTGCCATTGCCCTTACCATACGGGTATGCCCGATCACTGCAGCGTTTTTCAGGCTGAGGTGATGGCGATAGGAGAGGTTGCCGCTTGGCTCGGACGGAACGTCCTGGCCGCGGTAAGGTCCCTGGGGTCAACGTCTCTGACTACGGTAACAGCCCTTAACTGCCGCGCATCCTTGGATGAGATGGCCAAGCAGTTCGACATTCGACTCGTGTTGGTCCCGGGGCACAGAGACATACCAGGGAACTGTAGAGCTGATGAGATTGCAAGGCTAGGAACCACCCTGCAAGTTCCTGCGGAGTTTTCAGGAGTTGGTGTTCCCCTAGCAACTTGTACGCTGAACAATCGGCTCTACTCCGAGCGGGCGACTGACCTGGCGTGACTTGTGTGGTGACAAGGCACATCTGGCCGGCTCTGAATCTGGGGCGAACGAGGGCGCTCCTGGGGGAAATCTCTGACATGGTGGCGGTGATAACCGGCCACTGTCTTATTGGCAGGCACGCTCGTAGGTTGGGGGTGTTATCGCCTGACTTCTGTAGGAGCTGCGGGAACGAGGAGGAGAGTATTGAGCACTTTCTCTGTTCATGTCCTGCGCTGTCGCTACGTAGGAGGGCCTCACTTGAATCGGCGTTCTTTCACGATCTTGGGGATCTTTCAGGTGCTGGTATTCCGCCTCCTTAGCTTCGTAAGGAGCTCTAACTGGTTCAACGGTGGAGTCTGATCGGTAATCCGCCAGTCTCGTGGCATTACAACGGACCTCAGAGTCTCAGTGTGCTGGTGCTCACGGAGCCGGCTACCACTCCGACCTAACCCTACCAAATGGGTATGTAGTTGAAAGAGTCACTTATGAAGAGGTGTCTCAGAAAGAAAACAATTATTTTAACACGGTGCCTCGTATGCAAAACCTCCGATTTTTCAAAAGTTGTATATGGCAACACGGCTTTCCGACATAAACCCAGAATCCAAATTTTAGTATGATATGTGAATACCTTCGAAAAGTATGTGCAAAAAATCAGATAAAATTTTAATATTTGAAAACGTTTTTCTAACAAAAACCACACTTTTGTGACAAATACAGTGGAGAGCACTCTTGAGTACATGTAAGTTCTATTTACATATAAAGATTCAGGCCGAAAAATATTTGACACTATAACTAAAGCATA
This sequence comes from Delia radicum, assembly GCA_021234595.1. Classification (NCBI taxonomy): domain Eukaryota; kingdom Metazoa; phylum Arthropoda; class Insecta; order Diptera; family Anthomyiidae; genus Delia; species Delia radicum. The sequence continues at coordinate 49,423,597 of CM037851.1, read as the reverse complement.
CTTTTCAAAAGGTATAAGGTATGGTAAAATGTCGTCTCAGAATCACTCTCCGACGTCAGGCGTTCGAGCTATATTTTTATAATACTTTTAACGGCACCTGGTCTCAAATCTATTTACAACTTTTGATATAAGTGAACAGAAAAATGGCAGGCATAACAGAACAATTTAAAAATTTACATATAAATAAACGCAGATATAAATCTGTATAAAATTGTAATCAATAAAATATATTTTAAACTATCGCTTAACTCGTTCTTTATTAATGTAACTATTTCTGTGTTAATGTTTATTTGGGCACAAACTTTATTAACCATAAATATTAGTAGTACTGGTCTTGTCCTTAGATTTCAGCAGAAATAAATCAGGTTAATTGCATTTGCAAAATTTTTGTATATAAAAAACAGCATGAAGATGCATCAAACTTTTTAATTTTTAAAAAACTGTACCATACATCGAAAAATAAAGTACGCCCGAATTACATAGAATTGATGGTTATAATCTTACTAATTTTGTTGATGTCATACCGTGTAAATTGTTGTGGGCTGGTCCCTATCCGGATTTCATTTTATGCCTAAGAAAATCGTCATAGGATAATGTTCTTAGATTTTCTGAAGATATTTTTTAGGTTTAATCTCAAACTCAATGAGAATTACTTGTTCTCGTCTAAACTGTTGGCTTTTGTTTTGTCTTTGGTATTTTAATTGTTGAATCACGCTCCTAGACGATAACAAGAAATTCTGCCTTTAGTTTTTGATTTAACCTAACTAATATCTCCAGAAATTCTAAGAACATTGTCCCCTGATGATATTCTTAGACAAGAATGAAATCCGTATAAGGAACAGCCTAGAACAAATTGTTTTACACAATTTGTTAAATAAGTTTTGGATTTAATTACTATAAATGCAATTAATGTTAATGCCGATAAAAAAAACTTAAAATTAATTTTAAAGTTTATATATTTTGTTTAAAAATTTATTATGGGGTAAGTATTAAATGGATTATATGCTTTAATAAAATTACTTTTAAAAAGATTTTGTACTTAATTTTAAATTCCACTGAAAAAAGTGCTCCACGTTGGGCGCCAAAAAATACAACGAATTTAAGTTTAGCTCATTTTAAAATGTTCGGTAAAGTTTTTTTTTAATGCTATTTAAAGTTCAATTAAATATTTAATTATTTTTACTCTAAAAATATGTATATTTACCTTGAATGGATAGTATTCAGCAGAGCTCATTTTGTTTGGTTTTTTGGTTTATTTAAAAGTTTAACTGTAATAAAAGAGAGAAAAAAATCATTAAAAATTTAAATTATTTATAAGTAGTAACATTATTATATTATTTTAATAATTTATAAAATATGTATGTACATATCGCACTTGATCAACAAGAGGGTATTAACTCAAAATTTTAAAATTTTCAGTAGAGTCAAGAAACTGTTTATGGCCACATTTTAACAGAATTTAAAAATTCAAACATATCATAATAAGCAAATTCCATTTGAAAATATATATACATTGTTTTTGTTTTAAATTTTAAAACTCATTGCAAAAAAAAAATCAATTTTTTGAGTTAATACCATTTTTTTGAAATTTTATCGATTTAAATTTATAGAATAAAACAAATTTTATCAACAAAACAGTATCAACTCAAAATACAACCAAAAATAAATAAAACAGTTTGATTATTTTTAACATAAATAAAGGCTCCAAATCAAAATAATACCTTTTTTATGAAAATATACGATTCATTTCTATTTGAACTTTTGTATTAACTCGAAATAATACCTTTTTGTTGAAATAAAGGTAATCACTACATTATCATGAAAATGGTCTCAAAAATGGTTTTCGAGATGAAAGAATAATCGGAATACGTTGAAATTTTTACAATAGATAGATATTGATGTTGTTAGTTGATTTCTTGAAAAAAGTGATATTTTAAAAATTTTGAGTTAATACCCTCTTGTAGATCAAGTGCGATATGTATGTATATGACAAATAACGTCTAAAATGAATACACACAAACTACTCTAAACAACAAAGTTAATCGTCTAATGTTATTTGTAAAATATTCTCATAATATTATTTTAAATTACATCATAGTTTTTTTTTTCTATGGGTGCAAAAAAAACCTTGAAAATAACCCTCATTTTCATCTTGTATGAGTATAATCAACTTTATTCAGTTATAATTTTTTAAGGTTGGTCATTTAATTTTTCATATTTATTGAGAATACACATCGCCACCTAGTTAGTAGAACAAGTGGCGCCAGACAGGTTTTTGATGATAAGATGTGTATAAATAAAAGGATATGGATATAAAAAGGATATTTATTTATTTTTTTTATTTATGGATTTCAAGCCCTTGGGGCCTATTAATCCAGATTAATAAGTATGGCAGTTACAAAAAAAAATAATTTGACTTAAAACTATAAAACTCATTTTGTATATTCATTTGCTGATCTTAGTATAAATAAAATCATAATAAAAAGTACTAACTATTTTCGTTTAATAATATATATATATGAAAAAAAAATACAAAAGTATAAACACCCCCCTTGCACAAATACTGAAAATAAAGCTAAAATATAATCTCGAAAGTGGCAGTTAATGTTTTCTACAATTTTTTAATAAAACCTTTTTAAAATTAGAAATAGATCCAGTGAATTTGCGATCCTCATAAGGTATTACTGAGTTCCATATTCTAGTTACTCTTACAACAAATGATTTATTCATAATAAGAGATGAAAATCGTGGAAAATTAATTGAATGTGTTCTCGTAGAGTTACCAAAATTGAATCTTTCATAAAGATATGGAGGATTTCCATTTTTAATGATTTTATAAAATTGAACCATTATTCTTAAATCAATAAAATTTTTAAAATCACAGCCAAGAAAGTCAATAACATAGGGAGTCATATGCCTCCATTCCCGATATCGAAGCCCGCCCAAAAGCATAACGTACTACCCTATTAAAACATAGTTTCATTTTCGAAATATTGTCTTCTGACATACCCAAATATATTTCTAAGCCATACAACAATATAGGAAGACAAAGTGCTGTAGCAACTTTCCATTTAACATTGTCCGGTAAATACAGACCTGTGTTATATAGACGCCTCATAACGAAATTTATTTTTGCTATAACTATGTTACCTTGACAGTCAAACTTCAGATTATTGTCCCAAAGTTTTATAATAAGAAACAAACTATATCGACTCCCTACCTAAAACTATGTTTGGAGTTTTCATAATTTGTGAAAACCACATACATCGCGTTTTAGAAGGGTTTAAATTAGAAAATTGGATTCTGACCATTCCATAATATGAAGCAAGTCATTATTAGCATTGGTTTCCAAATACGAAAGACCAAATCCCTTATCATCAGCTAGCAACTGAATATCTTCTGCATATGTATAACATCTACAATATTTAACGTGCTGGTACAAATCGTTTATATAAACCATAAAAAGAAGGGGCCCCAAAATAGACCCTTGGGGCACCCCTCTGAAAGTTTCTAATGATGCAGAAATTCTCTCGTTACTTTGAACATATTGATATCTATCATTAAAAAAGAAAGAAAACATTAAACGACAAGCCGAAGGATATTTAATTGAACGAATTTTATTTATTTTTGAGGACATTTTTATTTATTTAAAACTTTAAACTTTTCCCCATTGACAAAAATTACTTTTACTTCTATGAACTTCATTTAAAGAAAAACTTATTCACTTAAAACTTTGAATTTTTTCGACCTTAAGTATCAAAAGTTTGCAGAATAAGAAAATTTTGACTTTAAAAAAATATTATTATTACAGATATAAGGTGTATCTTTATAATAAACCTGCAGTCACAGAAGTAATATGTCGGTAAAATCAAATGAAAACTACAGTTTAAATAACAGAAAATTTAAGTTACATTGAACTGATAAAAAACGAAACTGATAAATGCAGCTAACAAAATGTTTGTCAGCCAGTCAGGAGGGTGCTTGCAAAAAATTGCTAATATCAGCAATAAGATTTTAGCAAAAACATTAGTAGATTCAGCAAAAACTTTGCTAACACTTAGTAGATTAAAAATTAAAAAATTCTTGATAAAAGTTTACAAAATTTTTGCTGAATAATAGGCTGAAAAAAACACAAAAATTTATTTGAAAAATTATACGTTAGTTATAAGGATGCAGGTAATATATGATAGATAAATTCAGTTATTAATTCAATTGGATATAACATATTTAGAAATTTATATTTTTAAGAAACTTTTTCCGGCTAAACGACAATGTAAATTCTTTTTTCTTTAATTTTTAAGAGAAATCTTTGTATTAAATTTTTTTTTTTTTGAAAATAAAAGTTAATTTATTTGCTGAAAATCGTAAACATTTTGTTGAGACTCTTTTAAAAATAATTTAAATAAGTTACAAAATATAAAAATGTTCATACTCCCACATGGACGACATGAATTAATGTAATATCTGAAGATATATAGAAATAATTATATATAACATAAAAATAATTATCTTTCAACTAGTTACATCAATGGTTGTCTAAATGATGACATCTTTTAAAGGAAGACAAATGCCTTAGATAATTCTAGAAACGAACCGAAAAATAACAAATTTTGGACATATACAACCCTTTGTTGCACAATAAGAAAAAGGAAATATAAAAATTTTAAATTTAGAGGTATGTTATATAAGTTTGACATTTTGTAAAGATTTAGCATAATAGGAACAGTTGTATGAATTGATAAAAATGTTAAGTAATTTTGCATAATGTATTAAATTACTTGTCACGTGGAAAGTAGTTTAGGAAAATGTTGCAAATGCAAATACAAAATTAACACCATTACATACATAATTTATACAAAACGTGATCAAAGTCATAGAATTTTAATTAAAAAATAAAAATTACTAAGTGTGCTTTCATCGTATTCCCTCTAGGAATTGTTTGTGTGTAGCTTAAAAAATGATGCATACCAAAACTCAGCCAAAAAAGTGAAAAGTTATTTTAACAAACACTTTCATTACAGTGAATGTCTACAAAATGTTTTCAAATTTCGAAAAGTTACAAAAATAAGTAAGTGAATTTAAATTTTTAAATAAAAAAAGCAAATTCTAACCCCAATTTTATTTTTTTTTAGTTGACAACCACATTGGTATTGTGCTATTTTCCGGCCTTTTGGGTTTTGCGTTTGGTGCTAAATGTGATGAATGGTTCAACAATCTATTTGTAGTAATATTTGTTTAATATTTAATAAATAAATTGTAATTTGTTTACATAAAAATTAAGAAACTGCATTTTAAATCCAATAAAAATATGAAAATGTATTAAGCTACCCAGGAAAACTTTGGTAATGGGTGCGATAAAGTAATGCATTATCTTGTAATGTGTACTTCTTACATGCATCATTATTTTTTTTTTTTTTTTAGTTTAAGCAATACTCAGGGGATGCCCCCTACTCATGCAGTGCATTGTATTGATCAGGAAAATAGGGTATGGGAAGGAGGAAAGAGGGAGTAGTGTTTGTGGATATTTGATTTAAATATTTCTAAATTGTAAGTAACAGGGAAGATTTCTGTAACAGGGAAGACTTCTGCGGGAAGTTTGTTCCACATACGGTTCGTTCGACTAAAAAACGAATTTTCTCTGTAATGCGTTGTGCGAAACACAGGACAATCAACTACAAACGGATGTGCTCTACTAGATAAGCGAGTATTACGAATAAAACTTCGGGCTCGTGGAATAAGTTCACTTATCTGAGATGAGCATCTCCCATGGTAATATCGATAGAAAAGTGTCACACAACCCACATTCCGACGATGCTCCAATGAATCAATAGAGTGGGATACACTACTGTCATTGATAAGCTTCACCGCCCTCCCCTGAACACGGTCCAGAAGCTTCAGAATAGACAGTGGAGCCCCTGTCCATATATGAGAGTTGTATTCCATTTTTGGCCGGATATAGCTGGTATAAATAGTAAGGAGATCGGATGGAGTGAAGTAAGTCTTGCACCGTTTCAGAAAAGCGAGACACTTGAATGCCTCTTTCGACACTTGAAATACGTGCTTATTCCAACGGACATCACACTGTATTCTCCTGCCCAGAACATCAAGAGTATCCGATTCCTCAATACCTATACCATCCATAGCTACAGATGAAAATGTTAATTCCACAGCCCGTCTGTGGGTTAACATACAACATTGGGTCTTGCGTGCATTAAAATCGACCTTATTCGCGCGACCCCATTCGAAACATAAAGTAATGGGTTACAGATAATTGGACACGCGATAGCTCAGTTGGTAGAGTTCTCGCATAACTAATTGTTAACAACCAGAGACCCAAGGTTCGAATCTTAGTGTGACCACGATATTTATTTTATTAAAAAAAATATTTGTAATAATTTTTTTTTTTATAAATTTTGTTTTTATGGAAATCTATTTATAAACATATTACTTTTTCAAAACATGTAACCATATAAGTAACCAGTTACACTATCCACTACAAGGTAATAAGCCCACCCATTATTTTTAGGATCATCGCTTGTAAAATTCATCAGTGAAGTAAGGTGTAATGTAATGAGTGGAGCCCTATGTCGTTACACTGTTTTACCCACTATTTGGTAATGTGTGGTTTTGCTGGGTATATAACGATTAGTATACAAACAATATAGAACTGTTACTTTTGAATTTGACTCTTTTTTTTAGCATATTTTTGGTATTTTTTTATTATGGATGAAAATAAAATGCAATAACGACGAAAGCGGGGATGCTCATTTGCACACATACTGTTTGGTAGCTTCTTTAGAAGTTTGGTGTTCAAAATGAGTTAAATCGGTCTAGCGCCTCAAAAGTTATGAGTGCATAGTGTTGAATATTCACCTCAAGTACTTTTTCACCAAATTTTTTTTCACCTCAAACTTTTTTCATCTCGACATTTTTTTCACCTCAAACTTTTTTTACCTCGAAATTTTTTTCATCTCAATTTTTGTTTACTACAAGAAAAGTTGGACATTTTGTAACCAGAGACATAGAGGTGATTAGTATTGAATATTTCACCTAGAATACTTTTTTCACCAAAATCACTTAATTAATATTGTCTAATTAGTGTTAATTAGATTAACACTAATTATTTAAATAATATTTTTATTTGTATTTAAAAAAAAAATCATTTTGCATAATTCACATTGATTTCCAAATTTGAAACGACAAATTTTAGTTTCTTTTCAAAATTACACAAAATTCACTTTTATTTTAAAACCCGTAATACATTTTCGAAAAATATTAAGGATGAATAATAATTATTATTAATTTTTAGACGTCTTTGACAAATTCAGTACACGCAATTACGTAATTGTCATTAGTCGCGATTACTTACTTGTAGTAGAATTGACCAATTTCCATGACAAATTTTGAGGTAAAAAATGTCAAGGTGTAAAACGTTTTAGGTGAAAAATAATTTTGGTGAAAAAAGTATTTGATTTAAATTAACCCCTTAACCCCCACCCAAACATATGAATGATGCATGGATCTGCTAGAGGAGGTTCCAAAGAAGCCATTGAGACGAAAATCTTGGACCTCCTCCTCCTACTTCCTGAGATATCGCCCTCCAAAACTTTGCTTCTTTTTAGAAAAAAAGAAGCACTTTTAGCACTTTTTTAAATCAAAAATTTGAACATCACACTTCTAAAGAAGCTACCAAACAGTCTGTGTAAAAATGAGCATCCTCGCTTTCGTCGTTATTGCATTTTATTTTTAAAATTTCAACATTTTATTTTCATCCATAGTAAAAAAAAGAGCAAAAATATGCTAAAAAAAAGAGTCAACTTCAAGGGCCTATACAAACAAAACAAGAGCAAAGATTTCAAAACCATTTGGGGGTTTTAGTCTACTAATGGTCTACTTTCATTTTTTGTTGGAATGGTACGGGATGTTTTTTCTTGTTGCACAGTGTTATCAGAGTACGTATTTGGTGTACTTTTTCATTTCATCTTCACGAACAAAATTATTTATATTCTGTTTTATTTTGTACACGTACTTTATTTTATCGTTTTTTGCAATTTTCATGACGTCATATTTCGGAAACCAAAAGGGTCCGGAATCTGAATTTATATTTCGTCGATTTCTTGTCGTGTATGACAGTTATGGTGAATTTCATTGAAATCGGAGATAGTAGATCCGAGTTGACATGTTTAAATATAGTTTAACAAAAGTGAAAGTTTATATCTACATATGTATGTATATACAGAAAATGCTGGTAATAAATACCATACATACATAAATTTACATGTGTACAACTGGTACAACATTTTGTATCACTTGCATGATGGTCGGTACCTATTATTGCGTGGTTAATAAAAAATAACAGACGAACTGATAAAGGGATCATTAAAACATAGGGTAGGTGCTATGAGCAAATGGTAATAAATAAAAAATGTATGCACCCATTCCTCGTTTAACGCGGTTTTATTGTAACTCGGTTACAAATACATAGATACATTTCCGTTGTGGAAGGAATTAATCGTGTAATTTCGGGGTATAGTGTACTAGTTGTATATAATAGAATTTGTACTATAATAAAACAACATAAACATAATTTGGTTACATGGTGATGACATCATAGCATTAGTTATTCGGTTAAAGAAAAGAGAAAAAATCATGAATGGCATGACGAAATTATAAATTTTTAAACAAACAAAAACTATTAAATCTTTAAACGAAACAACTAATAGTGTATTAATTATTTACATTTTAAATTGTGAGTTTTCATTTTAAATTTGGAAAATTTCAAACACAGTTTGGATTTTTAATGACAATTTCAGAAAATTTTAAATTTAATGAAAATCGGAATATTTCATTTGAAATTTTTCATTTAAAATTGGGAAAATTACAAATAAAATTTACATTTGAAATTGGAAAAATTAATTTTGAAATTAAGTTTTTAAATTGAAATTCATTAAACTTAAAATTAGAAATGAAATTGGGATTATAATGCGTTGCGTTGCATAACTATAATTACAAATGATTGCACAGAAAATTTCATATAGACGCAATCGAACAAATAAAAACATAACAAATATTGCATTATTCAAAATAACAATGTCACTGACGAAGGTTCGATACCAGAAACTGCGCAGTCTGATTCAGAAAATTTAAAAATTTACAATGTAGTTATGATTTTTAGAAAATACACTCATTCTTCTCTACCACGCCTTTCACAAATGATGTTTGCTATTTTTTCAAATCTCGATGAAAAAATTTTCAATATGGGAATATATAAACATATATAGCCATATATATAATTTCATATCACATCATATCTTAGTTGATACGAAAAATGTCATACATAACCTTATCTCATGTGATTCCATGGGATCTTATCTGATATAATTTGAAAAGTGGGTCTATCTAATTTGATCAAGTTATATGTAATTTGATACAATTTGATATAAGTTCATAAAATCTTTTAAAATTGTTCGGAAATCCGCACAAATATTTTGTTTCACATTTCAAATAATAATGAAAATTTAAATATTAATCAATGGATTTTAAAATTAGATGTGATTTTAATTTGTCTTATATGTGCTTCCATATATAACTATATGTAAGAGTAATCTAATTTTTCATCGGTCTAAAAAATTAAGTCCCTAACTTAGACATTTTTAAATTTTTGCGCAGCATTTTTTTTGAAAAATAAGAAACAACGATTTTTTTTGTGTGTTTACCATCGTACCATATTAATGCAAATCAAAAATTTTAAAATCCGGCGTTAGGGACTAAAAAAAAAATTAAATAATAAGAATTTGAGAATTTCATAATTTTCAATTGAAAATTCTGAAACTAATTTGAAATTATTCAATTTTCTTATACATTTCCTAATTTAATTTATACTTTTCTGGACTTAATATGAAATTTTACCAATTTCAAACAAAAAATCAAAATATCAATTAAAATGTTCCCAATTTCAAATAGCAAATCACAATTTCACTTTGAATTTTGAATTTTCGTAGTTTCTAATAAAAATTCCTAATTTAAAATTGACTTTTCCTAATTTAAAATGAAAAATTCCAATTTTAACTATTTGAGACCAAACACCACAATTGTGAACTTTGATGTATTCTCCTAAAACTGCGAATATTTCCAATAGTAAAAGATTTATTGAGAAAAGTCGTAGTATAGTTCTAAATAATTTATATTTCATAAAATTTGTGTAACTATAGGGAAATTATTAAACTAATTTATGTTAAACTTGAAAAAACAAGATTTTTTTTGCATGCCGCTTAGGTCTCAAAGGGATAAATGGAATTTTCACAATATGAAATAGAAAATCTCAATTTTATTCAAAATTTCCTTAGTTTTAAATTGAAAATCTTAACTTAACGTTCCATTTTTAATTTAAAATGAAAAATCACAATTTCATTTCGAATTTTTTTAGTTTTAAATGTAAAAACACATTTTCATTTAGAATTTTCTCAATTTCATTTGAAAAAATCTTAATTTAATTTCGAATTTCAAATTTCAGTTGAAAATTGTGTGGAAACAGTAAAAACTTGTTGTGATTTAAATAAAAAAAAATGTAAATATACGAATGTTGAACGCACGTTATAAATTACCAGGAAAAAAAATCTGCAATTGGAATTCTTTAGTGAACGCTTTTTTTAATAGCTGATATAATACTGTGAGCGGAGCGGAGTGTAGCATAACCGATAGAGTAAAGATTCCTCTAAAAGGGTTAACTTTTAAAAAACTCATTTTAAATCAAAGCATTTTGAAATGACATTAACCCACTTGGCGCAGCCGTCCTTTTAAAAGAACATCTGACAAATGAGAGAAAAGCGCCGTTAAGCATGTGCATTTCTGTACATACCCTGCGGGAAATGAAGGGTCGATTGCTCCAAAGTGACGATTTTGTGATATATGATTGGGTGGCACGTCACGAAACTGGTGAAACCGAAATTGTGGTGTACCAAAAAGTGTTAATTTGTGTGAAATGACCAATCACATGACTATAGTAATGGTGGCAAAACATTAACAAGTTGGTATCAGGTATATCATGTAACTGGAGAAACAGTAACATAACATCATAGTGTACTGAAGCAACTAGGGCCGTTGCAGTTGAAGTTCTTACTGGTCATTGAACAGGTTCAATCCTGTTAGCAGTTGATCAAAAAACATGGCAATTAGTGCCACAGGATTCAGTCCATTCACTGCCACAAAGCGGATATAACACTGAAATAAACTTATTTTAAAATTGATTTTTGTTGTGACTTTTTGAAGGTATTGTAAACACTGTTTTATGGAAGTTTAGTGACTGGTTCCGGACGGACAATTTAGCAACTCGTATATAATATGACGCACGGTGAATAAAGGGTATTTTTTATATTATTATTGTTTATGCTTTGTTATTTAGCTTCGCAGCTCGAAAGCGTCAGTTGGTGAAAGCAGTTCCGGGTATTTTAATTGCTTATTGAGTACTTTTGCGAATAGTGTTTTTTTCTAATAGTGCGTAATTTAAAAAAACATGTAAGTAAATCATTTACATCCAGTTAATGCTGTATTGCAGCGCAAATTGTACTTGTCTTTGGACAGTACTTTTGAAAGGAAACCCGATTCCGGGAAATCTATAGGTTTAAAAAAAAGTTATTTTATAAAAAATTTTAAGAACTCCATAAAGATTTAAGTTTCGAAATAAAAATTGAAGTTTTCACAAAAAAAAAAAAAAAAATTCCGGCGCTATGTGGGTTAAAAAGCATTAAAACAAGAAAATAAAAGAAAGCATGAGAATTTCGTTCAAAATAAATGACGTGGCTCACAGAATAATAAAATCACAAGCAGAGTTTCAAAACATACAAACCAGTTTAAGCCAAACATAAACAATAAAACTGCTTTCAAAACAGAACGAAATAAACCCCATGTATGACTGTATCGCAATTTGGTAAAAAAAAACAGTTATAATCAGTCAATAACGTCGAAAGAAATTATTATTAACATCACGTTCTTACATGCACAGCAAATGGAGAAATTACACCTTTTACAAGAAAATCTGATAAAAATTAATAATTTACTGTAAAGATAATGACACACATTAAAAAAAGTTTGATAGTAGACTCTACTGAAAATGACAGTGTAAACAAAATAAAAAAATAACTAAAAATGTAGTTGTTTTTAACTGTTGAAAAACAACTAACAAATGCAGTAAAAACAGCTAGCAATGTCGTAATAACAACTGACAGTTTTTTTACTACAACGATTTTGAAACAACTTTAAAACTTGGTAAAGACTACAGTTATTTGGCAGATATTATTTGCTTTTTTAAAAATATTTTTTTGTTTCAATTACAATAAAAATTTGTTTCCTACAGAAACGATTCATATATTTGCCTGTAACAAAAACTTAAGTTTAATTTTATTTTAAGTGCATCAGTAGGGAGAATTCCTCTAGAGTACTCTCCTTGTCAGTATAAAATACGAATTAATTGGGTTTTTTGATTACTTTTGTTTACGACAAAATTAACGCATCTAACTCTTATTTTAAATTCCAGTGGGTTCAAATTTAAAAATTTATTTAGCAATTATTGTTGGCTTTATGAAGCTCACATACAAGTACAGCCGTTATTATATACAAATTGGGTTTATGTCGAAAATTATAAAAAAATGGTTGCAGTTTTTACAAGAATACCTTAATATCTTTTAACTTTAATTTTTTCATATGTTAGCTATTTAGAACAGCTGCAGATACAGTAGTGGTCAAAACATTTGGCGGGAAATTAATACAATTCTGATTTTAAATCAAAAGTTTTAAATGATTTTCAAACTGGACTTTCCCAAAATGAAATTTCTATAAAGTACTCCGTTCCAAAATCAACGAACCGTTTTTGTCGGAAAAAAAACCAAAAAGCTCGTCTTGACTTTGCACGCACCCATTTGAACTGGACTCAACAGCAATGGAAAATGTATTGTTGTCAGATGAATCTAAATTCAACCTCCGTGGGATCAGATGGAAGAGCCAATGTTCGAAGACCACGAGGCGAAAAGTTTTATCCCAGATACACAACCGCCACAGTGAAGCATGGAGGTGGAAAGATTATGGTGTGGGGGTGTTTTTTCAGGAAATGGGATTGGCCCAATTCACCGCATTACTAGCACAATGACGGCCACAGTCTATAGAGATCTTTTGAGTTCAGTTATGCTTCCGTATGCCACTCTCATGGACCTTCCAGCACAATGACGGCCACAGTCTATAGAGATCTTTTGAGTTCAGTTATGCTTCCGTATGCAACTCTCATGGACCTTCCAGCACGACAACGACCCAAAACACACGGCGGGGGTTGTAAAAGTTTGGCTGCAGGAAAATCAACTTAATATCATGTCGTGGTCGGCTCAATCTCCCGATCTCAACCCGATTGAGAACATGTGGATGATTGTACAACGGAATATCGGCAATAAAGTATTCCGAAATGGTGATGAACTTTTCGTCGAGTTGGAGAAGCAGTGGAATGAAATGTCTGACGATTATATTAAAAAGCTCAAGTGCCTCAATGCCTAAGAGGTGTTCAGAAGTTATAAAAAACAATGGCTACGCTACAAAATACTGAGCGTTAAAACCATTGTTTGTATTTCCTGTTAATTACTTTAAGAGTTGCAAATGTTTTGAACACTGCACTATCGACTTATTTTGTTAAAATTACTTTTTTTTTATTTTTGAGAAGTTATGAATAATTTTTTTGTATTTGTAAAATAATATGCTATAACTGAATTTAATAAAAAAAAAACAAAAACTTATAACACAAATCTTTTTGAACAAAAAAATTATAATTACCTAAACAATGATTTCCGTTGCAAATGTTTTGAACACCACTGTATATCTTAAATGAAAGCTAAGAAAATTATCTTTATTGTTCAATAGCTTTCTTTTGGTTAGTATTAGTTAAGAATTTTTCCGGTTTAAGATCATAGTTAAATGTTACTATTAAATAGAAAATAGATTATAAGTTTTTTTTCAAACAGGACCTTACAGATAAAAATGCGAAATTCTTAAAACGTTCAATTAGTATGAATTGTTGAACTGAAAGTTCATATTTTTATTTAAAATTTTAAAGGTACAAGACCATAATTAAATCTTATTATTAAAAAGAAAATTTAGTTTGTTTTTGTAAGAGAAAAAATGTAAATGTTTGAGTAATTCATATTTTTATCTGGAAGGCTCTGTTCAAAAGACTTATAATATTAATATTGTTCACAATGTTTCAATTTAATGTGGTCGTATTATACTTTATTTTAAAGTTGTTTAACGTGTCATATTATCGCCAAATATTTCGTTCTGATGAAATAATAAACATAATGTTTGCGCTATCATAAATACATAACATACAGGAAATGTTTTACTTTTAAATTTAAAAAAAAATTAAAACAAAAAGTTTATTTTTCGATCTTTTATCATAAATTATGATGTGAGCAAGATTATTGAAGTTCAAGATCATTTGTTTTTTGTTAAACATTTGAAACAACTTTTTTTTATCGCAATTAGGCTTTTTAAATAATATTGTGTGCGCCCCGGTAGGCTAGTTGGTAGCGTGCTGGCTTATCAGTGCGGGGGTCGTGGGTTCGATTCCCACCAGAGGCACTGGTCTGATTTCGCTACAACGCGCCGAAGGCCATAGTAGCTAGTGCTCGGTTAGGGTAATAGTATATAATTTATATAATTTGTAATTATATGATTATTAATTAATAAAAAAAAAAAAAAAAAAAAAAAATAATATTGTTTTTTTATTAAAACAGTTTTTTAAAATACAAAAATATATTTTTAAAACAGGTGGTTAACGTTTAACTCAGGGTTTTTTAAAGAGATATTAAATGAATTAATCTATATATATAAAGGGTCCGCCATCTAACGTTTTTTTTTTTCAACTAGTGCTTATTTCGTGAATGATAACACTTAGCTCATGTCTGATTTGACAGATAATTAGTTTTATCCTTCCGCTGAACGAATATGGTTGTGTATACGCTTGAACAACGCTGGGAAATATTGCGACATTACTTTGAAAATCATGGTAATGTTGCAGAATGTGTGCGAAAATTGCGTACGGATTTTGGAAGAAGAGAAGCACCGTCAGCTCCGTATGCTCGTTATCTTGTGAAAAAAGTAAAAGAAACTGGCATCCTCATCGATAAACCAAAGCGTGAAAAGCCAAAAACAGTGCGTACACCCGAGAATATTGCTGCTGTGGCAGAAAGTGTGCGTGAAGCGCCATCAACATCAATTCACCGGTGTGGCCGTTACAGTCAATGGCGATCGTTATCGGGCCATGTTGAACGAATTTTTGTTCACAAAAATTGAAGAGAAGGATATTGGCAACATTTGGTTTCAACAGGACGGCGCACAGTGGTTTCCCCCATAGGCCAAAAATCAAATAAATTAATGTTTTTTTCTAAGCTTTATTGCACTAAATTTATTGATAACACTCTTAATTTTATGAATCTAACAAATTTTGTTGTTTTTTTTTGCGAGATTTAATGTTTGTGTCCGTTGAAAGTGGAGGTATGTTTGTATTGAATATATTGTGGTTGCATAGTCATAAAAGAAAAGTTAAGTTTATCTAAATAGTTATTAGCGAAATTGTTACAGAAGTCTCCAAAAACCCTACAAACATTAAATTTTAACTTATTTTCTACCATATTAAATAATAAAAGCTACAAAAATATAAGCCCATTAAAAAATCCCTGAAGAATACTTTGTTGACCTTTTCAAAACACACGTTTTTTAAAAACTACTTTTTCACGTAGACTTTTAGTTATTTGGCCCTAATCCACCCACAACTTCTTATACATCAAATTGTAGATTTTTTACCCCTCTTTAAATTAAAAAATATTGTGGCCGCGGGTTTTTGCATATTTCGCATATGGATGTGATTTACATAGTCATCCGACGAAAAATAATGAAAAATCGCATTTTATTTTGTACTAGTTCTTTTTAAGAATATGAGTAAAGAGAAATATTTTTTTTTAATTGTTGTTATTTTAAACTTTATATTGCAATTTTATGGTATTTGACTTACAGTTATGAATAAAGAGAAAACATTTTTTTTAAGAGATTGCCCGAAACTTACCAACAAAGAAAACAAGTAGTTTAAGTGAAGGAGTTTTAAATTTGCTCAATATTTGATATATATTAATATCTTATTTTACCTTATTACCTTACATTATAATGCATTACTTAATATAACTTTTGTATAACTTTTTAATTTAGTTTTTTTTCAGTGTATATTTCAAATGAATTATAATAGGATAAAAATTTACAAAAACTGTTTAAAACAAAAAAAAATTCATATTGAAATACTTTATTTCAAAAATTCTGAAAACAAATCTATAAGCCAATTAACTCTTCAAAGATCAAATTTCTACTGTGGCTACAGTTGCTAATATTTTTTCCTGAAAACTTGCAAACTTTAAGTTCTTCGGGCATGCTATGAGCTGACAAATTTTGAAGACCCTAGCTTTTTTAGTTTTGGGGATATTGATTTTTGACCGCTTGTCCATATAAGGGAAACCACTGTGCGGCGCTACGTGCCACACAGCCGAAGCTACACTCGATGTTTTGGGCCCTGTTTTTGAAGATCGCATTATCAGCCGCAGAGCTGATAACGTTTGGCCACCTCGGAGCTGCGATTTGACACCGTTGGACTATTATTTGTGGGGTGCCGTCAAAGATAAGTGTTACGCCAACAAGCCAGAGACAATTGACGCTTTAAAGGACAATATTCGTGAAGCCATTGGTGAAATACAGCTGCATATAATCGATAATGTGCTTAAAAATTGGACCGATCGTTTAGGCTACTGCATGGCCAGCCGAGGCAGCCATTTGAATGAAATTATTTTCCATTATTAACCGAAAGGATTGTACTTTCAAATAAAAAAAGAAATTTGAGAAAATATTCAGTAGTTTTTTTATAGCATTTTCAAAAAAAAAAAAGTTATTTGGCGGACCCTTTAAAAAGAAGTGTACATTTTGATTGTCACTCCATAACTCGAAAACGGCTGCATAAAATAAAAAATGGCTGAATACGTTTTGTAGAACATGCAATGAGGATGGTTTTTAAAAAAACAATTTTTTAAAAATATTTTCGTTTGGTCGAGATGTGGTGATTTTTCTGAACATTAGTCATTTTCATATAAATTGTGTGAATATCAAAAATTTTTGAAAATAAAATTTGAATTTGAAATTTGTCGGGTCAGCTTTAATATAATTTTTATAAATTAAAAGTGAATACTAAATTTTTATCTGTATCGCCTTCCGATCTCAAAAGGGCGTAGTTTTTAATATATATTAAAAGAAATACAAAGAAAGTTAAACTATCATAACTAGGGCAACCAAAACACAGATCTAAAAGCAATGTTTTAAGCGCTTAAAAAGGTCTAAAAACAGTAAAAAAAAAGCCGTTAAACTTAAAACTAAGCTATAACGGCTTAAAATTACATAATTTTTTTGTTGAAATTGTTATTACAAATCAGATTTGTATATAATATGGTCCTTAGAACTTCGTCAGTCCAACAAAGTTGTAACAGAAAAGTTCAAAATTCAAATTGGTTTAACAAAATATTTTAATCAACCAATTTTTTGTCCCCCTTATCAATTTTAACATAGCATTTTCAGCTTTCAATAATGAAGAAATATAGAGTATGGCCTCGAACTTGAATAATTTTCATTTTCATTGCACAATTAAAGGTTGGAAAAAAAAACATAATTTTTATTTTTAATAAAAATTATAACAAACTTGTATAAAAAAAAAACTTTAAAATACTGATTGATATTAAAAAGCAAAAAAGACCAGTTATATTATAAAAAAGCTAAAATAAGCTTAATTTTTAAAGAAATAAGTCAAAAATATGCTTACAATTACAAAATAAGCTATAATATCAAAAAATAAGCTAGCATTTTCATAACTTCAAGATCAGAACTTGTGTTCAATCCGAATTGTTTAATCCTTTCAAATAAAAAACAAAATCCTGCTTATTTTTGGTTGCCCTAATCATCACTAATTATTTACTCCACATGTATTGTAGTCTTTAAAAATCTTTATGTGCTAATTATTTTACGGCACATTAACTAAAACAACTCAAAAATTGTAGAGGATAAAAAAACTCGTGATATTTTTTATAAAATAAAACAAAAAATTAAATAAACAGACATTATCTATGAAAGACAAGTTAAAAGTCTTAAAAAGTAAATTAGTAAAATTAACAAACATAAGAACCTACAAAAAACTAACAAAGTTCAAAATTAATAACAACCAAAGTTAATTGTTTACACAAAAGTGACTCATTTCCCGTACATGTATTCAAAAATATTCGCATATTTTAAAATATAATACATATTTTGAATACAGTAGATTTGTTTGTACACTTAGCAATTAATGTTCGTTCTAATTACATTTCAATTTAATAAATATTAATTACATTTAAATAATTCAAACCTAATTGAAATGTTTAAAGTTGTTTTTTTTTTTATTATAAAGAGATCATTTAGAAAATCAGTGCAAAACAAAATTTGCATAAAGCTTTTTTATTAACCCGGTAAGAACTTTTAAAAAGTTGAAACTTGAAATAAAACTGCAGCAGCCACATACTTTACAACAGATACAAAAATGTTTTAATGGTGTTTTAATGATACAAAAATGCTGAAAATGACAGTTAAAATAACTGTAAATTTAGTTAAAAAAGCGACAAAGGCTTCGGAGTTCGGCCAAAAAGTGAAGTTCGGCCAAGTTCGGTGTTCGGCCAAATTTTGGCAGAATTTGGCCGAACTACCGAACTTTTTATGATTATTTATAAAAAGCACAAATAAATAACAACTGTGGTTATATTTACTTTTCAGAATTTACAAAAAATACAACGTTGAATATGATAGAATACCAAAAAAAAAACAACAATATTTAACCCTCCGATGAGTGAGAAGGTCCCTGGGACCTTTTTGCCTTTTCAAACTGAAATTACTCCTACTTCGGCCACTACAACTCTGAATTCCAAGAGTATTTTGTTGCGCATCTTTTGGAAAAAAAATCAAGCCGATCGGATCATTACTTTAGGAGTTATTGAGGTTTTAGTGATAATAGTACGCGGACGTGTGAATAGGTCCGTATGGACCTTGTACTGAATTTCACTAATAAATGCATGTTTTTGGGCATCATTATAATTTTTTTATTGTTTCAACACATAATTTACTTGTTCTGAACACAAAGACCTAAACTCAAAGACATTAGAGATGATGATAAAAACAAAAAATTAAAAAAATTTAAAAAATTATTTTTGTATGTAGAATTTAGTTATAAACAATAAAAACAAAAAAAAAAATCAAAAAAAAATTTTTTATATGAAAAAAACATGATTTACAAAAAAGGTCCGTAGGGACTTTTTCACACGGCCGTGAAGTTCAGAACTGTCACTCATCGGAGGGTTAAATATCAATGTGTGTGAAAAAAATTTCAAAAAGCCAAAAATAGTTTAAAAAATAATTCCAGAAATATACCTACAAGACTTATAAGCAAATAATCAAATTTAATGCGATATAATTAAAATAAACGTATACTTTTATATTTTGCAATTAATTTCGAGTGGTAAGTAATCCTAAAAAGAGAATAAAAGGTTCATCAATTTGGGATAGACATGATGCAGTACCAGACTTAGAATTAGCAGAACCAAATGAAAATTTTATTGAAAAAGAAATTCAAATTTAAGTCCCAAAATGTAAATATATTTGTGTATTGGAATTCAAGTCCGTGTACAAATTCAAAAGCTGTAGCAATAAAATATTTATCAGGCCCATCAACTAGTGTAGCTAGCGAACAGCGTTTTAGCGCTGCCGGACAGCTGTAGACGAAGCAAATCACATGGTGTGAATGCGAAAAAATTGCTTCTCTGTCATTACAATATCAAAATTTTTAATTTTAAATATTAAAGTTTAAGTTTTTATTATTATCAACTTAAAAATATCAACTATTTTTCTTTGACTATAAAATATAGTACAAATATTTTATTCTTTTTTTGTACTTAAAATAGTACAACTATTTTCCAAATATGATTTTTTAAAAAAATATACCTATAAATTTTTATTTTTGTTCATGTTTAATAACTTTTTGGTTTAAATTTATTGATCTAAAAAAACCGTTTATATTTTTTTTTATTAAAACAAAAAGTTCGGCTTCGGCCGAACATTGATATTATGGCCGAAGTTCGGCTTCGGCCGAAAAAAATGAGTTCGGTCGGACACTAGTAATTACCGTTAAAATAACTAAAAATTTAGTTGTATTTAACTGTTGAAAAATAACTTACAAATGTATTAAAAATAACTAATGTCGTAAAAATAACTAATGATTTTTTTTACTAAAAAAATTTTAAAACAACTGTAAAAATTGTTAAAACCACAGGCAGAAAAATACAATCGGCACAATGTTAACAAAGCGTATGCGACGATCGGTTATGCGTTGTCAGAACGTGAGATTAACAATCTTGACAGTAGGTTTGCCAGTACTATTTTTGTTGGTACGGTTGGCAATTTCTACCTCGGAAACTACGGTTTTTTAACAGTTATTTTTTCGGTATTTTAAAAATACTAAAACGTATTGTTTTTTTATTTCAATTACATTAAAAAAAATTATATTTTCCAACATCCTACTTAAAATGCAAAGTCAAAGTGGCGTTTTAAGGCATTAGAGATATAATAAAATTTTCCAATTATTTTTTGTAAACTTTGAAGACATCAATAATAACAAATATTAACCAAACGAGCAGTTTTGTTAATAACTAAAAAAAAAATTAACTGTTTACTGCAAAATTACTTTTTGGTAGTTGTTTATTAAAATACAGAAATAACAGCTTGATACAAATGTTAGAAAAATACAGCATTATAAATTACCCAGTAAAATAGTAAAATCCAAATAACTGGTTGCAGAACAGCTTATACTGTATTATAACAGGTTCTAATTTCTGTTCTGCAACTGGTTCTTTTTATATGGAGTTTGTCCTATTTGCAATAGGTTCTTTACCTCCAAACTAGAACAGGTTGCTTTAGAACCGGTTCTAGAACCAGTTATAGAACTGGTTCTGGGACAGTGACACCTTACATTTCGACTTCCATGAATCTGTTCTAGAACCGGTGGTAAAAGAAGTTGCTCTAGAACAGGTTCAAAGGTAATCTGTTCTAAAAAATTTTGCTGGGAAGTTCTAAAATAAAAATAACATTAAAATAATCTGGATGTATATAATAACAAAAAACCAACAAAACTGTAAAAAATACAGTATTTGTTCAGTTGTTTTCTTTTTAAATAACTGTCATAATAGTTGTTTTGTATTATTTTATTTAAAAATAACTTTAATTGCAGTTAAAAACAACAGCTACTGATTACTACACAAACAACTGTCATGCAGACAATGAATAATTTTTTTTTGGTGTACATAGTTTACGATTAGCCAATAGGAACTGTTATAACCATTATATAATATTGCATTCGAAAGAAAACTCAAAAGTTCAATTTCATTTTTCATTTTGCATAGATTGCAAATGCGTAATCAAATCTGTGGTTACTGTTTCATATTTCAGTCTAAGTGAAAGCTAAGTTTTTCATACATGATTTCACACCAATAATAAAATTTATTTGAAATAACTTTATCGTAGTAGGAAACCTCATTCAAGTTTACAGTTTTTTACTTTCACTACAAATATTATTCACTTTATAGATGTTAAGGCTGAAATGAAACAGGAATAGCCTACAATGGAAGTATCATCCGAACCCCTAATAAACTTGGGTAGGTGATAGAGGGGACAAAAGTAAGGAATAATCGTCAAGAAACAAAAAAATATGGTTTTATAAAGGTACTTAAAAATTGAACACGTACTCCATTGAGTACTAAACAGTGATTATACAAAGGCACTAAAAAGTAACTAATGTTGTACTAAAACATGGTTTCATAAATGCTTTATTATACTGAGTTTCCATAAATGTTCTTAAAAGTCGATTATTTTGTACTAAAATATGGTTCTATTATGTTACTCAAAAGTCGAATATGAATATAACTAAATCCCCATTGCACTCACAGAATTATGTCAGTAAAATCAATTGTAAAGTGTTCACTTCAATTTCAGTTAAAATTAGCTAATTTTGCAGTAATTTTTAATTGTAAGTTAACTGTTTTACTAACAAAAAAACAAAAATTACTGCTATATTAGTTGAATTTAAATGAAATTTCAGTGCAATTACAGATGTTAAGGCTGAAATTAAACACTTAGGAATAGCCTACAATGGAAGCATCATCGGAACCCCTAATAAACTTGGGTAGGTGATAGAGGGGACAAAAGTAAGGAATAATCGCTAAGAAACAAAAAAATATGGTTTCATAAAGGTACTTAAAAACTGAACATGTACTCCATTGAGTACTAAACAGTGATTCTACAAAGGTACTAAAAAGTAACTAATGTTGTACTAAAACATGGTTTCATAAAAGTTTTATTATACTGAGTTTCCATAAATGTACTTAAAAGTCGATTATTTTGTACTAAAATATGGTTATATTATGTTACTCAAAAGTCGAATATGAATATAACTAAATCCTCATTGCACTCACAGAATTATGTCAGTAAAATCAATTGTAAAGTGTTCACTTCAATTTCAGTTAAAATTACCTAATTTTGCAGTAATTTTTAATTGTAAGTTAACTGTTTTACTAACAAAAAAAAAAATGACTGCTATATTAGTTGAATTTAAATGAAATATCAGTGCAATTACAGTTGATTTAAAATAGTACAATATTTAAAAAAAAGTTTAAGAATGCTTGAGGTGAGTTTTCAGAAAAAGAAGTTCCCTCCTTTCGTCTTTAAACCCAAATTTGTCGAGCCAAAATATTTCCAAAATCTGTGTGGTTTTTATTAGAAAACCACTTTAAAATCTGAAATTTAACATTTTAATATTCCTTAATTTCGAACCGATTAAATCATTAGATTTAATGTTTGGAATCTGTAGAAATTATGGTCTGAAAAGAAATATTTTTTTTTTAAATGGAAAATATTTGTGTTTAAAAACTGGTTTGAGTCGATATAATTAAATTAGAACTTAATTATTAACCAATCATTAGTGTCCTACCGAACAGTTCGGCCAAAAACCTATATTTTGTCGGTTTTTTGATATCTAGAGGCAATGATGACAAATTTTGGTATTGAAAAATGTTTGTTAAGCCGATTTAATTCGATTTTGTGTATAAAATTTAAGAGAAAAGCCGAAGTTTAGCTATAAAGTTAAAAGTTCGGCCGCCGAACTATTTTCAATTTGGCCGAACTTTCTGAGGCCGAACAGAGAATTCATTGCTTAACTACAGACTTTTCTTCAAATTTGACACTCAAAATGGCATCTAATCAGCCCAATAATGTCCAAAATGCCAAATTTGTCCATAATGCTTTAATCCGCCAAATTTGTCCATAATGCTTTAAAATACCGAATTCTGGCTTTAGACTTCAGTTCGAAATTTCACCTTTTTAATATTTAAATACCATTTAAGTACCATTTTAGTACTAACGGTGCTGCATGGTTTAGTATGTAACTTTTTTAATTAAGGTCAATTTAGCAAGAGAAACAAAAAAAAAAGCTTTAAAGCTAAAGATTTATTACTCAGCCTAAAAAGAAACTTTCGAAAAAAGTGGTTTTATTAAAATTATTTGGATTTAAATATGAAGTAAATGTTTTTTTTTTTTGGAATTTTGATTATTTTTTAGTATGGATATCAGAAAAAACAAGTTGGAAAACAGATTTGGTGTGATTTTTATTGTATGTATCGTTGCTGTGCTGTACAATTTTAATTATTGTTGGCTGCTGCTGACTGACTTGACTGGCTTATTGTTTGAAAATGATGATGTCATCTAAATTTTAGTCATAAAAAATTCAAAGTAATTTCAATATTTTTTTTCCATATTTTAAATATAAAACTTTTATACAGAATTTTATAGAAAATGTTAAGAAATTCTTGAAAATTCGAAAGAATTCCGCCAATTTAACTTTTTTTCTTAATTATAGGCCGCACCCAATATTTGGATTTCATTTTAATTTTTTTTAACAAAGATCAGTATTTAAAGAATTTGAATATATTTTCATTTGAATACACTTATAATCACTTGTTTGCATAGATTTTTTTATTCACTTTATCTTTTTTGCAATTTATTATTTAATTTTCTTTCTATTCTACTCTCTAAACAAACACAAATTTAAAACAATCAAAAACAATCAAAACCAAAATTAAACAATAAAACTTTTTTCAAAAATATATAAAAAAAAACTCTATTTACCAGTAAATATATATATATAAAAAAAAAGTATGTAAACGATGTTAACGCTTTGAAATTTATTATAAGACTGAAATAATTGTCTCTCCTACAATGAATTTTATAAATTTCGATAAACTTTGAGAAACTAATGTACGAACATAAGCGAAAATTTTCTGTTCAAATACAATACAATAATGCCGGCTCTGTACACTGAAAAAATTATCCCTCATGATATTAATGAAACAATTTCAAAGATTTTTTTTTTCATTAATATTCCGATCAAAAAAATTTTATATCTCAAATACAAAATCAGTTCGCATTTGATATAGACCAATATTTATTCTTATTCAAGTTTATCTCAAAATTGGGACATCCAGTAATATCCGATTAGATCCCTCAAATACATTACTGGATTAAATAAAATCATAATTGATCTCCAAATTGAGAGATCCAATAATATCTAATTTAATTTCCTGATAGATCCCAAAATATCGCATGAGATTATATAAAGGGTCCGCCAAATAACTTTTTTTTTTTTGAAAATGCTATAAAAAAAACTACTGATAATTTCATTCAAATGGCTGCCTCGGCTGGCCATGCAGTAGCCTACACGATCGGTCCAAGCTTTAAGCACATTATCGATTGTGTGCAGCTGTATTTCACCAATGGCTTCACGAATATTGTCCTTTAAAGCGTCAATTGTCTCTGGCTTGTTGGCGTAACACTTATCATTGACGTAACACTTATCGATGAGGATGCCAGTTTCTTTCACTTTTTTCACAAGATAACGAACATACGGAGCTGACGGTGCTTCTCTTCTTCCAAAATCCGTACGCAATTTTCGCACACATTCTGCAACATTACCATGATTTTCAAAGTAATGTCGCAATATTTCCCAGCGTTGTTCAAGCGTATACACAACCATATTCGTTCAGCGGAAGGATAAAACTAATTATCTGTCAAATCAGACATGAGCTAAGTGTTACCATTCACGAAATAAGCATTAGTTGAAAAAAAACGTTAGATTTCGGAGCCTTTATAATGTTTATATATAATCCTGTAATTCCTAGTTGGAACAAAGGGCCAGATCTAATTGGATTTAATTAGATCCAAAAAGATAAGTAATTTTTGGTGGATAGAATGATGATTTATGCATTAATCTGCTAGCGCGTCTCCCGGAGAAGAAGTCGCTACCATATTCTTGGGAAGAAATATCAAAGTGGGCTTTTCAAAATTCGTTTTAGATGTATGGTTCCTTCGGCAAAGTATCTTATTTTGATCCTAGAATACGAGTTTCCTTGTACGTTGAGCGATTTTTTTTTTTTGCCTCCCTACAAATCGACCCGCCCTAATATACATATAGCTAAAATGAAATACAGTTTTTTTAATATTACACTATGTTATTATAAATAAGTTTGGCTTGTGTTATATCTAATTATAAATGTATTCGTACATAATTACCCTGCAGGAAGCTTGGGGTCAAGTGTCTCCAAGTCTCCACTTTTGTCTACTATTTTGTTGACATTGTCAACTAAGCGTCTACACTTTTTACTTTATTAACTCACTAGTAAACTTTTGTTCCAATGTCTACATATGGTCCCATTAGAACTAATTAGTCACTAGTGAATCAATGGTTCTTATGTCTACATGTGGTCCCATAAGAACTAACGAGTCACTAGTGAAACTTTGGTCCAATGTCTGCATATGGTCCCATAAGAACTACCTAGTCACTAGTGAATCTATGTTTCTAATGTCTACATATGGTGCCTTAAGAACTACCTAGTCACTAGTGAATCTTTGGTTCCAATGTCTACATATGGTCCCATAAGAACTACCTATTCACTACCTAGTCAATAGTTCTAATGTCACTAGTGATTTTCAATGACACGTACATGTTAAATGTCTATAGCAAATTACATTGCCTGGGGAATATTTGGTTAGTAGTACTGGTGACACAGTCAATAGTGAATCAATACTTTTTCACTATTGACATTTCCTGCAGGGTAGATAAAACATATATATACACTTCGGTTCACTTATTTAAAGGCACTAAAAATTCCATATTCAGCAGCCTGTTTCTTTTGCAATTTTTAACCGATTGCAGAACTATAAAATGAAAATGGAAGCTAGACATCTTGATATATAAAAAACATCCTGGCAGCAGCAGTTTCTTACCTAAAGATCTTTTTTTGAGCAATTTATCAAAAAAAGTTAAAAAATTTGCTATTTTTTTGGTTCATTTGGATAAATGCATTTTAATTAAATTTAATGAAGAACGGTTTTTCTCGTTTTTTAATTAATTTTACTTTATTAAAGAGTTTTTAGTAATGGGTAGAACCACCTTTGTTGTCATCGAATTGTCTTCCTTCCTCGAATTGTCTTCCTCCTTTTTCTCGTTTTTTAATTAATTTTACTTTATTAAAGAGTTTTTAGTAATGGGTACAACCACCTTTGTTGTCATCGAATTGTCTTCCTCCTTCATAGACTTTACGAGATATTATTAATAATGTTTAGATCAGGAGAATAGGGTGGCCAATCAAGAATATTTACATTCTGGCTTGAAATGAACTCCTTAACTACTCTCGCGTTATGTATAGGAGCATTATCCTGCAGCAATATCCAAGATATGGGACCAAATAGTTCACTGAACTTCGGAAAAGCCGATTCCAATAACGTTTTATAGCTTGCACCATTCATTTTTGCACTTTGAAATTCAAGATCGATGGTGCCATAGTACGTAATAGCACCCCACACCATAACGCCGCCCTCTCGGCTGTGATGTCGGTTCAAAAATCGCTTTTCTTTCCGCAGATCATGGAAATAATAGTTGTAGCCATCAGGCCCATCTAAATAAAACTTCTTTCATTCGTAAATATTACGGTTCTCCAGTCATTTACATTACCTCTTTGCTGCACATCCCATACCATGTAGTCTCTTGCGAATTGAAGCCGCTTTTCCTTACGCGGAGCATTAAGTGGCGGCTTTTTTTTTAATTTCAGGTATTTTAGATACTCACAGCTCTTTATTACTCTGCGTACTGTTGACTTGCTCGCTTTCACTCCAGCTTGAGCTCTTATTTTTGATAAGGATAAGGCAGAATTAGATGCAATTCTTATGATTTTTCTTTTCTCATACGCAGATAAAGACAATGAAACCCTTCCTTTAAATTTTTTTCCATACGTTTCGGGGTCCTTAATGTAATTGTCAACAACTGTTGGGCTTCGTCCAATTTTTTGAGCTATTGCGCGGTTAGAATAACCTTCAGAACGGTAAACATCGATATTAATTTTTTCCGATAAATTTAAAATTTTTTTTCTTGCCATTTTGACTTGTAAAATTATTAAGATGCAATAAATTGTAATAAACAAACGCTCCCTACGAAAAATCATCGCTTACTTTAAAAATTATAAATAAATAATAAAGTGCCTTTATTCAAGTGAATCAAAAAAAAATAGCACAGTTATACTTTTTTTAATAAATTGCTCAAAAAAAAGTTGTAAAGGTAAAAAACCACTATTGGCATAATTTTTTTTATATCTAAAGGTGTCTAGCTTCAAATTTTATGTTATAGTACTACAATCAGTTAAAAATTGGAAAAGATACAGGATGATGAACACAGATTTTTTAATGCCTTTAAATAAGTGAACCGGAGTGTATATGTCATATAAAATTATATATTGTTCGATATGTAATAAGATGTAATTATGTGTGACATCGTATTAAAAAATGTATTCACTTTAATAGCAGGCAATAACATATATATTTATATAAAATAATACATGATTATATGTAAACATTTTTACTCGGGATATGCTTAATATCTAATTTTATAAATGAAAATCTCACAATCTCGTCTCAAATACTGTCAAGCGTAAGAAAATCAAAAGACACTGTTTCCAATGGTAAAGGTAAAAGACTAATGGAATTTTGTTGTGATTATGGGCTGCTAGTGTTAAATGGCGCCACTGAAGGAGATCGAGATGGTAATCTCACGTTTATAGGGGGAAATGGTCAATCTGTAATTGACATATGCGCTGTTTCTCAAGATATTGTTGGTATGGTAAATAACTTTAAGGTAGAAACCAAATTTGGTCTGATCATATGCCAATATGTTTAGATATTAAAGTAAATGCGGAAAAAAGGCCTCTAAACTCGCATCAACTATTACCAAAACTGCACTGGAAAGATCATCTTAAAACTCAATATAAGGAAAGATATTAAATAATTTGATGGTTAGTAAAGAACGAAAAGAAAATTTAGAGCTTGATGATATAATAAACGTGATAAATAAATCTGCAAACCAAAATACCACGGTCAGAAAAGTGTTCGAAGCAAAGAACAAATGGTTTGATTGGAGATGCTATAAAGCAAGGAACTATTCTTTCGAATTATTAAAAGAATATAAACTGAACGAGAACTCGGAAACAAAAAGAAATTACCTTAAGGCAAATGAACTTTTCAAAGCTGTTTGTAAGGAAAGAAAAGAAAAATACTACATAGACCTTGATATAAAACTCAATCAAGTAAATGATAGTAAGTCTTGGTGGAAAATCGCCAACGAAATAAGAAATAAAGAATCGCAAAAGCCACATAATATATCAACGTCAGAATTCCAACACTACTTTATGACATTACTTAATCCACCACAAATTTCAAACGATATACTTTATGCGCCTTTTTATAAAACAGATTATCTTCTGGACCAAAACTTTACCACAACGGAAATATGCGAAGTTATTGCAAAAGCAAAGGCGGACAAAGCGCCTGGTATGGACCGAATTCCCTATGAATTCTTCAAAAATGCTCCACATGAGCTAATTGTAGAAATGACAAACGCTTATAACAAATTATTTAATAACATGAAAATAGATGAAACGTTTGCTACAAGTGTTATTTTTCCCATATTAAAAAAGGGAGATCCAACCAGACGAGCAATTATAGAGGTATATCCTTTATAAATTGTATTGCAAAAATTTTAATGGGTGCTATAACGGAAAGGATGTATAACTGGGTATATCAACACAACATACTCTCTGAATATCAGGCAGGGTTTAGAAAGGACTATTCCACCATTGATAACATCTATAATTTGACAGCAATAGTTCATTTGAAGCTTAAAGAAAAACGAAAAGTATACGCTTTCTTTGTTGATTTCAAAGCTGCTTTTGACAAGGTAGCAAGAAAGTCATTAATATTTAAATTACACTCTATCGGAGTATCTACAAAAATGGTTTGCTTTATTGAGAGTATATACCAAAATACTTCCTCTACAGTCTGGAATGGATCTGAGCTCTCAGATACATTTGAAACAATGTCTGGAGTCAAGCAGGGGTGCCTATTATCCCCTTTGCTTTTTTCCTTATACATAAATGACTTACATGATGAACTCGGTGGGGGGCTGTATATCGGAAATTTGAACATCAGATTACTTCTATATGCCGATGATATTGTTGTTATATCGGATGAAGTCAAAACGTTACAGAAGATGATAGATAATCTAGAAACTTACTGTGGCTTATGGAATCTTGAGGTTAATCTTTTAAAATCAAAGATTATGGTCTTCAGAAATGGTGGTCGTCTGGCCGGAAATGAAAAATGGAAATATAATGGCAGAGAAATAGAGATAGTTTCTGATTATTGTTATCTTGGTATGGTTATAACCCCGCAATGCGTGTTTACCAAACATGTGCAGAAAAGAAACTCATCTGCTAAAAGCTGTATCAATTCAACTTGGAGTACCTTTTTAAGCAAGAAAGATATATCTTTCGAAAGCAAGACTCACCTTTTTAATGCTGTGTGCAGGTCAATTCAGTCGTATGGGGCACAAGTATGGGGCCATTCCCATTTTAAAGAAGTGGATATTTTGCACAAATATTTTATAAAAAGAATTCTTAAACTTCCTAAGTTTACACCAACTTATGCCCTTATGCTTGAGTCGCGAAAGGAGGAGGGTCATCTCTTCACACTTAACCTACATATGAGGTATATTAAACGTACCCTTTTTCAAAACTCAGAAATCCGTCTTCCCAATCAACTAAGTTTGTTGTGTTTAGAACATAATGCATCATGGGTGAGAAAATTAAATGATATCGGACAAGAATTCAACATACAATGGTCACCAAATATTACTGCTGAAGAATGGGATGAAAAACAAACGGCTCTTAATAATTGCTTAAAAATAAAATATTTTCAAGAACGACTGGATAGAGCTGGTCAAACTGATTCTTTTTATAGTAAAGTAGATCCAAGAGTGGCACATTTCTATTTTAATGCAAACAATAACCCAATGACTATTATGTGGATTTTTAAAGCTAGATGTGATCTTATTGAACTAAATGGTTCACATTTCTCGAGAAGATTAGCTAAAAATTGCTCTCTTTGTAACTTAAAAGAGATTGAAAATATTCAACACTTCATAGGAAGATGCCCAATACTGAAAACTTTTAGATTATATTGGTTTAACAAAACTACAATATCAGAAGTAGAACTGATACGAATTTTAGATGGTGAAGGGGGCTGGAAGAGTCTTGTAAACTATATTATCAATGCTTTGGCTTATCGTAAAACGCTAATACTTGAATATAATTATTAAAAATAATACTACACTGAAATATATAAAAAAAAAAAAAAAATTATAGAGTTAAACTCTCTTTTACCGGCTAACGACATAGTCACAGCCGTATATTCTTAAGATTTTATAATGTAATTTTGAAAAAAGAAACATTATCAAATAAAGAATTATTACTACTACTACTACTACTATAAAGGTCAATATATAATTATAAATCGATACACTGAAAGAGTTATCCTTCATGATATTAATGAAACTATTTCATAGATTTTTTTTCATAGATTCAATGAAGAATTTTATTATATTCAAGAAATTTATTTAATATTAAGTTTATGAGAAAACTTTTATTCATAAAATTTAATAGTTTCGTAAAAACACATTTTAAACTTTGGTTTTAAGATTTAATTCTCAAGTGTTCAAAATATTTTATAAAGTGCTTTATTAATTCAATGTAGCCTTTTAATTATTTAGAACTTCTATGAAATTGTTTCAAAAATTATATAAAACGGTTCATTGGCTTAGGTCCAGGTAAAATGCATTTTCAAGACATTCATGAAGATTTTTATTAATTCTCTAAACGCTTTATTGTCGAAATGATTCATTAGTTTTATGAATATTTTCATTTCATAAACATTGACTGTAATGAAACCTGTTTCATAGATTCTATGAAAAGGTTCAATAGACGAGTTCCAGTGACAATTTTCATTAAACCTATGAAGAAATTATTTGCTGAAGTGAAAATAATTCTCTCAGTGTATACTATTTGTTAGTGTGCTGTTGTTAAATTGGTATGTAGTACAAGTTTCTTTGATTAGGTTGGGTACCGGTGTAGTTTCCAAATAATGACGTCATTATATTGAGAGTATTTGC